>OX608079.1:44364623-44750679 GCA_951509765.1 Sphenella marginata | reverse complement strand
AGCAGGCAGTGGGGCCTGAGCCCGGAAATCACAACATGGATGTACAAAGCCGTTATTCGACCGATCTTAGCCTACGGAGCAATAGTGTGGTGGAGGGCAGCCGAGTTGGGCGGCATTATGAACATGCTAAGCAAAGTTCAGCAGGCTGCCTGTGGCGCAATCACAGGGGCGATTAGATCATGCCCCACGTGATATGCAATATACCACCGATCGATCTCTTTATCAAGCATCTAATAGTGCACTCAGGCTTCGGGAGTTGGGACTCTGGAAAGAGCGTGGATACGGTCACACCCGTATTCTTTTAAATATAACCGACCCCTATATTAAAATCAAAACGGACTACATTTGTCCCAGGTCAGTTTTCGACACAAACTTTAAGGTTATTTTCCCATCCAGAAAGGACTGGAGAACAGGGGAACTACCACAGAATTTCGACATCTCAATTTTCACGGATGGATCTAAAATGGAGTGTGGAGTGGGGGCGGGGGCTTTCGCAATTATCCCAGACGTGTCCTTGTCAATGCGTCTTCCAGACTCTGCGAGTGTATTTCAGTCGGAAATTTACGCTATCCAGGAGGCATGCAGGGCATTACTGGATACAAACATCACAGATAATCGGATATCAATCTTCTCGGATAGCCAGTCGGCTCTTCGGCCTCTCGGATCAGCGACGATCACTTCGAGGCATGTGGGTCAGTGCAGGGAGTAGACCATGAACCTGGCAAGTCGACATGCTGTTTCTTTAATATGGGTGCCGGGGCATCGTAATATACAGGGAAACGAGACTGCCGATGAGCTGGCATGGCGTGGGTAGCCTCTTGACGTCTCAGAAGCGAAGGAGGCCCTTGCACCGCTGGGACTGCTCAAGGGTCGGGTCTCTCAGCACTGGCTTGGGGAGGCTACGGATAGATGGAAGCGTCTGCAGTCCTGCAGAGTGTCAAGGTGTTAATGGCCTTCGTACAATGAAGCACGATCTTCGACCCTTCTCAGGAATAACAGAAGGAACCTTTTCAGACTAGTTTCAGCCCTCACGGGTCATTGGACTATCGGGGCGCACGCCGCACGGATGGGCATGGAGCACAATACCACGTGCCGCAGTTGCAGCCTTCCGGGAATGGAAGAGACTGTGGAGCACCTGCTGTGCGGCTGTCCGGCGCACTGCAGGAGCAGAACAAAATTTCTGGGAAAACCCCTGATTGGGAGTCTCTCCGAGCTAAGCGAGATGAAGATTGGGGAACTTCTAAAATTATTGGACTCAACGGCATGGATATACATAGATAGGA
Source organism: Sphenella marginata (assembly GCA_951509765.1). Taxonomy (NCBI): domain Eukaryota; kingdom Metazoa; phylum Arthropoda; class Insecta; order Diptera; family Tephritidae; genus Sphenella; species Sphenella marginata. The sequence continues at coordinate 44,749,396 of OX608079.1, read as the reverse complement.
TCTATACATAGGGGTGTAAGAGTCCCACCACGCTAATTTTCTGTAATAATCTTCATTAGTTAGTTCACGAGCTGTGGTATCAAAACTGCGCGATAGCGCTAATTGGAGTCACTGGGACTCGCCACTCCAACAAACCAACCAACCATAAAAAAAGAAAGCGGCTTGTACAGCTTTTCTAATTCAAAATTTGTATGGAACAGTCAGTCAGAAAGCAATTTTATTTTTTCTAAATAGGGGGTTATTCTTTGAGAATGATGTAAATTTGTATTCTGAATTTTGTAGAAAAATATTCAGAAAGTTATATTTTGACATTGTTATATTATAAACAGACAGGGTCGCACAAAGACAGGGCAACAGGGGCAATTGACTGAGATACAGCCTTTTAAGAAAAGATGAAAAATAACGCCACTTACATGCACAGTAATACTCGTATCTATATATGCAAAATAAAAACTCGCGTAATTTTTGTAAATATAATTTTTTATGGCATACTGTAGTGCAACGAAAAATAATCGATACGTGTTTTATTTAAACATTTTCAAAATTTTGTAAAAAGGTCTATTCTAGCATAGAGTGAGGTAAAATATTTCAACGTATGTATAATGTGTAAGTCCCTGAGGCTGTTGTTAGATTGAACGACTTGCTGATTATTTGAATAGAGCACGAAAAAGCCAGTTCGATCAGTTACGAAGATGCCACAAAGGAATTTAGTGCCATGGAAGCACGGAAGCAAGTATAGTTGGTAATATATTGAAGAACATTTCATGAGCAATGCTATAATCAGAGAAGCCGCTAAAAACTATTAACACATTGATTCAAGTTGTATGACTTGGGTCTTAGTATCAAGTGTAAGGTGGGTATAAACAAATTCCAGCAGGACGGCCCTCCTCCCCCCAACTTTTTCCCGGGATTTGCAATGCCTCTGTGCGCTCCTGTAAAACGCACTATACGCACATATGGACTTATATAGTTATGTATTATAAGCATAACTATAAGAGTTAGTATTAAGAGTACGCTTAAGATTGGTCATAAGAGAGAACTTGAACACAATTAGTATTAAGAACCGTTATATTTAAAAACTAATCTCTTTAGTTTTAGGTGTAAGCTTCATTTAAAATTTAATGTTAATTCAGATGTAAACTAGAGATCAAGTAATAAAGTTGAATTTTAATATTTCGGTCTACATCACTATTGGCGCAGTCAACGGTTGAACTTACGGTTCGTGGAAAATTAGTAATAAATATACCACATTAATTTAAATTTCGAAAAGAAATAGAGTTTCTCTAAAATTTAATAATTTTACGCTTTACACCTTAAAAAAAATTAAGGAAAAAACAATAATAATAATTACTGAAAAATTGTGAAATTCAGCATACAAAAACTAATAAGCTGAGTGCAATGGATAGTGCAATAGTTGACACAGTGGGACAAACTCGCAAATTTCTTAAACAAAATGACAATATTAGAATTTTAACTTCTGATAAAGGCAATAAAACAGTAGCCATGGAGAAAGATGAGTACAACATAAAAATGAAAGAAATACTTAATGATTTAAACATGTACAGAGTACAACGTCAGGACCCTACGTCGAAATTACAAACAAAAAATAAAAATTTGGTGAATAAACTATTAAAACTGGAGTTAATTTTAAAAACAGAAAGAAATAGCCTTCTAACTACTACAGCGCTATCCCCTAGAATTTATGGACTTCCGAAAATTCATAAGGAAGGTACTCCCTTAAGGCCGATATGTTCAACCACGGGATCACCATCGTACGGTCTATGTAAATATATTGCAAATATTTTAAAAAATTTAACATTAAATTCTATTTTCAATGTAAAAAATACGCTGGAATTTAAAGAAAAAATTAATAATACGTATATTAATGATGATGAGAAATTGATTTCTTTCGATGTCGTCTCGCTGTTTCCTAGTGTCCCCACACAACTAGCACTTGATGTTATTCAAGAGAAGTTTTCAATAATAGAACAATATACTAAAATTCCAAAAAAACTATTCATGGAAATATTAAAATTTTGTATTGAGGAAAACCGTTATTTTAAATACGATGATAAAATATACACGCAAATAAGAGAATTGCCAATGGGATCACCAACGTCTCCGGTAATCGCAGACATTGTTATGGAAAAGTTGCTACAAAGCATGATGGAAAAAGTTGAACGGATGCCGAGACTACTTACAAAGTACGTCGATGACATTTTCGCAATTATAAATGAAAACGAAGTACAAAAAACACTTGACGCGTTAAATTCTTTCAATAAATATATTAAATTTACTACGGAATTCGAAAAAGATGGAAAATTACCTTACTTGGACTCCATTATATTAAGACATGGTAATAAAATTAAGCTAAAGTGGTATAAGAAACCAATGGCATCGGGACGAATCATCAGTTTTAATTCAAAACATCCAAAAACGATGATAATTAATACAGCGGGAAGCTGTATCCGACGAATGTTACAAATATCCGACGACACTTACCACAGAGAAATTAAGAATGAGATTAAAACGATATTGAAAAATAATGATTTTCCAGATAGTATTATAAATTCTTTAATAAGAAAATCGGGATCAGAGACCCAAAAACGTATTATGGAAGAACCAAAGATTTTTAAATCAGTTATTTATGTACCACAATTGTCAGAGCGGCTTACAAAATCAAATTGCTATAACAAAGAAGTAATAAAAATAGCTCACAAACCAAAAAATACATTAAAACAAATTTTCAATAGAACAAAATCAAAAATACCAACCGAAGAAAAAAGTAACGTTATTTATTAAATACCGTGCAAAGGTAATGTTAACGAGTCATGTAATAAATTTTACGTAGGAACTACAAAATCCAAATTAAAAAGCAGATTAGCGCAACATAAATCTGACTTCAAATATTTTCATCTTTCACAAAACCACAAAACGGCTCTTATGGCCCATTGTGCAAGCAATAAACACGCGCCAAGCTTCGATGAAGCTTCAGTGCTACAGCAAGAAAATCAATACAAAAAGAGATACACATTAGAAATGCTACATATTAGCAATACTCCGCTGGAAAAGAGAATAAATTATCGATCTGATATAGAGGGGTCGTACATATACCTATTAAGGAAAGAATAAACAAATAATAATTTAGTATAACACTCCACGTTAAACAGTGCGAACGTGTAAATAAATGTATGTATATTAGAGTGGGTTGATTTAAAAAGTGAAAAATCGCCATAGCGGAAACTATTCTAGGGGTCATTATAAGCAACTCTGCTGAAGAAACTTTTGGTCTTAAACCGACTTTGACCCACCGGAAATCGCGTTGAAGTTTCATAGTTAGGTAATGAAAATTTGTGTATGCGACCTATCACACTGCGTGACAGCGAGCATTAACTTTTTACGGGACATACCTTAAGTTGTAGTTCGAGTCAAGCACACAAAAACTACACAGCGAGAATTTCAAAAAAATGGTCACCATCTGGAAATGGGGGGCAAAAACCCCTTTTTAATTGTTTCAAGGATATATCTGAAACTTTAACAGGTCGATGTCTGTACATTGCAGATATTCCAAAAAAAATTGATACGGTCAATCATTATTAAGCCAATAGAATCCAAATTAACCGCTTTTAAAATTTTTGTCATATTTGTAAGTTTTTGTAAGTTTTCTCCAAGTATCAATTTTTCCCAAAAAACTGACAATTAAATTCATTACGAATTATTGTTTATTTGGTCTCGAGCTTGCAAAAACTTACAAATATGTAAAACAAAATAGACCGCAAAAATCCAACAACAAAATACATTGAAACCATAGCACGGGTTTACGTACATATGTAAATATGTACAAACAACAAGACCAACACACATCATAACATATAGGCTGCATGTCTTAAGAAATTTTGTGTATACAGTTGGCAAGAACAAACAAACAAAAGGGAATTAATTGAAGTGGAGATAAGTGCATTGTGACGTCACAGGGCATCATTGCTTAGTGTTGGAATTTTCTAACAGCGGCTTTGGTGCAGACACGAGTTCGAATCCGTGTCCGAAAAGGGATCTGATGATGAGCCTGGAAACTCTGAAACATGTAATCCTATCCATCGCTGTTGATTTTCCTTTGTAATTTTTCTCCAAGTATCAATTTTTCCCAAAAAACTGACAATTAAATTCATTACGAATTATTGTTTATTTGGTCTCGACCTTGCAAAAACTTACAAATATTTATTAAATTATTGCTTTTTATGTTTGTTGTTAGTGTCCTGAAGACGATTACCGACGGTAATCGAAATATATTGACGTGAAGAAAATCTTTGTGTTTTATTGATTTTTGGATAATCATTGACCTCGAGCCAGCTAAATTCGCAATTTAAGAAGAAAAGGTCGCAAAAACAACATTTTTTTAATAAAATAACATTGAAATTCATATAATGTTGAAATTATTCAACATGCAGAACGTAACGTTAAAATTTCTTGGCTATTCATGACAATTTCATGGTCAAGAAATAATTGACAATATTTCTTCAGCATTTGCTTTTTAACAGCATACCGGGCTTTTACTTTTAAACTTTTATCTCCTGACAAGTATAAGTACAATCTCATTGTTACTGTCTTTGATAATTCAATACGACTGCGTTGTGTACTGCTTGGAAATTTTTGGTATTTTTTTTTTAACTTCATGGTAATTTTTTTGGTTAAACTTATATCAACCGTGACTACAATAACGAGAGACACTCATTTTTACGATTTTTGCCCGCTGTATTCATAACTCGAAAAGCAGTTAATTTGAATTTCAACAGACTTGAGTTCGAATCACTCTTGCTATTGTTAACATGCTATGTAGATGAGATGCTAAGTTGATCTTATGCAGAGCAAGTCTGATAATTTTGCGCGAGTTTCTTAAAGCGCCAAATGAGTGAACCGTTGCAGGAATTTAGTTGTGACCTCGCATACTTGCTCTGATAACACTGGTTTACAGCCAAAATGCACCAGAGACGCCATAGTGAAATTCCTATGTAAAATCACCTCCTAATTCCGAAAATCAAGGTTATTTTTACTTGAATGGTACCGTTTTTGAGATATTTACGATTTACCGTTATTTCAAAAAACAAAAAAGATGGCTCCACTTAATCGTGTATATCTCTAGAACAAACTGAGCTCTTCCAAAACGGTTTGAAAAATTTGAAAGCTTATAAAATTTACTATAATCAGTACATACAACACTTTTTGCTAGGTCCTGCAGATTCAAACATATTGAACAATCATTACGGATTTTTTAAATTTTTTTTGTAAAAATATAAAAAAATTTGTACTTTGCGAGGAAGCATCTCGAAAACTTTTTGTTTTTTTGCAGGTATTTTTCCCCCCCTCTAAGCTCTGTTTTACAAAAAAAAATAAGCTATCAGTGAACCAAATCGATGAACTAATACAAAAGTTATAAGCATTCATGTAAATATATCCATTTAATACTTAAGTACCCTACAAATAATAGCATATGTACATATGGTTCTGTCTTACCTCTACCGACTTTCAATCACTTTCATTTGCTGGTGAAACCTTTCGCCATGCTCGTCACTTTCGTCGCCAAGATTTTGCGGGAAAAAATGTAAGTGGGTGTGTAAGAAATGAATTTTTAAAGACATATTTACTCCTGAAAGAAAATAAAAAAGTAAATTAGATAAATACATAAGTGACACATTAGTATATAATTTTCTTAGGCTGGATTTATCTTTCAATTCAGAACAAATTTTTTGGACGATGAATTCAGATTTATGGCTATATATTCTCATGTAAATTTATGTAATACTAGCAGGGTACCCGGCGTTGCTCGGGATGTAAGTAGTTCATAAATTCCTGCTACCCTCAATTGCGAGGACAATTTACACGCTGAGAAGGTTCAGAAAAATATTTATTTTCGCACTTTATATCCGGTTATTGTATGGCAACCAACTAAAGTAAAAGCGTTTTTAATAGTCGAACTTCGACATTTTGTCATCTCCCTTCCATTTGACTCTTAAGCTGTGCCAATTTCTATTCTATTATCTCTTTCTGCACCAGTTCTACCTGTACTCTTCTCTCTTTCCCCATCTTTCTATTAGCATATCTTATAACTTTAAACGACTTATTCTTGTATATTTGTATATTTGTATATCCACTACTATCTCCCGAACGACTTCACCGATTTTAATGAAATTTGGTACACAGGTACTATGCTTTGTTTTATGATTTTCTACTTTGGTGTTGCCACTTGGGTTGGTCCTTAGAGTTGCCACCTATATCAATTTTTTTTAAATGTTTAGCAATATATGGCAATATGGGTATCAAATTAAAGGTATTTTAGGACGTATACCAACCAAAATATTTTCGAGTAGGATTGCCACCTAGGGTTGCCACCTGAATGCATTTTATGTATTCCTTCAGATATCGACCCCTATCTCTAGAACTGCTAAAAAGAGTTTGATGAAATTTGGTAGATGGATAGTATGCTTCTTTCTTAGATTTCCTACTTGGATGTTGCCACTAAAGGAAGCTTAGAGGGCTGCCACCTTTCCGATTTTTTTTTTAAATATTAAGTAATATACGGCATTGTGGGTATCAAATGAAAGGTATTTTAGGGCGTATACCAACCAAAATATTTTCGCGTAGTATTACCACCTAGGGTTCCCACCTGAACGCATTTTATCCCGGGAACGGCTAAACCGATTTCGATGAAATTTGGTAGATGGATAGCATGCTTACTTCTAATATTTTCTACTTGGCTGTTGGCACTAAAGGAAGGTGGCGCGAACTAAAGTCAGTGGAATTAACGTCAGTGACGTTAATTCGCTTCCCAAAAGCGAATTAATGTCAGTGACATTAAGACGCATGCCAAAAGCGAACTAAGGTCAATATTTTTAGCGAACTAACGTCATTGACATTAATTCGCATTAAGAAAGCGAACTAAAGTCAGTACATTTTTTTTATATTCCAAATTTTAATTTTTCATTATCACCTTCGACTTATGATCATTATATCATGAATCTGGGATTTAAAAAATGAATCTGGGATTAACTTAGGTCAGATCCCCAATTCGGGGCGTGATCAATGGTATTTATGTGCAGAACTCCTTTCCGCATTGGCGGCCTTCGGCCGCGCTTCAAAAATAACCCTGGGCTACGCCATTCCAACTCCGGGTGGTTGCCATAGCCGTGGCTACCGCCACGGTGATGTCCTTCCGCGTGCCACTCTTTTCTCACAGGGTAATGTGATTACAACAACCACATGAAAATGACAGAAAATTCTGAACTTTAACTGCAAATATCTCGCAAACTACTAAACATATTGGTTCAGCGGAGCTATATTCATGCTCCTGGGACCAAAGCGCCACTCCTGATACATATCTCAACATTTTTGGTTGTGTATTAGCGCTCGGTACCCCAAGTAAACGATTACCCACGTCTAGATTTAGAATCTGAAATGAGATTTTTTTCATCCGTTCAAAAGTTATTTGCAGTTAAAGTTCAGAATTTTCTGTAATTTTCATGTGGTTGTTGTAATGGCACATTAGGCTGAGCCCAAAAAGTGAAAAAGTGGGAAACGTGGCACGCGGAAAGACATCACCGTGGCGGTAGCCACGGCTACGGCACACACCCGGAGTTGGAATGGCGTAGCCCAGGGTTATTTTTTGAAGCGCGGCCGAAGGCCGCCAATGCGGAAAGGAGTTCTGCACATAAATACCATGGATCACGCCCCGAATTGGGGATCTGACCTAAGTCAAATTTTCGCCTGCAGCGCTACTTCGTCGAATCTCAAACCCAAATGCCTCAATGACATTAATTCGTATGTCCAAAGCGAACTAAAGTCAAAATATTAAACGAATTAAGGGCACTGACTTTAATTCGTTTTTGGTCATGCGTCTTAATGTCACTGACATTAATTCGCTTTTTGGGTGGATATCGAAGCCCAAATGAAACCTGGGGCCCTCCCCTTTCGTTTGATACCCATATTATAGGGTAATGTTAATTTTTTTGGGCAATCACCGATTACTCAGTTATCGATAAATTTATCGAAATATATCGACGTCCAAATGTATCCTGGAGCTATCCCCTTTCGTTTGATACCCACATTGTAGGGCAATTTTAAGGTTTTTGTGCAATAACATTTTCACCGATAACTCAGTTATCGATCAATTTATCGAAATATATCGAAGCCCAAATGAAACCTGGGGCCCTCCCCTTGCGTTTGATACCCATATTATAGGGTAATGTTAAGTTTTTTGGGCAATCACCGATAACTCAGTTATCGATAAATTTATCGAAATATATCGAAGTCCAAATGTAACCTGGAGCTACCCCTTTCGTTTGATACCCATATTGTAGGGCAATTTTAAGGTTTTTGTGCAATAATATTTTCACCGATAACTCAGTTATCGATAAATTTATCGAAATATATCGAAGCCCAAATGAAACCTGGGGCCCTATCCTTTCGTTTGATACTTATATTATAGGGTAATGTTAAGTTTTTTGGGCAATCACCGATAACTCAGTTATCGATAAATTTATCGAAATATATCGAAGTCCAAATGTAACCTGGAGCTATCCTCTTTCGTTTGATACCCATATTGTAGGGCAATTTTAAGGGTTTTGTGCAATAACATTTTCACCGATAACTCAGTTATCGATACATTTATCGAAACGTATCGAAGTCCAAATGAAACCTGGAGCTATCCCCTTTCGTTTGATACCCATATTGCAGGGTAATATTAAGGTTTTCGGGCAATCGAATGTGGACCGATAACTTAGTTATCGATCAATTTATCGAAATATATCGAAGCTAAAATGAAACCTGGGGCCCTCCCCTTTCGTTTGATACCCATATTATAGGGTAATGTTAATTTTTTTGGGCAATCACAGATAACTCAGTTATCGATAAATTTATCGAAATATATCGAAGTCCAAATGTAACCTGGAGCTATCCTCTTTCGTTTGATACCCATATTGTAGGGCAATTTTAAGGTTTTTGTGCAATAACATTTTCACCGATAACTCAGTTATCGATACATTTATCGAAATATATCAAAGTCCAAATGTAACCTGGAGCTACCCCTTTCGTTTGATACCCATATTGTAGGGCAATTTTAAGGTTTTTGTGCAATAATATTTTCACCGATAACTCAGTTATCGATAAATTTATCGAAATATATCGAAGCCCAAATGAAACCTGGGGCCCTCCCCTTTCGTTTGATACCCATATTATAGGGTAATGTTAATTTTTTTGGGCAATCACCGATAACTCAGTTATCGATAAATTTATCGAAATATATCGAAGTCCAAATGTAACCTGGAGCTATCCTCTTTCGTTTGATACCCATATTGTAGGGCAATTTTAAGGTTTTTGTGCAATAACATTTTCACCGATAACTCAGTTATCGATACATTTATCGAAACCTATCGAAGTCCAAATGAAACCTGGGGCAATCCCCTTTCGTTTGATACCCATATTGCAGGGTAATATTAAGGTTTTCGGGCAATCGAATTTTGACCGATAACTTAGTTATCGATCAATTTATCGAAATATATCGAAGCTAAAATGAAACCTGGGGCCTTCCCCTTTCGTTTGATACCCATATTGTACGATATTTCTATACCTATATGCGAAATATCATAAGTATAGGTTCAATATACTGACTATAACCTGTATGCATGCCAAATTTCAACAAAATCCGTCCAGCCATTCTCACGTTTTTAGGGAACAAAAGCAAACGTCTGGACATCCAAACATCCAAACATCGCTACATTCACATGTATAATATTAGTAGGATGTTTTTTTATTTACCCATTTCCGCATAGTTTTTGATTAAGTCGTTCATTATCATCTCGTAGTTAGGACTTTTGTGTTTGCCTAAAAAAGAAGTAACGACCTTATTTGCGGTCCCACAAAAATCCCTTCCTTTATTTTTGCTTCTGAAATCTCTGGGAAGATTGTCTTCAAATGATGAAAAGCTTCGCCTTCTTTGTCCAAAGCCTTCACAAAGTTTTTGATAAGGCCGAGCTTGATGTGGAGCGGAGGTAGAATTATTTTTTCCTTCTTTATAAGTGGAGAGTATTTTATGTTATCTACCCCAACTTGAAACTCGATTCGTTCTGGCCAATCCTTTATGATGTAGTGGTCTTGACGAGCTCGGCTATCCCATTTGCATAGAAAGCAACAGTATTTTGTGTATCCGCTTTGTAGACCACATAGCATTCCGACGACTTTAAGATCAGCACATATTTTCCAATCATGTTCTTCGTATTTGATTAACTTGAGCAATTTTTGCATTATCTCATAAGTTTCCTTCGTATTTACTGCATGCGCGATCGGGATAGATGGCTTTTGGTTGCCAATATGCAATAATACGGCCTTTAAACTTAATTTATTGCCGTCTATGAACAATCGCCACTCTTTTGAATCATATGGTTCACCAAATTGTTTGAATAGACCAGCAATGTCTTTGGAGTAACAAACACTGTCCTCCTTCGTATAGTACTTGGAAAATTCTTCGTGACGAGTTCTATAATATGTTACCTTAACATCGGATGAAACAAATTTAAATTGTTGCATTCGAGAGGCGTGTAGTTCGGCCTTTTCCTTTGACAATTCCAAATCCCTTATCCAATCATTGAGTTGTGCTTGTGACAAAGAATTTCTTTCGTTTTCCGTTTGAAATTCAGTACAACATGATGCCGCGTAATCAGATACTACTGCTGACAATGAAACTGAAGCCGGAACTAAAGTTAAATTTGATTCTGGCAATGTCGCTTCTGTTGAAATTAGTTCTAGTAATGACACTGTAGATACGCTCGCATAGGTTACTTTTCTGGACTTTCCAACCCCAAGTACTTTTGTAGTACAAATATAGCAGTCCGTTGAATGGCAAGTTGGTTCCCTCCACTTCATTGGTGTAATAAATTTCACACGTCGCCTAAATAGATAGTTTCAGAAATTAGTCAGCTATGCATTAAAAGGGAACAAATTCCTAATTTTTACAACGTACCTTTTTGTTCCGGTTTCCGAAGAAATCAATTCGACTCGGCATGTGGTGCACAAAGTGTTCGGTGTCCATGGTTTTTAGGCTCAATTCCGAAACACTTATAGTATGTAACTTTCAAAGGATTTGAAAACACACGTCTCATACTTTTAACAGTAAATTGACCGCAGATGAAACAGAACATATCTGGATCATTTGTACACTCAAACTCTCGCGCCCTTTTATTCATTTTTTATTTTTAAGTAAATGACGGGTTATAAACTGCAATTGAGGAGTTGCGTGCAAAAAGGGCGCTTCTATGAAAAGTATGTTTTGAGATATTCGTGTTTTAAACTTTTGAAGCATTGAAACTTTTTTGTTGTTGGAGTATATAGAAAAAGATATTGATATTATTGTTATCTTGTGTATTATCTTTTATCTTAGTACAGTTACAATAGCGACACTTTACATCGTTAGCGAAAAACGATGAAATAAATCGGTGATAAATGTGCCCTTTTTGCATATAACCAGGAAAGCGAAGGGTGCATCTTGTTTTAACTTCATAAAAACGTGTATTCTGTAAATATTAATAATTTTTTATTCCAAGCGGACTTTTATTACATAACCTAGTACACATATTTACATACCTAAAAGCATTACGGAGCTGTACGGAAAATTAAATAGCGTCGAAATGATATTGAACTAATATGTCGTTCACGGGTACTTATTTCCATAAAAGACCACGAATTGGGTCAGGGTTCAAAGAAATACGCTTATCGTTACCAATACCAAGAATTTAAAGCAAAGATACATACATATATAATAATGTTTTTTTTTTTTGCTAAAGAACAAATTATTTTTATTTTATACAATATTTTTAATAATCCAAATCACTATTACTATCTTCTGCATGAGATAATTTATAAGAATCAGTGTGTATTGCGCTAGTAAATAAATTATTCTTATATGTACCAGTCCGAATCTGTTTTTTCCAAATATTGCATTAAATCTTTTAGATCATTAATTTTTTCTGGATTAATTGTTGCGAATGTCATACAGACATCAAATTAACTTCTAAATTTTCTTCGTTTTTTGTCTTCCAAAGGCTAAAGGAACAATAGCATTCATTATAGTTTTCACCAGCTAATATTATTCCTGAAGAGGTATAATTGAGAATGCAATACGTTCTTAATTTAAAGTTGTTATCCGTTTTTTTTTTTTTCAATTTTACCAATTTTCACGCGTTTAAGATTAGCACCTTATTGTACTAAAATTTAATCCGATACAAAGCCATATATTTAAAAAGAATCTAAAAATTTTCAGAAAATACTTTGAAATTTTGATGAAAATTTATATTTAATTTACACTTTTAAAAAATAATTCACATTACTAATAAAAAATTAGTTGAAATAGTTTTGCTGGAACAGAAATTGGTGAAAAATGCAATAAAATGGATGCATTTATAGCTATTTCGGGTAGTGTATAAGAAAAACACTGTACGAACGTATGAGCAACAAAACATAATTTTGGAAAAAAAAATACCAAGTAAGCATATATATAGCTCAACATTTTTTGATGTTGCTAAGCCAAATTAAAAGATATCAAATCCATATTTGGAGAGGAGAGAAAACATAGATTATTCTTTCTAATTAGTCACCTTGTGCCCTTTTTGCACGCAACTCCTCAATTATAAACTGAACAGTATCCGGCGAGCCTTGCAGATATTATGAAGGAACAAGGCGCATGTACTCTTATTTATACTTAGATCCAGTAAAAATTCAAGCCTACCTAAACAAAAAGGTTCCCTAGTTCTACAAAGAAAACACTACCTGCCTCAAAAATATGCTCTTATTTAAAATGTACCTAGGTTTGAGAAAACGACACTAACAGCTTTTTGTATCTAATAACTTTTCGAAAATCTACCTGCTAACTAACTGATATACGAATACTAACACATATTTACCAGTAGGGTACTTAAGCATTAAATGGATATATTTACTTGAATGCTTATAACTTTTGTACTAGTTCATCGATTTTGTTCACTGATAGCTTGTTTTTTTGTAATAAAACAGAGCTTAGAACGGGGAAAAAATATCTGCAAAAAAACAAAAAGTTTTCGAGATGCTTCCTCGCAAAGTACAAATTTTTTTATATATTTACAAAAAAAATTTTAAAAATCCGTAATGATTGTTCACTATGTTTGAATCTGCAGGACCTAGCAAAAAGTGTTGTATGTACTTTTACTTATAGTAAATTTTATAAGCTTTCAAATTTTTCAAACCGTTTTTGAATAGCTCAATTTGTTCTTGAGATATACACGATTAAGTGGAGCCATCTTTTTTGTTTTTTGAAATAACGGTAAATCGTAAATATCTCAAAAACGGTACCATTCAAGTAAAAATAACTTTGATTTTCGGAATTAGGAGGTGATTTTACATAGGAATTTCACTATGGCGTCTCTGGTGCAGAAAAAAAGTTGGAATTTGTGATCCAGTGTAATTGATTAGCGACTACCAATAACTTCTCTCAGTGTTAAATATTATTTAATTTTATTCTTTCGTATTTTCATTATTTCTATTAATGCTATTTTATTAACAGAAGTTTTAAAAGTGAATAGAGTAATTATTCTAGTACAGACATTTAATTTTTAATTTTCGGAAATTTCGGGGGGGGGGGGGGGGGGGGGTTTGAGCCCCCGAAGCCCCCCCCTGAATACGCGCCTGCTTTAAACATTTACAGAAATGGTTGTTGTTTTGAGCAAGGCGCACTATTATTCACATAAAAAAATGTGGTGTCCTTTCAAAAGGAAAGATTGTTACTTTTGGTATCATTTTCTAGGTTGTGAAAAGTTTACAAATGAAAGTGCAATTTTGTAACTTCAAGTTTACACTCAAAATGGGAAAACTTTGGACCCCCCGAAAATTTTTCTGGATCAACGCCTGGCAAGTCGAATACAGCGAATAATAATATTGACAGTAAACTATGACAATCACTTACCAAAAAGTACTAACAAAAACCCAGTAAATTTTCGTTATTGCCATAACGAAACCACCATTACCATTGGGTCATGGGTAGAAACTTCTCCCTTAACAAGTTTCGCCTCATATTTCTATACTAAACATGTTTCAAACATTAACGTGCACAGGAACCCTACAAGGTAATTTTTTATTGAAAATTACATCCCTGGGGTTGCTGCACTAGCTTTTCTTTTGACATTTTTTCATAACCGCTAATTTGACGTTTTCGTAAGTGTCAAAAGCCTGTGCGTTAGAATGAGAAAGGAACAAACATAACTTTTTGTTGTGTAAAATTTCTACAATGAGGCAAACAGTTGCCTAGCTAAATAGGCGTAAACTTACAGAATTTTTTTTCGTGTGTGTATGTGTTCACTTCTTTGGAACGTATATCTATTTGTTTATAATTTAAGTGCCCTTTTTGATCCTGAACTGTGTTTGAATTCCAATTATGTACCATGCCTAACCCAGTAACACTCCCACCACTAGTAACACAATAGAGATAACGATATCTACACTAATGCATGCAAGCAATAGGGAGAGAGGATAGAGCGAGTGTGTACGAATGCGAGGCATGGAGGAGATGTCGATACATTACACGGACCCTTCGAGAACACAAGAAGAAAACTATAAACTTCTAGGTGCGTAACGTAGCACCCTGTTCGACTATATAAGGCAGAGCCCAGGCCCGGCCGGGGGCCAGTTTTTTGCAAGTGTTGTACAGTAAACTACTGTAAAGTTACCTAACTCTTAAATTTGTATTGCGATAATTACTAGTAAATTAAACTAGCTGTGCTACGTTTATTTGACACTACAGTGATCGAACCCAGGATTTACAATCGAGGACTCATAGAATTCGACACAATTGGTGGCAGAAGTGGTATTGTTAAATAAATACCAGCGACTGCAAGGATAACGGCTTGTCATCTGTTATGGAACTGGCATGGTAGTAGCCCGCTGAGGCTCGTCGGCTTTGAGGCGCGGTTCCACTTGTCCTTTCCCAACAGTTGCAAAATAAGGGCTCATGGCTGTGGGAGAGAATAAAGAATGGAGAGAAACAAATTTATAGCAAAGCGGGAGAAAACCTGTTTAAGTCAGGTGTAGCCGTCCCACCCCTCCTGTTCACAAGATGTGAACAGCCTTTGAACTCTACTATGGCTCCGGTTACCAAGTAAAGTTCCCTTACTTAACTTACGTCCGTCTTTCTGTTGTCACTTTCCTTCCATAACCTCAGGATTCGGCATTGGATACCTATCAGATATTGTTTTGACCATACTGGCTTGTCATCTTCAGTTATTATTTCTGCTTCAATATCAGTTCTAAGGGTTACATCCATATTTACACCTATATGAGCTTCTTATATTATTTTAATAACGCCGTGTCTCAACAACGGAATATTGACAGCCCTTGTTTCTGTTTTTATATATTTATCAGCAAATTCGACACTGCTAGTACTTTTTTCAAATTCTGTATTATTTATTTCCAACACATTATTGTTAGAGGCTTCAGGGATCTTTTTCTCTGAAGTAAGTTTTTTAAATATCTAGTTTTGGACTAGTATAACTCATCAGTTGGCGTTGCAGAATCCTTTTGTTCTACATGATATTTTTTATTTGAATTGCCGGAAGTATCTTCGGCGGACGCCTTAGGATATTTTAATCCCAAGGGGTTCAATTGTTTACTTTTAATGGGCTTATTTGCCTTGTTTTTTTTTATTTCACTTTTTGTTTTGCCGGTAAAAACTTCGGCGAGAGCTTCAGGACATTTTTGTCCCAAGGGGTTCGATTTATACATTTCACCATGTCTAGTTTCTTCCATGTTCACAAAACATAATTTCTCCTCATTGTTATCTCCATATATAAGCTCTGTTTTTCCTATATCTATTTTTGCCTTAATCTTTTTCAAAAAGTTGACTCCTACTAGAAAGTCACTTTCTAAATGATCTATTTCGTAAAATCTTTCCTTAAATCCAAACAAACCTCTTCTTAATTGCTAATTCCTTACCATTGTTATATAAACCTTTCCTGATGTAACAAATCGTAGCACCAGTATTTATCAATATTCTCATTTTACTCCGCTCTGTCTATCTGTTCGGTTTATTTAGGGCAGGCGGAGGCCTGGTCTAAAAAATTATTTTCATTTAAATTGTTTATTCGTGGCTCTTTCAACCTTGGTTGACCACTAAAATGCATATTCCTTTTTACTAGCTGGTTAAATTGCCATTTCTGTGAATTATCGTTTTGTTGTTGGCCCCGGTTTTTGTTGAGGTGTCTGATTATATACAATTGGTTTTCGCTGGCCAAGTGGCAGATTGTCGGATGATGTGTCCATTGGTTCTGGTTTTGGGAAATTCGTATTATTATTATTTCTCAAATGGTTTTGAAATTTATTTCCCCCCTTTTGTGTATTATCTCTAGGACTCCGTGAATTATTATTAAAGATTTTATTTTCTTGAAGGTTAGTTTTTGAAAAATTCAGAGCAAATTCTGGACGCATTTGATTTGAGTGAAGCTCCTCTACTTTCGCAAGGGTATTTGGCAAATCGGCAGGAGCCAATGTGAAAAGTACTTGGAATATTTAGTCCCATTATAAAGGTCCTCAGAGCGGTTTCGCGATTTTTAATATTTAGTTTATTTGTAATTTCGGAATTTGTACCTTGGGTCATAAAAGTTTTGTTAATCAATAGTGTTAATTTCTGATTTACTTCATTTTAATAATCGATCAAGAATTTCGACCCTTGCCTTAATATACTCATTTCCTAATCAATTACCTGAATTGGTCCTTTGTCTGCGTAAGAAAAGTCTAGCCTAGCAAATATAGCTTCTAAATTTAATACTGTGCCATGATTCGTATCATTGGCATTTCCTACTATTTTATTTCGAAGTATGGTTAATGCTCCGAAATACTTCCTACTTCCTTCGATATACAAACTCATCGAATTTTTTCCAGCCTCACTCTCACTAACATAGAATTTACCAGAGAAATCTGGCAGTGACTTAATTATATCTAAACTTTTGCACAAGCTATTCCGTCATTAATGGTTTGTGTACGACATTCCGTCACCTGCGTAGCACTAGTTAATGTCCTAATTTGATTAGTCAGTTGGCTTATTTCATCCCTAAGATTAGCAATTTGTGTAGTTACTATCCCACCGTTCTATACCACTGTGCTTTTATTTATTTTTAAAGTTACTTCTTTTCTTCCTAAAGGGACAATTGTTGGTTGTCGTGCCTATTATTCTGACAAAAGTCACAAAAAAAGTATTTCGTATTTAATTCTCGAGGGATAGTTTCCCATTAAATTAAAAATAAAAAAAAATTCTTAATATTACTGACCATCCCTCTTACGTTGTTGTCACTTGAATCACTTATAGTACCACGTTGGCGACGTCCCAGCGTGACGTGCAATACCTCTATTTAATTTCGTTTTGTTTTATTAACTTTTAGTTTTGCTGTGTGTTTTTTTTCGTTGAAAATTGTTTTGTTATTTCTTTCCATAAAATATTTGAGTTCGTTTAGTTTTTTTGCAGTGGAATACTCCTTTGTTTTCTCCCTTTTAGTGTTCTTTCATTTTACGCCTTCTTCTATGTTAAGTTCTATTTTTGTTCAACTGTTCTTTCTTTTTAATGGGATACTTGATTTAATTTAATTTGGGCAAACTTAACATTTCCTTTCGCACAATGATTTTTTTATGGCAAGCTCTCCTGGCAGGATCGACAATTAACGACACTAGAAACACATTGTAATGTATAAAATGTATAAAAATAATGTATACAAATAATTTCAGTATAAAGATCTACAAATTAGAATGTGTGTATATGTATGTAAATTAAATATTCATATATGTGTATGTAAAATCAAATCTACAAACCACAGCTAACCACATTTTCCAAAAATACCAACACATATGCATTTTTAGATTCCCAAATTTCCAAAATTTTGGAATGATTTTGTTAACCTTAAGCGACCAAAAAAATTCCTCTAAGTTTTTCTATAATATGAGCCCATAAGTACCAAACATCTATGCTAGGGTTAATGTGCACAAGAATTGTGAAAAAGAGAAATCCTTGCTGATTTTGTAACATTCATTATGTTATAAGTGCGAATGAAACAACAAGAGCTTTTCAAAACTATCCCAAGATCAAAGTTTCAGCGCCATTTGTAAAAGAAAATTGAATTCAATTCGATTTGAACTGATGCACAGAAACGAATTTTTACCAAAATTCATTTGTTCGAAGTTTTTAAATAAAAAAACAGTTGTGATATATAAATTTCGTGAAATCAGCGTAAATTTAATTAATTAAAGAGCGTAAAACTAAAAATACCAACCCAGCACGACAAAATTTTTGGAGTTATTGCAGAAAAGAATCGTCAGCGGATCCTGGTCACATATAATTGGTGTTTCAAAAAGGTAAGCTTGCTTTACATGGTGCATTCATATATATTTTGCTAATACTCTTTGCAACATTAGCGATGGTTATGGCTGCAACCCTCACAGATGACTCATCAACAAGATGAGTTGATGGCATTTCATTCGAATGATTACACAGCCCCACAGAAAAAAAAAGTGGTATGTTCTCAGGAGGAGACAGTTCGATCAAAGTGGATTTTGGGTCGCTGAACACGAATCCGTAGTCAGAATTCAAAAGTTAGCTCTTGTTTTTTTTGCAACCTCAAAAACTACCGTTTTTCGAGTTTTGGAGACATAGTAACAAATCACTAGCTCAATCTCGTAACTTAATATACAAATTAACTTAAATGTTGATCATTCAACACCCAACATTAATTGAAATTTTACTTGTAACTCAAAGTAACTAATTCTGACCTAAAAACGCTAAAAATCGACCTAAAATATCGTAATTTTTTTTAATTTAAAATACATGTGGAATGACCTGTCCCCTCCCGACAACATACCACTTTTTTTCCAACACCGGCTAAGCGATCCCAAGTATTTCTGTGCTGAACACATTTGACTTTTCGAAACACCATATGTATATCCGTGTCGACAAAATTCACATATCCCCTTGATCTCCGAATATGATGCCTCATTTTCGGGGAGTGTTTTAGTTGTTAAAACAACAACAACAAAAATCATATGACAGTTACAACAAAAAAACTTACTGTAATTGCAAAAACGCGTCTTCTGATACGTTTCTCCATATTTTTTGGGGTGTTTAAGTAGTTGCATAACTTAATATATTCCAATAAAAGTATATGTATGTATTGATATATTTCGGCATAACATAATATTTTCCACAATTGTTGTTGATCCAGCAAAGCAATCAATTTAATATCGGTTTCCCGCACCTTCTTTGCATGTTTCACTTGCATAAGCTGTTCAATATGACTCAGCTCCTCTGGATCGGTTATTTTACTTCGTCATTTCTGCATTTCTAACTCAAAGTCAGTTTCAACTAGTTTCCGTAGTGTAACCAAATACTTTTCCGTAACATTTTGTATTTTCATCATATATATAATACCTCTATATTGCTAGTAAAGAACTGTGAAGCGTGTCAAACATTACAGTAAAGACATACAATGAGAGAATAAGACAAAATTTCAATTCAATTTTTTTGAATAAAAGGGGGTCGATGAAATATGTGGATATTTCAAAGATGGAATTTATTTGCTTTTTATTATTATTACTTGCACTAATGTAATGTACAAAAGTCAGCTTCGCTTTCACAATTTTTCAAAATTTAAATGCATTTTCTAACCATATTATGGAAGATCACGTAGCCATAGAAACCCTATAAGCTCAAATAATAAATACATTACGCCTTATATTCAATATATTGGCCTTTTCATATTTAATTTACTCAACTGTGGTTTTATACGCTACTGTAAAGTACAATTTGTGTAAAGAAGTCAGTGACCCCTGTCTACCCCTTCCATAAGTTTTTTTCGCCGCGCTGCTTCAATGCACTTACACAAATAAAACTCGCGCATGCGCATAACTTGCATTAGAAGTGTCTCGTGTAATAATGATTGACACGCTTTCAGCATATTGGGAAGATACGATACTAGCAATATAGAAGTATTATATACACACATATATGATTTTCATGAGCCCCTTAACGATCTCAAATATGGTGTCGTTTAACAATGAATTTGCAAGTGCTGTTAACAACTATGCGTATTTGGTAGTTTCTAAAAAATATGGTATTAATGGGAGTCCGAACCTTTTGTAGAATGAATTACTTGGGTAATTGTGCATGCATCTGCTTCAGCTGATCAACCATAAAGTTGAGTTTACGCCGCAGCAACTCCGGTGATAAAAGTGTAAAAACAATTAAATGAGTTTAAAGTGGAAGCAGCTATTGCCAGTAAAACGTTATCCTTAGCTGCTTAGTGTCAGCAAAACAAAATTTCCTAGATCCTTGAAATTCTTTTGTTTTGATCTATGCTTGTTGGTTTACAAAGGTTTTTTCCTCTTTCTCGACAATACATTCAGAATAGATTTGTCAAATTGACTGTCAATACAACTTATTAACTAGAAGCTGCACGTGTAATAAAAGCTATGTGCCTCCACTTCACAGATATATACAAATTCAAAGAATTTTATGTGGTATTTGTTTCCTTTAGGAGATAACTGCTAAAACACGTCCAAAAATATCGGGAAAAGTATCAAAATACGTTGACCCCGATATCAATAATCCGAAAGCGGAAAATAAAATTTCGATTGAAATCAAAAGTTGTACGTAAAAAGAGTTTATTTCTGTTCGTTTGCTTATGAGCTATTTTTTCGCTTGTTTCACCATGGATTTTTTAGAATACATGATGTTTTTAATCGTTTAGTACTACCGTTAATATTTCAAGATCTTTTCAACTAATTCGCAATAATATTATTTACATAAACTTTAATTTCATTACAGAACCCGAATCACGACGGGTAATTTCCACCGACCAACCAACCAACACGCAATCTCCTTCACGGAACCCTTTGACCTACTCACGAAGATGGAAGAAAGCGGACTATTAGAGTCTTCGGTATATACATATGTCTTTATACGTAACTTTTTTTCCAAGCTATCACTTGTTATGTCCTCTTTACAGATGATTTTACAGAAACCCCTAATTATAAAATATATATGTAGTAATTAACCCTTAATCGCACCCCCAAGGAAAAATTACGTAAACCACTACCCTGAGTCCCCAGGACTCACATTTTATATTTAAAAAAAAATAATCAAAGGCATTATTTTTTAAAAGTTTTATTTAATTTTAGGGTTTATTTAATGTTCGTCTAACATAAATCAATGTATAAGCTGTATAAGCTGGCGATTTTTAAAAAAGAAAGAATGCAATCCTTCTCATTTTTATAGTTAAACCTTAAGCTAAGAAAAGTTTTTACGCAAAAATTAGTTAATGAAATATCATTGTAACCTGTAGCTCGATTCCGTAACTTTTAACCACTCGCCGAATTTCGGCGGTTGCTCTTAACGAAAGTGCGATTCTCTAATTTTCCTTAACACTAAAATACAACTACCTCCTGTTTGTGGTATATCAGTTCATGTCGCAATATTTTCTATAATTTTAACCCTGCCTTTATAACGTTATTTCGCAGCCTTTAATTTTAACGAATGCGATACGCCTTCAGGCGTACGCCATGAAAGCAGGGTTAAACACCACGAAATTAATTCGCGATAACTAACCACAGTAAAATGGTTAGCTAACACTTTTCGTGTGGTTAAAAGTTAGCGAATAGGGAAAAGCGTTAAAAAGTGTTAAGCGAAGTTAACGCTAACAGAATCGACCTACTGAAGACATATCGCTTCTTTATCATATGTGAAACCTTGTAATTAGGATTAATAAACCGTATTTCTTTTAGTTGATATTATTTTTAATATATTATGAATTACTTTACTAAGCTCTAACATAAGTTTCATTAACTGTAACAATGTAAGCAAATCCTAGGCTTATTCTTAATCGAATCATACTGTTTAAATATGAAAAATTACAAAATGTTCTTATATTAATGGAGAGAGCTAAACCAGAAGACTCTTTATAGCAGTGGTCCCCAAAATAAAATGTGAGAGTGGCTTGGTAAACGGGAGAGTAACTTCACTACAGTGGTGCTAAGAACAAAACTGTCGCGTCAGTTGCTTCGTTCAGTAGCTTGCGGGCAAGCAAACAAAAAAGAACGTATGCTAGTACATTTTTTGATTTTATGCGCTTGATTTTCTACCAAAACCTGTTTTTTTTTTTTACTTTTTCAAGTTTTGTAGCTTTTTTCTTATTTAAAAATACAATTTTAACATTGAATTCCAATTTTTATTTCATTTTGGTTTGCCTCGCCATGTAAATACGTACATACATATAATAATTAACCAAAAAATATCACTCGAACTGCAAAAAAAAAAAATTAAAACAAAAAAATAATCGAAAATTTGGTAATATTTCTAACTTTTCTTAGGTAGTAAGTATGTATGTATGTATGTATGTATAAACAGATTTAAATTTGCATTTATAAAATGCAAATTTTTATGAATATTTATTATTTTTTATGAAATATTTTCATTTATTTCAAATCCATAAAGCCATAAAGCAATCAGCAAAGCGACGATACGTATTACCCGTTTGCTGTTTGCGAAGCGACTGGCATGAAAATTCTGCTCTAACACCACTGTGGCGAAACTAGTTTTTCGCTCTCAACAGCAAATAAAATGAAGAGCGTAAGAATACGTGTGAGTTGAGCGTTGCACCTTAGTGCTATGAAATGAGGACCACTGATTTATAGTTGATTACGTTAATAATAAAAAAATTCCAATAAAATATACCAATATATAATAAAAATAATGCATTTTTGTGCACTTTATTTGGAAAAAATGTGTAGGTGTCTCCATTTGAAAATAACCACTATAACTGGTATTTCATTAACCAATTCAGCTAATAAAATTAACCATATGTTAGCCTCTTCGAGAACCAAATCAACAGATAATATTCACTCCATGTTAGCCAAAACAAAAACCAATTGAACGAATATTTCGCCCCACTATTTAGCCAAAACAAAAAACAACTACTTTCAACTATGTGTTCACCAAAATATTAACTGGTTTTGGAAAGGGAAATTTTTTAAGACTGGAAGTATTGACAAGAACAGCTATAGTTTTTGTTAATGGGAGAATTCGATAAGTGTGAGGGAGATCCGAAGTCACACATATGAAACCAATTATACAAAAATAAAAAAAAATTAAAAAAGGTTGAATTCACCAAAACCTAATATTACGTCAAACAAAAAAATTAAAAATCTTTTGAAAAGAATATCTCCAAAATTTAAAAAAAATTATTAAAGTACTATCAGCCCAATCTATAATCTATAAATTTAGTTATTTGAACTTTGGTGAATGTGGTGAATTTCCCTACAGTTTTGATTTGATCTAATTTTTTTACCATTTATTAAGATATCATTGATGAATGTTATAAATTTTCGTCTTTCTTAGATGTTCACTAAGGCATCTCATTAAATCGTCGAATATTCTTAATTTTTTTATTTCACGACATGCAATCATTTTTTTTTAGGAGCTGACACCTAAATGAAAGAATTACCGTCAGTTAATATATTCAAACTTACCAAACTGCGAACTGAATTAGAAAAAGAATAGCAAATCTACATAACCTAATTTAACTTTTATTATAATTCATGATAGATTGTAACTAACTGTGTACACTAAACATTATATAGTCCATGTATGATGGTAGTAGGTACAACACAACTTACAAATACAGTAAATTATTTTCGATAGATGGGGACGTGTAACACAATCGATGAACGCTGTCAATTTCCGTCGATAGTGCATTTGATTACGATTTATGATGGTAGTAACTAAAGCAATACTTACGTATATGACTAATTACACTGGATCACAAATTCCAACTTTTTCTCTGCACCATAGACGCCATAGTGAAATTCCTATGTAAAATCACCTCCTAATTCCGAAAATCAAGGTTATTTTTACTTGAATGGTACCATTTTTGAGATATTTACGATTTACCGTTATTTCAAAAAACAAAAAAGATGGCTCCACTTAATCGTGTATATCTCAAGAACAAACTGAGTTGTTGTTGTTGTTGTTCTTAGCAGTGCTTCGCCCTGCCCAAAGGGTCAGAACACTCCTAGTTGTCATCGGGCTCTTCTAACGGAAGTCCAAGGAAACGCGCTGTTTCAACAGGGTTGGACCAAAGTGATAAGGGAGTTAGAAGAGTATGTTCCGAAGAACACGAAAAGAGATGTTGCGTGTCGTGGGGGGCCATACCGCATGCAGGGCATGTGTTTGGTATGGTAGGGTTCAGTCTGGACAAATAGGAGTTCAGCCTATTGCAATATCCAGACCGAAGTTGAGCCAGCATGACTCTAGTCTCCCTCGGAAGGACACGTTCTTCCTCAGCAAGAACGGGTGGTTGGGCACCAATAACGGGGTTCACAGGCCGGGATCTGAGGGATCTGTCCACCGACTCAGTGTGGAGGTCCTTTAGGGCCCGCCTATGGTCCCGCAGATCAAACGGCAACGAGATCTCATCATAATGCTTCCGGAGATGCTTCCTTATGTCTCTAGGGGGCGGAGTTTCATCCAATAGCTGTCGATTTGGATGACTGGGACGGTGGAAGTTCAGAAGGAACTGCCTACTTAAAAGTTCCGCATGCTCGCGAACGTTGAGCATTTGAGCCTCCTGGTGGAGATGAGACTCAGGAGACATAAGCAAACAACCCGTCGCAGTTCTGATGGCGGTGTTTTGGCAGACCTGCAATTTCCTCCAGTTGGTGTCGTGAAGGTTAGGCGACCATATGGGCGCAGCATAATCAATAACCGGTCGGCCAATAGCCTTATAGGTGACCAGCAACGTTTCTTTGTCTTTGCCCCAAGTACTGCCCGCCAGTGACTTGAGGATCTTGTTGCGGCTTTGTACCTTTGAAGCTATTGCGGTGGCATGATTAGCGAAGGTGAGGCTATTGTCGAATGTAACCCCTAGAATTTTGGGGTGGTTGACAGTAGGTAGTGGAACACCATCTACGTGGACATTCAACTCCTGCCCCATCTGCGCAGTCCACGTGGTGAACAACGTCGCCGTAGATTTAGTCGGGGAAAGAGTCAGGTTCCGCTCTGTGAAGAAGCAGGAAAGGTCGCGCAGGTAGTCGTTCAGTCTAGTACAAAGTTCGTCCGTCGAAGGTCCTTTGCCCGTGGCCATCACAGTGCAGTCGTCAGCGTACGAAACGATGGAGACCCCCTCTGGTGGGGGAGGGAGGCTCGAGATGTAGAAGTTAAACAGAAGGGGTGAAAGAACACCACCCTGCGGAACCCCTTGTCTAATTCTTCTAGGTCTACATCTCTCGATCGAAACTGCACTGACGCCAGCCGACCGTTCAAGTAGTTGGCGGTCCATCGTTTTAGGCCGGCAGGAAGCGGTGTCTCCTCCAGGTCTTCAAGGAGTGTGGCGTGGTTGACTGTGTCGAAGGCTTTCGACAGGTCGTCCTGTGGTTTGGTTGGTGTTGGTTCAAACCGAAGTTAATCTGCGTCGTGATGGCGTTCAAAGCTGATGTTGTGCTATGGTTTTTACGGAAGCCATGTTGATGATTGGCCAGCTGCAGGTTTGCAGTATAATATGGGAGCAGAATAGCCTCTAACAACTTCACTACCGGCGAAAGGAGAGATATCGGACGATAAGAGTCTCCTTGATTTGCCGGCTTCCCAGGTTTTAGGAGGGGGACCACAGTCGCATGTTTCCAGATATCTGGTATAACGAAAGTGGACAGTGAGAGGTTGAATAGAGCCGCCAAGTACTTGTGCCCCTCGTGGCCTAGGTGTTTCAGCATCTTCATGGCAATTCCGTCGGGTCCGAGTGATCTTGAAGGTTTAGCCTTCTTTATAGCTTCCTGGACCTCTTCAGCGGAGACGACAATGGGCGCGGCTGTATGTTTGTGTTTGTGCGCACGTCGAATGGCTTTTCTCTTAGCCCTATCCGCAGGAGAATGCAGTATAAATTGCCGGCAGAATGCGCTCGCGCACTTCCTGGGGTCCGACTTGACGTTATCGCCGAAAGCAATGGCGACCTTGTCATTGTATTTGGTCGGGCTGGATAGGGCCTTGACTGTCGACCATAATTTGCCGACCCCGCCGGAGAGGTTGCATGACTCTAGGTGTTCTTTCCACTTCTTCAATTTATGATCATTGACAGTCCGACGGATTTCTGCGTTGAGATCCTTTATTCTTGGATCTGCGGGGTTCAAGAGTCTCAGTTGGTCACGTTCTCTTGCCATTGCCGCTGCTTCCGCAGGGAAATTCGGCCGAATTTCCGGGATTCTGCCAGCAGGGATGAAGCGGTCAGAGGCTGAATCGATGACTTTGCGAAACTCTTTCTCACCTTTGCATACGTCCGTCGGTGTGGGTAGGTCAGCGAAGGAGTGCTCTGTAAAGTCCGTGAAGCGGTCCCAGTCCGCTTTACAGAAGTTGATGTACGTTCGTTTTTCAGTCGTTATGAAGTCGGACGGTCGTTCGATGTCTAGTAGGAGTGGTGGTCAGATGCCAGTGTAAGCATAGGTTGCCAGTTAACGTGGTTGATAAGGCCCGCACTTGAAATGGAGATGTCTGGCGAACTGTGGCAGTTACCTGCCACCCTAGTGGGGGCATCTCCATTCAATGTACAGAATGCCGAATTATCTATTTGCTCTGCGAGTGCGTGCCCCCTGCTATCTGCTGACAAGTGTAGCGCTCATACCAACTATTCCCTAGTGGGTCATCCCAATAGGCAACAGATCTACCACATCAGGTGATATGAAAATAGCGGAAAATCTATTGTCGTATGATAACCGGCAAAAAGAAAAAATTATTTTCTATATGCCCAATGCAGAAATAAGTAGCGGCATAATCAGGCGATTTTAAATTTTAAGCATTGCGCTACATGGGGGCTGTCGGTCTATTTATTGCATACTTAAAGCATAACATAATAATAGGCTATCGCACAAATGGCTATCATACATAAATTATATCTATAACATTTTTTTTAAACTATCTTACTTAAAATAACTAATTTTTTGGAATACCTAATCTCAAAATAACCCTTTTTGATGTATGTACTTAATTTAAAAGTCCCAATTTTTAGAATTCCTATTTTTGAAATACCTAGTTGATAAATACCTATTTTATAAACATCTAAATTCCAATTACCTATTTCTGAAATACCCAAATTAGAAATATCTAATTTAAAAACACCTAAATTTAAAATACCAAATTTAAGAATTACTTAATATAGAAATACCTATCTATGAAGTACCGTAACTACAAATATCTAATTTTGAAATACGTATAGATATTAGAAATACCTTGTTATGAATTACCTAACTTTAAACATGCGTAACTCACAATACCTAACTTAGAATTACCTTATTGGAATTACCTATTCTGTAAATACCTTGTTTAATAGTCTCTAGTTCAGACTTACATAAATTACAAATACCTGTTACCTACCGTTACTATATCCAACTAAAGGGATCATAAGAACGCTAATGTAGCGCACCCCCACAGTCGCCTATGCCGATGTATATCACAACTTTCCTTTTACATCTTATTTGTTTACGCCAATTTTAACAATCATGAGGAACAATAGAATCATTACCGCTAGGTTTTTTTGCTAAATGAAGATCAATTTCGAAGCTTAGCTGGAATGTGAAGTTAAAAAGAAGGACAGTCTGGTGTCGGCAGTAATAATGGAAACATAGCTTTCCTCGGTCAAATAAATAAATTGTTAAACCGTCTACAAACAAACAAAATATATATGTACTGTGCTAAGTGACCCTAAGTGCTATTTTCAAAAATCCATTTGGATATTGTGCAATGATGAAACTAAAACAAAAGTTTAAATGACCAGGACCAAATAGTCCAAGCAAAGCTAAGCTTAATTAAAACCAAAAAAAAAAAAAAAAAAAACAAAAAAAAAAAAAAAAAAAAGTTAAATACGAGGTTAAATAAAAATTTAATAAACTGAGCACATTTGGCTAAGTTGTAAAAATATGGTACAAACATCACCTCGTACATATTTATGACCGAGAGAAATTTGAAAGCTATAAGAAAACCCCGATTCACTTGGGGAAATGTTAATTACTTTTCCGATAAGGAAATTTTGCCGTCGGCATTCGATAATGCCTAAACACACCATCAGAGGACTACCGCAGAGATCCCGAAAAATCTAAATACCCCACATACCGTGGAAGGAGAGAAGCTGTTGAACACCTGAATTTAAGTTCTGACAATTTGTTGTGGTTTTCTTTTGATTGGGTTTTTGTTTTTTTCTTCAGTTAAAAATTTAGTTTTAATTGTTTTTGGTTGATACATGTTAACTTACAGTCTTACTATATTATGATGATTATATAAAAAAAAAAAAAAAAAAAAAAAAAAAATTTGAATTTATATACCGAACATTTTTTTTGTTAATAATACAAATATAGGTGTTGAAATATGCGCAATATTCCGAAGTCAATTTTAAGGCGTTTTACCTCGTACGCACTCACACATACGTGTTAATAAGTGTGTCTGATTGTGTGAGTGCTAGTTGAACAAAATGCAAATAAACACCCATACCTAAATATATTAAATATCTATGGGCGACGATCGAACATGAGTGAAACTAACCAAACTTTAACTACTTAAATATTTAGCAGCACTAGCGAACCCGGTTCGATTGAAACACGCTCGACCGAATCGCCTACAACGTCGTCGTCGCTGGGCCCAACGTCGCATCGATGGAGTGGCAGCTGGTTGCAAGTAAGTAAACTCTTTTTTTTTTAAATCTGTAAAGCTTGTATATGGCCTAGAACGTATGTATGTATATCGATCGAACTTTGTTACCATTTTATATAGATGAGTATGTAATCTAATTGCATATTGGCTAAAATAAATTGTTGGATCGATCTGCATGCTGGTTTAAAGAAAATTTGTTATCTTGTGTATGGGAAAGTTTGATTTCCATTGTTAAATACCTAAAATGTATTATTTGGCCATATACTTACATATATAATTATTTTTCACACCTGTTTATCGGTCAACAAACTCTTCGTTGGTTAGTTTTTCGTGTTGTTTTTGGTTCCCGTAATGCGGACATATACAGACGTGGGAATATTGCGAATATTAATCATTTGAAACTTGTTTTTGAAATTTGAAATATAATTCGTATAATATGTTGAAGTTAGATAAAAAAAATGTTCATTTCGGTCTTTTGGTAGGCTGACTTTTTGGGTTAAATATATAGTTAACAATACGTAACGATATGTCGGTAAAATAAATGAAATTTTAATTTTAGTCATTTTGGATGAAAAGTTTGTTTTTGAATAAAATGTAAAATATTGATATTTGATATGGAGGAGTAAATTTATTTGGTCAATGATGAAATGTAGGGCTATGAAACTCTGAAAAGGCGTAAGTATATGTCAGGGTTAACCTAACCAAACAAATTTTCCTAGGTTAACAAGGTTGGGTGGGTAAAGACATGGAGAAAGATGCCACCTTTTTCTCCCGTCGATATTGTTGAACCTACGTACTCCGAGTCCTCGTTTCTTTTAAAGTTTTACTTGTTTTCTCTTGTATTAAGGTACTTAAGTAAGAAAACACATTTTTGCTGCCTGTATCGTTTCGCTGGTTTTGTTTTGCTTTTATTTATTGTTGTTTTTAGCGATGGCATACAATTTACGTTTTTATGAACAACTTCGTTGCGCGAGGATGAAGCAGACCCACTCCCACTTTCCCTGAGCTAAGCTGAAGCATAGCTAGGTATGCCACCCCGCTTCATTCCGAACGCACCTTCATAGGTTTCCCTAGTTTTAGCAGCGACGTGAGGAGAAGTTCGTTACACAAGTTGGAGTGCCAGAGATCGTGATGTGCGTTGAAATCACCTAAGATGAGGCAGTTATCGCCCCTTAGCAACGCACTAATATCAGGGCGATAATCACGGGGACAGCACGTAACAGGGGGAATGTATATATTTAACACTCGCAGGTCGACGTCGCCTGTCCGGACTGCTATGCCCTGGCATTCAAGGGTAGAGTCCCTGGGGTCAACGTCAGGGGCAAACAGATTATATTGTACAGTATGGTGTGTAATGAATGCGAGGCCGCCCCCATGACCGCTGGGACGGTCTATCCTATGTACATTGTACCCATCACGAGTACGTAAGTCCGAGTTAGCATTCAGTTTGGTCTCCTGAATGGCGGCCAGTTTAATGTTGTTCGACTTCATAAAGTCTGTTATCTCCGCGATCTTCCCAGCTAACCCGTTGCAGTTCAGCTGTAGGATTTTGAAGTGTGTCGGGAGGGAGGGTGAAGGCATGCTGGGGGTAAGGGACGGATGCGGTTGCCTAGGTGGAGGTGGGCATAGTCCCAAGCTGTGACGCAGTCTAGGGTTCAGCGCGTCTTGGCCGATGTTGTGTGGCGTGGAGGGCGGCTGAGTACTGCAGCAAGAGGCAATAAATGCATCCGTCCAAAGGTTCCTGTTTGCGAGCCCAGAGCACATATGGATGTGGCACAGGCCAAGGCAGTTATTGCACTTAACCGATGCCGCAGGCGTATATAGTCTTTGCCGATAAACAGTGCACGTGGTGAAAGGTACGAGGAGGTTATGTTCCTGACCCACGTGCATGCTGGAAGTAGGGGGGGACGAGAGTGGGGACTGAGGTGAGGCGGGAGCAGCAAGGCGTGAAGACAAGGCCACTGTTGTGGCCATTTGATGATGGTAGGTGCGGTGTGTGTGCGCCGGAGCGACGACAACCGCGGGACGCGCGTGTGCGCGAACAACATGGTGCCTCAAAAGTACTGAAAAAAGTACGGGTTCTGGGGATGGCAGGGTTAAGCCCTGAGCATCCAGATCTATGCAACCATCTCTTGCATTTACTGCATTGAACGGAATGTGAACGTTTAACATATATTTTCTTCCAGCAGACGCAGCAGATCCAGTCTCTCGGTCCGGGGTTGGATTCGATACCAGCCCGTAGCAAGAGACATTGGAGCAACCCTGCTGCAAGGGATTGCTCCGAGGATGACAATTTAGGAGTGGGATTGGACAACGTAGAACCGGCTGTTGTGGGAATGAACAACAACAACAAACTGAGCTCTTCCAAAACGGTTTGAAAAATTTGAAAGCTTATGAAATTTACTATAATCAGTACATACAACACTTTTTGCTAGGTCCTGCAGATTCAAACATATTGAACAATCATTACGGATTTTTTAAATTTTTTTTGTAAAAATATAAAAAAAATTTGTACTTTGCGAGGAAGCATCTCGAAAACTTTTTTGTTTTTTTGCAGATATTTTTTCCCTTCTCTAAGCTCTGTTTTATTACAAAAAAAATAAGCTATCAGTGAACAAAATCGATGAACTAATACAAAAGTTATAAGCATTCAAGTAAATATATCCATTTAATACTTAAGTACCCTACAAATAATAGCATATCG
Organism: Sphenella marginata; assembly: GCA_951509765.1. Lineage (NCBI taxonomy): Eukaryota > Metazoa > Arthropoda > Insecta > Diptera > Tephritidae > Sphenella > Sphenella marginata. The sequence continues at coordinate 44,717,966 of OX608079.1, read as the reverse complement.
ACAGCCACACTGCAAAACCCTGTATGTTCAAAACCAAAAAGTTTTCAGGAGAGGGAAAAAACTGTGATATTTATAACCTATGTATATGGGCGACGGTTATTACACTTCGCCACTGGAAAGAAACGGATCTATTGAAAAGGCTCAGAACCTTATTTTTGGAAAAATAGTGACTTACGGGGTTTTGCAGTGTGGCTGTCGATATGTACATATGGTTCTGTCTTAACTCTATGATCTTATTTTATAATTGAAAAAGTTATGTGTCTTGTTTTGACGCTTATTTAGATTAGGATCGGTTTCTCTTATGAGAAACCAACAGTAGTCGCCCATCATAGCGACATCCCAGAATCCTTGATACCGACTTTAAATCACTTTCATTTGCTGGTGAAACCTTTCGCCATGCTCGTCACTTTCGTCGCCAAGATTTTGCGGGAAAAATTTTAAGTGGGAGTGTAAGAAATGAATTTTTAAAGACATATTTACTCCTGAAAGAAAATAAAAAAGTAAATCAGATAAATACATAAGTGACACATTAGTATATAATTTTCTTAGGCTGGATTTATCTTTCAATTCAGAACAAATTTTTTGTTTATATTTTTTCCGTTCTTGTTAGTTCGGAACTGGACGATGAATTCAGATTTATGGCTATATATTCTCATGTAAATTTATGTAATATATAATTTATTATAATATGTTTTTTTATTTACCCATTTCCGCATAGTTTTTGATTAAGTCGTTCACTATCATCTCGTAGTTAGGACTTTTGTGTTTGCCTAAAAAAGAAGTAACGACCTTTTCAAAAGAAACCCACGCTGCTGCCTCCATTGGTGTAAATAGTTCTTTGAAATGGTTATTGGTCATCATTTTCCTTATTTGCGGTCCCACAAAAATCCCTTCCTTTATTTTTGCTTCTGAAATCTCTGGGAAGATTGTCTTCAAATGATGAAAAGCTTCGCCTTCTTTGTCCAAAGCCTTCACAAAGTTTTTGATAAGGCCGAGCTTGATGTGGAGCGGAGGTAGAATTATTTTTTCCTTCTTTATAAGTGGAGAGTATTTTATGTTATCTACCCCAACTTGAAACTCGATTCGTTCTGGCCAATCCTTTATGATGTAGTGGTCTTGACGAGCTCGGCTATCCCATTTGCATAGAAAGCAACAGTATTTTGTGTATCCACTTTGTAGACCACATAGCATTCCAACGACTTTAACATCGGCACATATTTTCCAATCATGTTCTTCGTATTTGATTAACTTGAGCAATTTTTGTATTATCTCATATGTTTCCTTCGTATTTACTGCATGCGCGATCGGGATAGATGGCTTTTGGTTGCCAATATGCAATAATACGGCCTTTAAACTTAATTTATTGCCGTCTATGAACAATCGCCACTCTTTTGAATCATACGGTTCACCAAATTGTTTGAATAGACCAGCAATGTCTTTGGAGTAACAAACACTGTCCTCCTTCGTATAGTACTTGGAAAATTCTTCGTGACGAGTTCTATAATATGTTACCTTAACATCGGATGAAACAAATTTAAATTGTTGCATTCGAGAGGCGTGTAGTTCGGCCTTTTCCTTTGACAATTCCAAATCCCTTATCCAATCATTGAGTTGTGCTTGTGACAAAGAATTTCTTTCGTTTTCCGTTTGAAATTCAGTACAACATGATGCCGCGTAATCAGATACTACTGTTGACAATGAAACTGGAGCCGGAACTAAAGTTAAATTTGATTCTGGCAATGTCGCTTCTGTTGAAATTAGTTCTGGTAATGACACTGTAGATACGCTCGCATAGGTTACTTTTCTGGACTTTCCAACCCCAAGTACTTTTGTAGTACAAATATAGCAGTCCGTTGAATGGCAAGTTGGTTCCCTCCACTTCATTGGTGTAATAAATTTCACACGTCGCCTAAATAGATAGTTTCAGAAATTAGTCAGCTATGCATTAAAAGGGAACAAATTCCTAATTTTTACAACGTACCTTTTTGTTCCGGTTTCCGAAGAAATCAATTCGACTCGGCATGTGGTGCACACCAAAACACTTATAGTATGTAACTTTCAAAGGATTTGAGAACTCACGTCTCATACTTTTAACAATAAATTGACCGCAGATGAAACAGAACATATCTGGATCATTTGTACACTCAAACTCTCGCGCCCTTTTATTCATTTTTTATTTTTAAGTAAATGACGGGTTATAAACTGCAATTATAAACTGAACAGTATCCGGCGAGCCTTGCAGATATTATGAAGGAACAAGGCGGATGTACTCTTATTTATACTTAGATCCAGTAAAAATTCAAGCCTACGTAAACAAAAAGGTTCCCTAGTTCTACAAAGAAAACACTACCTGCCTCAAAAATATGCTCTTGTTTAAAATGTACCTAGGTTTGAGAAAACGACACCAACAGCTTTTTGTATCTAATAACTTTTCGAAAATCTACCTGCTAACTAACTGATATACGAATACTATTTAACACATATGTACCAGTAGGGTACTTAAGCATTAAATGGATATATTTACTTGAATGCTTATAACTTTTGTATTAGTTCATCGATTTTGTTCACTGATAGCTTATTTTTTTTGCAATAAAACAGAGCTTAGAGGGGGGAAAAAATATCTGCAAAAAAAGAAAAGTTTTCGAGATGCTTCCTCGCAAAGTACAAATTTTTTTATATTTAAAAAAAAAATTTTTTTTTAAATCCGTAATGATTGTTCAATATGTTTGAATCTGCAGGACCTAGCAAAAAGTGTTGTATGTACTGATTATAGTAAATTTTATAAACTTTCAAATTTTTCAAACCGTTTTGGAAGAGCTCAGTTTGTTCTTGAGATATACACGATTAAGTGGAGTCATCTTTTTTGTTTTTTGAAATAACGGTAAATCGTAAATATCTCAAAAACGGTACCATTCAAGTAAAAATAACCTTGATTTTCGGAATTAGGAGGTGATTTTACATAGGAATTTCACTATGGCGTCTCTGGTGCATTTTGGCTGTAAACCAGTGTTATCTTCGTTGGTGGACGTACTTTCGTGGATGGTGGATGTGGTCAATTAAATTCGATGGTGGACATACTTTCGACTGATGGTTATTATGAGTGCACCACAATCAATGAACGTTACGCATTTTCTTGGATGGTGGATGTGGTCAATAATGGTTACGGTTACGGCGAGTGCACCACAATCGATGAACGTTACGGATTTTTGTGGATGGTGGATGTGGTCAATTAAATTCGATGGCGGACGATTTTCGACTGATGGTTATTATGAGTGCACCACAATCAATGAACGTTACGCATTTTCTTGGATGGTGGATGTGGTCAATAATGGTTACGGTTACGACGAGTGAACCGCAATCGTTGAACGCTACGCATTTTCGTCGATGGTGGATGTGGTCAACTGACAACCTCACAGTTGCACCTACGTACTAAAGATCTCTCCACTGACACCACTCTCCCAGCAACTACCAAACAGGTGTTTTCTCATGGGCTTGGTTAGCTCATTAACTTCATATAGCTGTTTTCACAGAAGCCGGTTAACGATAACCGGAATTTAACTGTTGTAGCTGTTAAATTAACCCTTGAAGTGAATTTTTTTGAGTTACCATGCAATTGTATCTAAAAAAAAGTATAACTTTAAAAAAAAGATATATCGCACACTAAATCAAAAAGAGTCACAACTCAAAATCCGAGTAACTCTCAGTTAATTGCTTCTGGATCGCACAAAAGTGATTTGATTTTTAAAAACTTGACATCACTGTGCTCTTTAAAGAGTAACGATAATAGTCAAAAAGAAAAATATTGTATGTATTGGCTGCACTACTTTTTATTAGGCAATCTATGCCAAGAAAGCTACCTAAAAAATTTTGAGTTGCGACTGTTTTTGATTTAGGGTGCGATATGTCTAAGTTCCCAACAAACACATACAATTTTTTTCTCCAACTTTTGATAAAACCTTGATTCTCAAGTGGAGATTCAGCTTTCCTCACAACTTGAGGTTAAGCTTTGTTCTCCAACGTTATTTCTCAACTTGCGCATTATTTGAGACGAAGTTGAGAAATTGCCAAATAGGGAATTGCCCTTAAGATGAAGTGGAGATTTAATGCATTCTCAAATTTCCTCAGTTCAAATTTTGAGTCTGAGACGATCCCAAGTGAAGCTTCTGGAACTAGTAATGATACCCCTATCAACTTTGGTGAGCTGTCCCTATGCATTGATGACATCATTAAAGGTATATCTTTGATCAAGTCATCAACACATACGGATGCAGATGCTTTTTGCTCTTATTTGATAAAAAATATTGCAGCAATTGCATACCCTATCATGCTAATTTTTAATAAATCTCTTAGGTGTGGTAAGTTCATTAACGCTTGGAAAGTTACTTCTATTACCCCGACTTTTAAGAGTGGCAATAAAAGGAACGTTGCTAACTACCGTCCCATTTCCAAACTGTCCACTATATCAAAATTGTTTGAAATTGTGGTTAAGGATAAAATATTTTTTACTGTAAAAAGTCTGATTAGATCCAACCAGCATGGTTTTATGCCTGGTAGGTCTACTGTAACCAATCTTGCAGTATTTTCAGAATTCTGCATTTCCGCATTTAATATGAGAGCACAGGTTGATACAATCTACACTGACTTCTCAAAGGCCTTTGATAAAGTCAACCACTCGCTACTAATAGCCAAGCTAGCTGATCTTGGCTTTCATTCCAGCATATTATCTTGGTTGAAGTCATACCTGGCTGATCGAAGTTGTGTAGTTGTTGTGGATGGAATCTGCTCACGGTCGTTTACTGCGACCTCTGGTGTACCCCAGGGTAGTGTGCTGGGCCCTCTCCTATTTGTAATTTTTATCAATGATATACGCCATTGCTTTAAAAATTCCAATTTTTTACTGTATGAGGGATGACTTGAAAATTTTTAAGACAGTCACGAGTCTTTTAGATTCCAACAGACTCCAGTTGGATCTCAAAAACGTAATCAAGTGGTGTGATAAAAATCGTTTATGTCTAAATATTAGTAAATGCCACAGTATTTCATATTCTAAGTCCCTAAATATCATTCCTTCCTCGTATCATATTGGTGACTTTATGCTGAGTGTTGTGCAAGAAGATCTTGGAGTAGTCTTTGATGCCAAGTTCCTTTTTAACGGCCACATTAATTATGTTATTGCAAAGTCCTATTCCATGCTTGCGTTCATTCAAGCTTTAGTACGGATTTTAGTGATCCATATACCTTAAAACTGCTTTCACATCTCTAGTAAGGTCGAAACTAGAATATGGAGCGTTCATTTGGAGGCCATACCATGCGTGCCACATAAGCCGACTTGAGCGTAATCAGAAAACTTCTAATTAACTTAAAGTCATTAAACAGTAGAAGGTCAATCTTAGCGCTGACAATTATTTATGATATCATAAATGCGACAATTGATTCGCCATTTCTTTTGGAGTGTGTACGTTTCCACATTCCATTTCGAAATCATGATTTTTTCGCTCTAGATAGAGTCAGAACGACTTATGCATCTAACTCACCAATTGCTAGGGCTATGAGAGAATATAATTTACTACTCAGCTCTAATGATATTGATTTTTCATTAAATAAGTTAAAATTTAAACAGTTATTAAATGAATTAATTTAATTAGTAAACTCATTATAATTAAGACATTTTTTGTAAAGTCTGTAAGGAAATTTTAAATTGTCCTAGATTATCTTTGAAATAAATAAATAAATAAATAAATTGAGAATCACTGTAATTCCTATATCAAAAAACTGCTTTGAAGTTGAGAATACTATAACTCCACTATTGAGGTGCTGTTGAGAATTAACGTTGGAGATTTGAGAAAGGCATTTGACCTAAAATGCGTCTCAAGTTGATATCAAACAAAATTGTTTGTTGGGTTACCTTTGTCTTAAAATTATCCTGCACTACATGGTTTGCGTTGAATAAGTTAACTTAGAAGACGCTGCTAAATTGTTAGTAGTTCATTGGACTTACCATTCATTGACCCGACCAAAAGCTCTTATGCATTTCAGCCACACTTTTACAGTATCTGAACAAAACTATTTAACTTACCCAGGTTTAGTCAGTTAAGAATACCGGCCATGATTTGATGAAAACGCTACGTTAAAGCATCATCACAGAAACAGATTGGAAACATTAAAGAAAAAATATTTAAAATCGGTTGAGCCGATACGGAGATCTTACGGGACATACGAACGCCAATTCATTTTTATATATATAGATTACAACTTCTTCACCATGATATAGAGTACGAAAAGGACGGAATCAAAACCTATATTCACAATCAAGACTTTTGGTTGTTGTATTCACTTATTCAACATTCGCCAAAGTAGCGAAAAGGAATTCACCATTTGTATTTAAATATAAAACGGAAAAAATCTGTACGGCATTAAGTTCCCTACAGGAACATTTCAGTTAGAGCGCCAGTGATCTCAACTGACTACAATTTATATGGTAGCGAAACTTCTTTAGCTAATATATGATGAAATTGAGGATTTAGAAAATGTTTTGTTCTATATAAATGAACACTATGTCCGAGAGAATAGAAAAAAGGAAAAAAATTTAAAATCGGTTGAGCCGTTATTGAGTATTAGCTAACAAAATTTTAAATTGAGATTGCGATACGGAGATCTTACGGGATATACGAACGCCAATTCATTTTTATATATATAGATTACAACTTCTTCACCATGATATATGTACATAGATTATAAAAAACGACGAAATAACAACCTATATTCACAATAAACAACCTATATTCACAATCACTTTTGGTTGTTGTATTCACTTTTTCAACATTCGCCAAAGTAGCGAACAGGAATTCACCATTTGGTCAAGTAAATTTTGTATTTAAATATAAAACGGAAAAAATCTGTACGACATTAAGTTCCCTACAGGAACATTTCAGTTAGAATACTAGTGATCTCAACTGACTACAATTTATATGGTAGCTAAATTTCTTTAGCTAATATATGATTAAATTGAGGATTTAAAAAATGTTTTGTTCTATATAAATAAACACTATATAATATATATAGAATAAAGAAAAGAAAAAATTTTTAAAATCGGTTAAGCCGTTATTGAGTGTTAGCTAAAAAATTGTTAAATTGAGATTAGAAAAAAAATTGATGTTGTAAATGAGACCTGAAACAGATTTTAAGCATTAAAGAACAAAAAAAAATTTAAAATCGGCTGAGCCGATACGGAGATCTTACGGGGCATACGAACGCCAATTCATTTTTATATATATAGATAAGGCAAACAGATCTATGAAAAAGCTTTTGTATAATAAGTTTTTTCTTGAGTTCAGATGAATCTAAAATTCACTCTTAGCGGGCACAGTCATCAACACTTTTGATATAATAGCTTTATTATATGAGCATATTCTTGGATCAGCCCTGGTCCACCTAATGGTCAATATCTTGGAAACTGGTTCGCAGATGAACCTGAAAACTGTTCCTTGTGAAAACTCTCATTAACACCTTTAATTTGATACGCATATTGTTAAAATACATTCGGGGTCACCCCTGGTCCACATTTTGGTCAATATCTCAGGATTTCAGAAACTTTTTTAACTTTTTCTTTCAGAAGAACCTTCTCGGGGCACAAACAAATACAAAAAAAAAAAATTAGTGAAATCGGTCCAGCCGTTCTCACTTGATGAGTTACTATACATTTTTTCCCTCCATTTTTATATACATACATATATGGATATGGATATAGATATAGATAAGGCAAACAGCTCTATGAAAAAGCTTTTGTATGATAAGTTTTTTCCTGACTTCAGATGAATCTAAAATTCACTCTAAGCGGACACAGTCATCAACACTTTTGATATGATAGCTATATTATATGAGCTTATTCTTGGTCCACCTAATGGTCAATTTCTTGGAAACGGGTTCGCAGATGAACCTGAAAACTGTTCCTTGTGAAAACTCTCATCAACACCTTTAATTTGATACGCATATTGTTAAAATACATTCGGGGTCACCCCTGGTCCACATTTTGGTCAATATCTCAGGATTCCAGAAACATTTTTAACTTTTTCTTTCTGAAGAACCTTCTCGGGGCACAAACAAATACAATAAAAAAAAATTAGTGAAATCGGTCCAGCCGTTCTCACTTGATGAGTTACCTACTATACATTTTTTCCCTCCATTTTTATATACATATATAGAAGATATAGATATAGATAAGGCAAACAGCTCTATGAAAAAGCTTTTGTATGATAAGTTTTTTCCTGAATTGAGATGAATCTAAAATTCACTCTAAGCGGACACAGTCATCAACGCTTTTGATATGATAGCTATATTATATGAGCTTATTCTTGGGTCAGCCTTGGTCCACCTAATGGTCAATATCTTGGAAACGGGTTCGCAGATGAACCTGAAAACTGTTCCTTGTGAAAACTCTCATCAACACCATTAATTTGATACGCATATTGTTAAAATAAATTCGGGGTCACCCCTGGTCCACATTTTGGTCAATATCTCAGGGTTCCGGAAAATTTTTTAACTTTTTCTTCCTGAAGAACCTTCTCGGGGCACAAAAAAATACAATAAAAATACATACTAGCAGGATGCCCGGCGTTGCTCGGGATGTAAGTAGTTTATAAAATTCTGCTATCCTCACTTGAGAATACTATTTACAGGCAGAGAAGGTTCAGAACAATATTTATTTTCTCACATTATATCCCGTTTATGTCTACGGCAACCAACTGAACCGTTTCTTAATAGTCTAACTTCGACCTTTTGTCATCTCCTTTCCAATTGACTCTTTAGCTGTGCCTAAACATTTCCCCGGTCATCCCCAGTCAGTTTTCAAGAAATTTTCAATATACAGACACAACTCTTCTAGAATTTTATTAAAGGTATGCTGATACCTACATAGGGTGGCCAGGTACCTATGCAATTGAAATAAAAATTTGGGTGATTCGTTTGGCATTATCAGCAATGGGCCTACTTTATGATAAATTTTGAATTTTGAGTTGAATTGCTGACCATTTGTAGTTCCTAACTATTTCTGTTGCTCCGAATGATGTCATTTGAAAACATGAATTAAATGTACGAATTGACTTTAGGAACATAAAAAATAGATAACAACCATCTCGCAGACCTAACGAATATACATACAAATGTTATTTATTTTCATATTTTAACTTGGCCATAGCGATAACCACATACCAAATTTCAACCAAATCGGACCGCATATGAAATAGTTTTGAATAGGTCGGTCCCGGGTCCACTTCCCGGAATAAAAATTATCTCTTATTTCAACTTGGGCATAGTGCTGCCCACATACCAAGACAAATTATCCCATATTTCAACTTGGGTATAGCGCAGCCCACATACCAAATTTCAACCAAATCGCGTCACATATGAAATAGTTTTGAATAGGTCGGTCCCGGGTCCACTTTCCGAAAGAAAAATTATCCCATATTTTAACTTGGGCATAGCGCTACTTACATACCAAATTTCAATCAAATTAAAAAAAAATTATCCCATATTTTAACGTGGGTATACCGCTACCCACATACCACATTTCAAGCTAATCGGGCTACATATGAAATAGTTTTGAATAGGTCGGTCCCGGTAGCACTTAGGAACATAAAAAATAGATAACAACCATCGCGCAGACCTAACGAATATACATACATACAAAATTTCATTAAAATCCTTAAAGCCGTTTCGGAGGAGTTTGGCGTCGTACACCGTGACAGGAGAATTTTATATATATAGAGAAGATATATGTAGATACAACGAAATTAAAAAAAAAAAACCCGAAATCTTCAAAAATATTTAGGTATTTAGTTACTGTTGGTGCATTCTGGTGTTGTCCTTGCCAGATGGCTTCTGTGGGTAGTTGAGTAAGGTTATGAAGCATTCTTTCCAAGGTCAATGGCAAGCCTGGGCTCAAGACGTGGTTGCCACAATTTCCCCTTACCCTGTCAATTGATTTACCCCCTCCAAAAACACAAAAACCTCAGATACGTACGGTGCTGGACCATTGCATGGTAGCTGATGTTGCTTGCAACAAAACAAAAATAAATATTAATCGCCTTAAAGCACTGCCGGTGCCTCCTGATACCACTTTTTAAAAACGTTAAAGTTCTTAATCGGAACTTAGAAATCACCGTCAGCACTCGCCCCACTGTTCTGTCACTTAGGCATTACACGTTGCTGACAATAAGCAATGTTGCCCTCGTGACCCTACGTCTGGCCGAGAGAAGGAAAGTTAATAAAGTAAAGTAGGTTATTAAAAGCTAAACATAGAAACTAGAAAAGCAAGTTAAAGAACAAGGAAATAATACATAATAATAAAGCAAAGAAATTATGGGAAAAATTAAAAAAAAACATTAGTGCGGGAGCGGAGGAGTGGCATGGTAGTAGCCCGGCTAAGGCTCTTCGGCTTTGAGGCGCGGTTCTTGCCACTTCTCCTCATGGCTGAGGGAGAGAATAAATAATGGAGAGAATGACAATTATAGTAAGCGGGAGAAAACCTGTTTATGTCACAAGATGTGAACAGCCTTTGAATTCAACTATGACTCCGGCTACCGAGTGGAGTTCCCTGAGACCTGACTTACGTCCGTCTTTCTGTCGTCACGTTCCTTCCTTCCTACACTCAACTACGCCAACTTACCATCAGTTGCCACAAGGCTTCCATGGTATTCATGATCTGTTAACAAAAAAGGAGGATTTCAGCTACTAGCATTTCTGCTTCAAAACAATGAAAATGTTTACTTACTCAACTTACAAAACTATCCCTTACGGTTAACTAACCTAGATACTATATCTAATATACATATATCTCCGAATTTTCCTTCAAGCACTAAAACTATTATTTTATTATTATTTAATAATTCAATATTTATAACCGGCGTAATATCTATCTAGCTTTTGCTTGTGAACAATCATACTTATAAACATATGTACATAAATATGTGCGCGCGAAACTTGTCGTGGAGCGGGGCGAATTTTTGAAAAAAAAGTTAAGGCAATTGAACTTCTTCCGGAGAGACTCAAACTCCAAACTGAATTCTTTTCTTTATTCAATATCAAAAGAAAGTGTAAATGAACAATGGTAAAAGTGCTTATTACTAACTAACGTGAATTGTTTACTTAAATTTGCAATGCTTAGTCTAGCTATAATTTTGTATTGGGCCGGATGTTGTTTGCTACTTAGTTGCAATGGGGTGTCTTTGATGGGGGTAAGCCGGGTCGGCAGCTAGACAAAGAAGGGCTGAGAGGACATCCAGCCCGACTCGTCCTATGGTCAGCACCTCTCTTGGAGGGGGTGCTGATCGGGAGGCTCAAAACGCAGCCGCCGTGGATCATTAAAGACAACCCTGGTCCACTGCCATCATTCAATGATGCAGGGTGGTTCCAGGGGAATGTCAAACTAATTGCCTGTGATGATGCCAGGTCGGCGGCACTGTACAAGGCCGCTGTTGGTTTGATAGGGGAGGTGGCAGAATACAAGGTGAGCTACGGTTGTACTCCGAGAGTCAGCTTCTGAGCGATGGTGAGTCGGATGTAACGCTCACGGAGGTGAGCGCCAAAAAATTATGATGAGGGTCCTCCAAATAAACCTTCATCATTCCAAAGCAGCTTCAGCTGCACTTCTACTGCGCCTGTCCTCAGGTGTGGTAGATCTCGTCCTAGTCCAGGAGCCATGGATCACTGGTGAAAGGATCTGTGGGTTGCGGACGCCTGGTTACAAGCTTATATGCGCTCATAACAAGGATAAGCCACGTACATGTATTCTAGCTAAGTCTACTCTTAATGTTTTTCTTCTTCCGCAATGTAGTGATGGAGATCTGACAGCGATCAGCGTCGAGGGGCAGGTAGGAGGTGCACGTTTGCGTCCTTCTATCTCGCCCATAATCACCAGGGCTCATTACCACCAAATAACTTCCGGGAACTCGTGAGGCAGTCAAACCCGCGGGATGAAATGCTGGTACTCGGGGGTGACGCAAATGCCCATCATGCGCAGTGGGGCAGCACGGATACAAATGACCGGGGTGAGTCTCTTTATGATTATCTTCTAGGTACAAATCTAGTTATATGTAACAGGGGAAGCGATCCCACCTTTATCACTAGAAACAGGGAAGAGGTCCTTGAGGACCCTAGTCACGGACTCCTTCAGTGATCAAATCGAATCTTGGAAGGTTCTAAGCGAACACTCCTAGCTTCAATGTATCGCAAACTCCCACTAGACCGAAGGTTGTTAAAAATGTTAGAAGAAAAAACTGGGGCTACTATAGAAAGATTATTGTTAAAAATCTGCCAGACAGGGTACAAACCCCGACTAACAATTCTGAGCTTGACGGGCTCGTAAACAATTTCAGTCAGCTCTGCGTTAGATAGGGCCTGCCCAAACCCGCAAACCACCTTGGTGGTCGTCTAATCTCGAGGAGCTTAGGAAGTCCCGTAGGGCGGCTTTTAACAAAGCAAAATATAACGGTCATGAGGAAACATAATACCACCAAGAATCAGGGGTACGTCTCTAGTTCTGAGCGATAAGGTTAAGTACTTGGGGGTTATTCTAGATAGAAAACTGCTCTGGAATGACAACATAATGGATCGATCCAGGAAGGCAGCTGCGGCGCTTTTCTCCTGCATGAGGGCAATTGGTGCCTTCTGGGGGTTCTCCCCTAGCGTGGTACACTGGGTTTTTACGGCCATTGTACGCCCGATTCTCCTATATAGCGTTTTGGTCTGGTGGCCTGCACTGACCAAAAGTACCTATCTTAAAGTGCTGCAAAAAGTACAAAGAAGTTCGGAGCTATGTATAACAGGGGCTCTCTGGGGCATGCGCCCCTGTCCCAATACCAGCTTTCACTGACTACTGCACATCAAGGAACGTATTCCTCCAGAACTACATAGTGTTAATACCAACGCGACAAGACTGGGATAGTAGGCAGCATACTTTCCCGAACGCTGTAAACTTTTTTACCGATGGCTCTAAGCTTGACGGGAAGGTTGGAGCGGGCATCTTCTCACCGGATCTGGGTCTAGAAGTCTCTTTCCGCCTTCCGGATCACTGCAGTGTATACCAAGTGGAAATGCTGGCAATACAGAGCCGTAAGCCATCTGGATACTATACCCCGTGATGGCAAACGGGTCTTCATTTTCTCGGACAGGCAGGCTGCACTTAGGTCCCTGGGCTCATTCGCCGACAACTCAAAGTCGCTCACTGAATGCCGCAGATCTCTTAACGATATGGCTCAGCAGTTGAGTATCAACCCTATATGGGTACCTGGACACAGGGATATTGAGGGTAACTGCAGAGCGGACGAGGTGGCCAGGAGAGGCACCACCGACCGCATCCTTCCTGGAAATGATTCGGTAGGTATACCTACGGCCTCTTTCAAGCTCTGTGTGAGCAAGAGCACGATAAGATCTGCAAATGAAAAATGGTCGGGAATCTCAACTTACGAGATATCCAGGCTAACCTGGCCCACTTATGATAGAGGGCGTACCAAGGAGCTTCTTAGCCTAAACAAACCTACGGTAGCATAACTGATAAAGGTTCTAACGGGGACTGCCTAATTGGCACTCACGGTATCAGATTGGGGGCGACAACCTTCGACTACTGACGCAATTGTAGATGTATCGAGGAGGAGCAGAGTGTCCAGCACCTCCTGTGCCAGTGTCCTGCACTTGGCAGGCTTCGGTTAGCCTTTCTAGGGGAACCATTTCTAGTAGACCTCTCTGAAATCCCTAGATGTGAGGTCAAGGCTATAGCTAAATTCATTGTCTCCACGAAGTGGTTCGATCACCATGTATAGGCAAGGAAGGGATTCGCTTGCTTTTCGAGTCCGTATAGGGTATCACAACGGGCCTACTGGTGGCCTAAGTGTCGGACCGTTACCTTGTGGTTTCGGTCCTACATTTTATTTATTAATTATTGGGCCGGAAGTTACTTTTACTTATTTTATTTTACTTAATATGAATTTATCAATATCGTCTGGTGCTGAGTTTGCACTTACATAAGTTGACGAATTATTAGTAATTGGGGGGTTATTGGTAGTATACATAACTACTCCCCCTTTTAGATTAGAATTCTCCTGGATTCTACTATTTAATTGAATTTTTATATATCTGTGTTTAAGTATAACAATCAATATTAGAGTTATTATTAGAAAAAAAGTTGCTACGTTGCATATATAAGATATTTTACTATGAGATTAAAAATTCTTTTGACATTTATTTTGCTTTCTTCTACAACTTAATCAAATGTAATTTTGTATTTACTTAATATTTCATGCTTACAATGTTTTCTTGTGAATCTTCAATAGAATTTAAAAAGTAGTAATCTTTGATTTTGATTGAACAATTCGTATATATTATCAAATTATTATCATTTATTAATATTTCATCTTGAGTACATGTTTGATTTATTATTAGATTCTCTGCGTTTTTTACAATTATTTTATCTATATCTAATTCTATAATTTCCAGCTCTTTATTTTCGATTGTTTGACATGAATTCTTTATTACACAATTTGTTGCTTGTTTCATAGCAGGGTTCGAATTTGCACGCACGCACAAAAAATGCTGACAAAATTAATTGCTCATGCACATGAGCCGTGCTTAAAAAAAAATACGAAGCACACAGCACGTGTTTGTGCAGTTTGAAACAAAGCACTTGCACGTGTGTCTGTTTTGTTTTAAAAATATAAAAGCACTTGCTCATGTGTGTGTTTTTTTTATTTTATTTGCTCTCAAATTTTTCTACTGATTTTTTATATGGCAGAAAAAATGTGTGTTTTCATATTGAAATAGAAACATGCGTGTTCAAGTGAAAGTTTTTTCTACACACAGCACGTGCATAGATATTTTCTATAAAAGCACACACGTGTGCATGTGCTTAATTCGAATCAGCACGCACATAAGCTGTGTGCTACAAAATATTTCTGGTAGCACATCACACATGTGTAAAAGCGAAAAATATACAAAAGTGCTGCACACGTGCGTGCAAATTCAAACCCTGTTTCATAGTTTTAAATTGCTTACTTTCTTCAAACTTATACATTTTATTATTATACTAGCAGGGTACCCAGCGTTGCTCGGGATGTACATAAGTAGTTCAGAAATTCCTGCTAACCTCAATTGCGAAGACAATTTACCGGCTAAGAAAGTTCAGAACAATATTTATTTTCCCACATTATATCCCGTTTATGTCTACAGTAACCAACTTAAGTAAAGGCGTTTTCTAATAGTAATAATAATAGAAATAACTTCGACATTTTGTCATCTCCCTTCCATTTGACTCTTTAGCTGTGCCTTAACATTCCCCAAGTCATGCCCAGTTATTTTTTCAACGAAATTTCCAATATACAGACACAACTCTTCTAGAGGCGGCAGTGTACCTATGCAAATGATTTTTGATTTAGCTGAAATTGAAAAAAAAGTAAAAAAAAATTTAAGAGAGGCACGCTTATTTTTTTTTTTGAAAAACTTAGTGAATTTTTCTTAATATAAATTTATTAAAAATTTCATAGGTTCCTCCCTAAAAATTGGTATATCTTTTTTGTTTGTGGTCCGATTTAAAAAAACCCAAGTGCAGATCCCTTTCTAAGCTTCAAGCATTATATTTGTGAAATTCTCTTCAAAATCCATTTCTTAGTTTCCGAGATCCTTAAGTTCAAACAGACAAACAGGTAAACAGACAATAATTTTAAAACTGGATCAGATTAACTCTATAGCATTCCCATAGTCCCCAGTAATTTTTTCAAAGAAATTTTCAATGTATAGACACGACTTTTCTAGAGATTTATTATAGTATAGATAAGATATGCTGATACCCACATAGGGCGGCAGTGTACCTATGCAATTGATTTTTGATTTAGCTGAAATTGAAAAATAAGGAAACAAAAATTTTAACGCTTTATTGGAACAACATTTTTTAGCGATAACTCATTTATCAATAAATATGTATGTATATCGAAATATCGAAAAGAATCAAATCTGCCCTTTTTGTTTGATACCCATATTGTGGGACAATTTTAAAGTTTTTGTGCAATCATATTTTGCCTGATAACTCAGTTATCGATAAATTTATCGAACTATATCGAAGTTTAAATGAAAAATGGGGACTTCCTCTTTCGGTTGATACTCATATTGTAGGGAAATTTTGAGGTGTTAGGGCAACTTTTTTTTTCGCCGATAACTCTGTTATCGATTAATTTATCAAAAAATATCATCTCTGTGAATCCTACCAGATCACATGGAATATGTGTACAAAGTTTCATACTGCTAGGCGCATTAGTTTTGGCGTGAAACCGTAACAAACATACCCACATAGGTCGGCAGTGTACCTATGCAATTGATTTTTGATTAAGCTGACATTGAAAAAAAGTACACAAAAATTTTAAAGAGGCACGCATAGTCTTTTTTTTTTGACAAACTAAGTGAATTTTTCTTCATATAAATTTATTTAAGAAAAAAAATTCATAGGTTCCTCCCTAAACATTAGTATATCTTTTTTGTTTGTAGTCCGATTTTGAAAAAACCAAGTGCAGATCCCTTTCTAAGCTTCATGTAGTATATTTGTGAAAGTCTCATCAAAATCCATTTCTTAGTTTTCGAGATCCTTAAGTTCAAACAGACAAACAGATAAACAGACAAACAGACAGACAATAATTTTAAAAATGGATCAGATGAACTCTATAGCATTCCCCAGGTCATCTCCAGTCATTTTTTCAAAGAAATTTCTCATCAAAATCCATTTCTTAGTTTCCGAGATCCTTAAGTTCAAACAGACAAACAGACAAACAGCCAGACAATAATATTAAGAATGGATCAGATGCTCTCTATAGCATTCCCCAGTCAGTTTTTCAAAGAAATTTTCAATGTACAGACACGACTTTTCTAGAGAGTTATTATAGTATAGATATGCTAATACCCACATATTTTTTTAAATTTATTTAAGAAAAAAATTTCATATGTTCCTCCCTTAAAATTAGTATATCTTTTTTGGTTGTGGTCCGATTTTGATAAAACAAAGTGCAGATCCCTTTATTAACTTTGAGCATTATACTTGTGGAAGTCTCATCAAAATTTATTTCTTAGTTTCCGAGATCCTTAAGTTCAAACAGACAAACAGATAAACAGACAAACAGACAGACAATAATTTTAAAAATGGATCCGATGTACTCTATAGCATTCCCCATGTCATCCCCAGTCATCTTTTCAAAGAAGTTTTCAATGTAGACACGAATTTTCTAGAGATTTATTATAGTATAGATTGAAATATTTTTTCAATATTTGAATCTATTTCATTATGCTCTTTATTGGGTATTGGAATGATGTATCTAACTTTAACATTTACAAAATTTGTTGCTACTTTGATTCCAAATATTACATATCGACAGCCACACTGCAAAACCCTGTATGTTCAAAACCAAAAAGTTTTCAGGAGAGGGAAAAAACTGTAATAATTATAACGGATGTATATGAGCGACGGTTATTTCATTTCACCACTGGAAAGAAACGGGAAGTTTTAACCCGATTTTGACTGAATTTTAATGTGCGAAATATCACTATCTATGGGAAAGGCTCAGAACCTTATTTTTGGAAAAATAGTGACTTACGGGGTTTTGCAGTGTGGCTGTCGATATGTGTTATTAAAGAAAGCTGTTCCTAATTGCATGTACTTTAACTTTGTATAGTCAATATAAAGGCGAATTTTATTTGTAAACAAAACAAAAGACTATGGGCGTAGGCGGCTTTCGAGCAACAGGGGCAATATGTTTAAACCCAACTAATATAATACATTTTGCTTTGTTTTGTGTTGTATTATAATTGTGCTGCAGCCGGTCTAGTCAATTTGTTTTATTCTAGTAAAAGAACATAATGCACTGCATGCACTGCTATAATGGTAAAGCAAAAATATAATATTGTATTTTGAACTCATTCTTTACATAACAGTTTAAACTGACTCAAGAACTTAAAACCATTTATAACTTTGTCCAAATAACAAATGAACTCAGTTTTTGTAGAATTTTTTAGGTATCCATTGTCACAAAGCCCAGCAAAACCAAGTTTATTTTCCCACATTTTATTTATGATTTTACCTACTTTTCTAGTCAGCCTTACAAAATAATAATTCTACAAGTAAATGTATACAGAATGGTTCCTAGCTAGCCCTAAAGTTATGCGGCCCTTGAACTGTTACGTCAGTATTTTTCTGATTTGTTAAAAAAAGTTGTTCATTGAACTTTGGCTGATATTACAAAATAAAAGTTGTTATATGCAAGTTCAAAAACAGACTTTAGTGGTTTTATTTCTGGTACTAAAACTTTTATTTCTCCAGAAATTCTATGACCCATTTATGTTTAATACTGGTGACAACTCAAACTTGTTTTCACTTCATTGTGGGGTTTATTTCTTGTTCCACATACTTGTTTAAGCTTATTACTTAAGAAAAGCAAGGCTAGCTTCTTAAACATTTTTCTGTATGCCATTGCCTGTGAAAAGTTTAGCTGATTTTGCTTGCTGGACGGCTTAAAATTCTTTTTATACTACTCGAAGTTTGGTTCAAATTTTAAAATCTAATAGATAACAGACTAGGGTAAAGCTAACATTAGTTGTCCGTGTGGTGTGGGAGTAGGCCCGTCTCACCCCCGTTTCTTTCTACGCTTATGAAACAAAGAATCAAAATGTCACCCTGGATTTGACAAACTCATTACCAAAAACAAAAGCAAAAACATGAGGGCTTTTTCGTTTTTCGCCGTGCGTTCACCTTATTTATTTCGCCATGGTCAATATCGTATTTTATTATTTCCTCGCTCGTCAAAATATTAGGGTGCAAGATATTGTACTTTGATGCTACTATGTTGTCTTGAATGTGTTCTATTTTACTCTTTCATAGTTGAATTTTAATTAATTGTTTCAAATATCAATTTTTCTCTTGCCCACTTACTTATGGCATTGAATTCCTGTTCTAGCTTATGGTTCAGTTATGCTTGCATAGCAGGGCATAGCATAGCAACACACAGCATGTAAAAGAAAATTTTGATTATACTTCGCACAACGCACAGCCCTACAAAATCAGATGTTCGCGAAACATACAGAATTTCATGGGCTCGCACACATTCTTTCAGCTTTTCTTCTTCCATTACAACGCTTTTATTTGTTTTTTACTAAAATTTATAAGAATAATAATTAGTTTTCATGGCCTTTTCATTGCCTTGTGTCAAAATTGAAACTTCAAAAGAAAAAGCTTTGACAGCAGGTATGTTAAGTTACATAGAGATCAAAATTCAACAGACTTCTATGCCATGCTCTGGGTTACCATGCGTTGTATAATCGAATACATTTAAAACCAACTCAACAGATATCCAAATTGACAGATAATTGAACCATTATTCCTACCGCTACTTATCGTTTTATGTAACTGTTCAAATGAATTTTCAAAATAATCATTAATTTGTATTTGTTTACTAATTTTGTCGTATGTTTGAGTAAGATGGTTTTGTATGTTTTGCCTGTCCGCTTCGTCCATCGTACCAAATATCCATTTGGATAAAGTACCTACACCGTTAATTAGTCCGCGTCTCGGTCTATTTCTTCTGGGTATTAAAGTTAATAATTTGCTTCTAACGTCTAATAATTCTATTTGCAATAAGTCTTTAAAATTTTATTTCATTAATACAATATTGTCTGTCATTTCGTTTAATATACATATCTTCTATTTTATATACGTTTATTCTATGTATTACTATTTCCGTGTCTTTAACAATTTGTTCTTCTTTTATCTGAATATCTATAAATCCGTTTTGGTCCTGTATTTTGGTCACATTCAAATTCGCGTTAGTTTGAGGTATCCACATTGCCATCAACAGCGTGAGGATCATTAATATCTGTAAATTTCCGAGGTCATTTAATGTTGCATGGGTGAACATTATGTAAATATTTTTGCTTATACCTGGGTTGTTAGACATATGTAAGGTAACTGCTTTAAAGTTCTTAATTAATCCCTCTTTCCTTTTTTCGACATAGTTTTCCCTTTTTTCATTGACCCTAGCAATATTTTTCTTTTTGACTGATAGTAAGTTTTTCTTTACTTTATTCATCTGTACTTCGTTTGGTGTGCATTTTATCGTGGAATGGAACCTATCATTATAATTTCTAATAGCTTTATGCATAAGTTGTTTTACTGTTAATTATTTATTCAATTTGTATCAAATTCTAAATTTTTCTGCTATTGTATTGGTTTTTTTTATGGAAACTTTCTACATCGGAATTTCCTGTATGACTGTTGGGTTTTGTCAAATGAATTTCGACATTTTCATTGTTCAAAAATTCTGTTATTCTCAAAGTTTTAAATTCATTACCTGCTATTATTTTCCTTGGTTTCCCTTACTTACAGTTGTTCAATAATGGTTACATGATTTCTATAATTTAGTGGGTACGCTGCACCAAATTTGGAAAATTTATCTATGACTGTTAAAAAATGATGTCCTTTTATAACGTAATGTCATTTTTTTCTGTTGGAGTTTCAGTGAGATTAAACTTTGGTTTAACTGGATTTCTATCGTATTTTACTTCCTGACATATGTCACATTGGTTAATTACTATTTGGATAAGTTCCAATAGTTTGGGATAATATGTATTTTATTTTTTATTTGGTTGTATGTTTGTTGTATTCCTGAATGAAGGCTTTCTCTATCGTGATATAGCGTTATTTTTACTGCTTCTACTTCCTTTCTAAATCCTTTGAATGGTTGGAAAACATTGAAATTAGTTTTTCCTGCACTATATTGTAGCTATGCTCTGAAATTTCGGAGTATATACCTATGATCCCTTTCCTGATATAATTTCGGAATATTTCTCTTTTTATTCAATGTAAACATTTAAATTCTTCTACTTTATTATTGGTGAAAATTATTTGTGTTCACAATTTCCTCTTTAATAAAAAAATGGTCCTGAAAGTTTTCTTCTGCTGAATGCATTGTTTCATTATCCTCTAAAATATTTTCTTCATTTATACCTGATTGATAATAATTTTGATTTAAAATAGTAATTTTGTTATCCTTTTCATCAAAACTTCCTTATTTTCTAGTCTACTTAAAAAATCTGCTACATGGTTTTCTTTTCCTTTCAGATATTCTATTTTCAAATCGTATTCTCCTAACTTTAGAAGCCATCTTTGATGTCTTGGTGTCATATCCTTTCCTTTATATTTGGTATGAAGAAATTTTATCATGGTGATCAGTTAAAATTGTAAACGTTTTTCCGTATAGATATGGTCTTAACTAGTTTACACTCCATATAATGCCTAAAAATTCTTTGCCCGTTGCGGATTAGTTTTTCTCGTGGTTATTAAGCGTCCTTGAAATAAAAAAACACTGGGTGTCCTTCTTGTGACAATACGGCGCCTAATGCATAGTTTGAAGCGTTAGTTGTTAATGTAAATGGTTTGTCAAAGTTAGGGTATCGCACAACTGGGTGGGTACTAATTAAAATTTTAAGTTTTTCGAATGCCTCTACATACGTTGGGTCCTTTAAATTAATTTTCAATTTTTTTTTTTAATATTTTATTATAGGTTGGGCTATCTTTGCATAATCTTTAATAAATTTTCGATAATAACCCGTTATACCTAAGACACTTTTTATTTGTTTTTCTGGTTTAGGCAATTTTAACGTTTCTATTACTTTAATTTTATCGGGGTTCGGATTTAGTCCTTCTTCTGTTAAAATATGTCCCAAGAATTCTGTCTCCTTTTTCATAAAATTGCCTTTGTCTATTTGCACTTTTAAATTAGCCTTTTCTAGGACTTTGAAAATTTCCGTTATTGTTTGAACATGTTCTTGTAGGGATGTACTAAAAATTAAGATGTCATCAAGATATACTACGCATGTTTTATTAATAAAGTCAGGTAAAGTTTCGTTCATTAGTCTCTGGAATGTTGCAGGTGCGTTTTTCAGTTCGAATGGCGTTCTAATAATTTCATATAGGCCATGTGGTGTGGCGAATCTTGTTCTCGTATTAGGATTTGTTGATAGCCCTTTGCTAAGTCTAGTGTTGTAAAATATTGGGCTTTTCCTAACTTGTCTAGGATTGACTCAATGTTTGGAAGTGGGTATTTGTCGTCTATGGTTACTTCATTCAACTTTCTGTAATCTATGACAATCCCGTATTTTCGTTCTCCTGAGTTATCCATCTTTTTAGGTACAACAATTAATGGGCTAGAGTATGGTGAACGACTTTTTCTAATAATCCCTTGTTCTTCCATTTCCCTATTTTGTAGTCCTGATTTCATGTACAACCTTCGTTGTGCTTGTTAACTGATCACCTTCCTTAAAAAATAAGTTTTTGAATCTTTTTATAATTTTTTCTATCTCTTCTTTTTCTTCATTGTTTAAATGCTCAAGATTTATTCTGCTCCAGTCAAAATCTTTTGCTTCTAAGGTCTGAATTTCAAGATGAGCATATGGATTGCTTTTGAAAAAAGGAATCTTTTCGTTAAGTATTATACACCCATCTACTTAATTAATTGTTGTATTAAAACAATTCAATAAATCAATTCCTATAATAAAGTTATATTTTCTTCCTTTTAATGGAGTTACTTTCCATTTAATTTTTGCATAATTTGGCAAGTTAAATTCCCTAGGTGCTTCTGTCAGCACTTCATATCTAATTACATAATTTTTCGTTATTGTGCTAAACGCAATAGGTTTCTTCAATAAAACATTTTTAAAATCCTTTATACTGCTATTTATTAGGCTTATACTTACTCCTGTGTCAATTACAGCTTTATATTCATTTTTTCGAAACCTGAGTGTTAAGGTGGGAAGACAGTCCGTGCTGGTCCCTCGAAAAAATTCGGCTCATCTGCATTTTGAATTTGATTAACCTCGTTTTCATAGTATTTATAATTATTCAATTCTTCCTGATTTTTTTCTTTTTCATAATAATCGCAATTATTTATTTTTTCTTTTCTTTCTTTTTTATAACATTCACAATTATTTAATTCTTATTTCTTTAAATTTTTTCTAAATTATCAACCTCCATAGGCTCCGCACGGTCTTGCCTAGGTTGATTCCAGCGATTTTGTCCGGAATTTGGCCTAGGGTATCCGACCTCTTGTGGGCTCCTATGGTATTGACCTGAATTATTTTGATACCTTTTATTTTGGTAATTATATTGAGGACTCTGCCTCCTTTGTAATGACATATTTTCTCTATTATGATATGCATTTTGCTGATTTTGCTTCACTTGCCCTGAGTTACCTTGCCTATTAAAGTATGCTTGATTTTGCCTATCATTGCCTGAATTTTGTTTCATATTTTTGCTATTGAACTGTGGGTTTTGATTGTAATTCCTATAGTCACTATTCTGATTCCTCTTTGGCCATTCTCTATAGAGTGGTTTTTCTTCCCTTCTGTTTATTTTTCGGTATTCTGGCCTTATGCAAGCATCCTCGAATTTCTTTGGTTCATATTTGATATGATTTGGCTTGGATCCCTACATTCATAAATTTTGTCTAATAGGGTCCCTTGTGTCATTTCTTTTGTTGTGTTTACTAGTAAACTATCTATGTTTGTAATATCAATGCCCTGACCTCCCCTATAGTAAACAATTAACTCATCTGACTTGTACTTAATTTTTTTGATGTTGTTGTTGTTAGCAGTGCTTCGCCCTGCCCAAAGGGCCAGTACACTCTTAATTGTCATCGGGCTCTTCTTAATTGTCATCGGGATCTTCTAAAGTGATAAAGGTGTTAGAAGAGTGTGTTCAGAAGAACAGGAAAATAGATGATGTGTGTCATGAGGGGCCATACCGCATGCAGGGCATGTGTTCGGTATGGTGGGGTTCAGTCTGGTCAGATAGGAGTTCAGCCTATTGCATTATCCAGACCGAAGTTGTGCCAGCATGACTCTAGTCTCCCTCGGAAGCACACGTTCTTCCTCAGCAAGAACAGGTGGTTGGGTACCAATAACGAAGTTCACAGGCCGGGATCTGAGGGATCTGTCCACAGACTCGGTGTGGAGGTCCTTTAGGGCCCGCCTGTGGTCCCGCAAATTAAACGGCAACGAGATGTGATGCCGGATCTCATCATAATGCTTTCGGAGATGTTTCCTTATGTCTCTGGGGCGGAGTTTCATCCAATAGTTGTCGATTCGGATGGCTGGGTCTATGACAGTTCAGAAGAACCTGCCTACTTAAAAGTTCCGCATGCTCGCGAACGTTGAGCATTTTAGCCTCCTGATGACGGTGAGACTCAGGTGACATAAGCAAACAGCCCGTCGCAGTTCTGATTGCGGTGTTTTGGCAGACCTGCAATTTCCTCCAGTTGGTGTCGTGAAGGTTTGGCGACCATATGGGCGCAGCATAATCAATAACCGGTTGGCCAATAGCCTTATAGGTGGCCAGCAACGTTTCTTTGTCTTTGCCCCAAGTACTGCCGGCCAGTGACTTGAGGATCTTATTGCGGCTTTGTACCTTTCAAGCTATTGCGGTTGCATGATTAGCGAAGTTGAGGCTATTGTCGAATGTAATGCCTGAATTTTGGGGTGGTTGACTGTAGGTAGTGGGACACCATCTACGTGGACATTCAACTCCTGCCCCATCTGCGCATTCCACGTAGTGAAGAGGGTCGCTGTCGATTTAGTCGGGGACAGTGTCAGGTTCCGCTCTGTGAAGTACATAGTTCGTCCGCGGAAGATGTAGAAGTTAAACAGAAGGGGTGAAAGGACACCACCCTGCGGAACCCCTTGTCTAATTCTTCTATGTCTACATCTCTCGTTTCGAAACTTCACTGTCTCCAGCCGACCGTTTAAATAGTTGGCGGTCCATCGTTTTAGGCCGGCAGGAAGCTTTGTCTCATCCAGGTCTTTAAGGAGTGTGGCATGGTTGACTGTGTCGAAGGCTTTCGACAGGTCGAGTGCCACGAGAACCGTCCTGTGTTGGTTCAAACCGAAGTTAATCTGCGTCGTAATGGCATTTAATGCCGATGTTGTGCTATGATTTTTCCGGAAGCCATGTTGATGATTGGCCAGCTGCAGGATAGCCTCTAACAACTTCACTATTGGCGAGAAGAGAGATATCGGACGATAAGAATCTCCTTGATTATTAGGAGGGAAACCACAGTCGCGTGCTTCCAGATATCTGGTATAACGAATGTGGTCAGTGAGAGGTTGAATAGAGCCACCAAGTACTTGTGCCCCCTGGTTGTGGCATGTTTATAATTGCATTTTTCGCTTCGCTTTGTACCAACTTGTAGAATATCATTCTTGTTGCTTCCTTCTTTAAGTCGTCGTCTGTTATTGTAGACAGTAGGTACTCACTGCTGCTGAAAAATTAGTTAATTGATACATCTCCGTATCCTGTGAAGATTGGCAATTGAGCTATGTTTTTGAATGGGCGATCTGTCCTGTTGTAATCAGGAGTTTGTCTGCGCTGTAACTCAATATAGGTGTTTCTTAGTTGTTCTAATTGTTGCTCTCTCCTGGCGAGCTCTTCCACCAATTCTAAAGGCGGAATTTGAGGTTGGTCCTGAGCCATTCTCCTCGTATCAAACTCTTGTTGCCTTCTCGATGTAATTTTGCCTCTTACTTTGTGGGTGGCGGCTTAAATTTGGTATTAAACCACTGCACTGCCACTTTATTTAATTTCAAATTTATACGATTATGGGTGGTGGCTATAATTCAATATCATGCCACTGCACTGCCACTTTTTATACCTAGTAGTGCTTCGCACACAAGGTATATTAACTTCATTCGCCTAACGGTAGTATGTAACGGTATAAACGAATCGAGATAGATATTGACTTATGTATATCAAAATGTTCAGGAGGAAAAGAGAAATTGATTGAGCCATGTCCGTCCGTCCGTCCGTCCGTCCGTCCGTCCGTCTGTAAACACGATAACTTGAGTAAATCTTGAGATATCTCAATGAAATTTGGTATGTAGGTTCCTTTTCACTTATCTCCGAGCGCTATTGAAAATAGGCAAAATCGGTTAAAAGCCACGCCCTCTTTCTATATATATAATATTTTGGAAAATGCAAAAAGAGTGATTATTCAGTACATAATACACCTATAAGGATAATATTTGGTGTGCACTTTAGCGTTAAGGCAACAAATACATTTTTGAAGAAATTTTTAAAAAGGGGCGTGGCACCGCCCACTTTTGATATCTATTCAAATTTGGAAATATTATTAATCATAAATCAAAAACCGCCCAAGATAGCAAAATAAAATTCAGCACACATATATATATTAATACAGGCAATATTTCGAAAAAAAATTAGCGAAATCGGGTTAGGTCCACGCCCAATTTTATACGAAAGATTTTGAAAAGGATCATAGATATATTGAATATGCTATAACTTTGCTTAAACTAGCTGTATATAATTTCTATTTCACCTCTGAAGTGTTCGTGGGCAAAGAAAGTCGAAAGCACAAAATTTTTGGAAAATGGGCGTGGCCCCGCCCCTTTATGGGGGATTATTCCACAAAACTTTCCATGCCATAACTCCGGTTAAAATTGACTTATTGAAACGATATTTAGAGAAAGTGTTCAACATATAAAGCTAACTCTTTGCTGTAAAAATAAACAAAATCGGAGAACGGACACGCCCACTTTTTGAACACAGATCTAAAAAATTTCTTCGTAAACTTAAAATCGCGATTTTCCATAATTGTATAAGTTATATAAATAAGATTTTACACACACAATGAGCTTTTTAAGCAAAACGAAACTGTATAAAAGTTTTGTGGATTTTGGTGAAGTAGGCGTGGCGCCGCCCACTTTTTAGCATAAAAGCTCAGCTATTTTCAAAAGCGATTGCTTGGAATTTCAAGAATGTATTTCAATGAAATTTTGTGAGATGGTTCCCAATAGTATGTAGTATACTCCTGCCAAAACTTACGCAAATCGAATAACAAACAAGCAAGATTTACGGGCAAGTAGTTAACTCCCTCCTGCCTTTTTTTATTAATTTTTTTTATTTTTATACCTTTCATGAACATGAGGAAAGGTATTTATATTTTGTTATTTAGTAATAATTTAATTTACCACTCACAACAGAAGTGTTTTTATCGAAAACAATCAGTTGCCTTTATAACAAATTTTCAGGTACATATGTATTAAAATAGACCTGAGTAAATTAGGATACCAAAACAGATCACTACTAGGTATTTAATGTTCGGTTACACCCGAACTTAGACTTCCTTACTAGTTTTAACTTCAAATTTATACGATTATGGGTGGTGGCTATTATTCAATATTATACCACTGCACTGCCACTTTTTTTCGTAGAGTTTGTTTCAGTTTTTGTGGATAGTTGTTGGTAGTCACTGTTGCACTCACTGACACTCTTTTTTTTAATTTTTTTCTTATTAGTAAAGGACTTAAGACTGCGCGAAACTTGTCGTGGAGAGCAAGGGGCGAATTTTTAAAAAAGACTTAAGACAATTGAACTTCTTCCGGAGAGACTCAAATTCCAAACTGAATTCTTTTCTTTATTCAATATCAAAAGAAAGTATAAATGAACAATGGTAAAAGTTCTTATTACTAACTAACGTTAATTGTTTACTTAAATTTGCAATGGTTAGTCTAGCTATAATTTTGTATTGGGCCGGATGTTGTTTGCTACTTAGTTGCATTATAGTTAACAAGAATTGGGAAATATTAATTGTTGTTGACTCTACATTTTATTTATTAATTATTTTGTTATACTTAATATGAATTTATCAATATCGTCTGGTGCTGAGTTTGCACTTACATACATAAGTTGACGAATTATTGGTAATTGGGGGGTTATTGGTAGTATACATAACTCGCGTGTATTCGCTCACTCTCAAAATTTGTTTGACAACAAAGAACTTGCGTGTTAGTGTGCGTGCCCTGGGAAACTCCGCATTAGTATCAGTGATGCCACTAACATAAATATTTTCATACCAAAAAGCATACCAAAAAGCCTTTTAGCGTACCAAACTTTTTTTTTGGTATTAAATGTTGAGATCTAAAACTGCTCAGCTACAGAGAAAAGTCATCAGCTAAGTAACATAAGAACAAAGAACATGAAGCATTCAAAGAATTTGTAAATAAAAATAGAAAAATGTTAACATTATTGTTGTTATTGATTAAGAGAGCAAAGTATTGATTTTTTAATGCTAAAAAGGGAGTCTGTAACATCAAATGTGCTGGAGTGAGTGCTATAATTTTCACACAAACAACGGAAGGGTTTATTTGACTCAAAATTGGTTCTACACTGTTTCAGAAGTAGAGGTTTGAAATATCTTGATGGCCCAGAAGGAATTTTAAAGATAACTTCGCCCAACAAGAATGGGCTAGATACTGACCCGTTTAATAATTTGATCATAAATATTGTTCCTAGCATTTCTCTGAGACTAGCACGGGTAGGAAGGTCAATGAGTTTTAAGCGACTAGTATAGGAAGGCAGGTTATATGAGGAATTCCATGGAAGATGTCTTAGGGCGAAAAGTAAGAGCTGTTTTGGAACCGATTCAATTCGATCTATGTGTACCTGGTATCTTGGATTCCAAATAATTGAGCCATACTCTAAAATTGGTCTTACTAATGTTGTAAAAAGGGCTTTAGTCACGTAAGGGTCACCAAATTCTTTAGACCATCGCTTAACGGAAGAGAGAACACCTCTAGATTTATTTACAGTTACATTAATATGAAGATTGAAGCTATGTTTACAATCCATCGTAACCCCCAAGTCCACAAAGTCATGCACTTCTTCAAGAATTTGATTGTTGATTGAGTAAGAAGGTGGTTGTGAAGTTCGGCGAGAAAAACATATATATTTAAATTTTTTAAGATTAAGCGGCATATAGTTTAAGTCGCACCAAGTAACCAGATTATCAAGATCCGATTGTAGTAAAACTCTTTCTTCGATCAACGCGTAAGACTTAAAAATCTTTACATCGTCCGCGTACATCAAGATTTTTGAAAACTTTATAGTAATAGATATATCATTAATGAACAGCAAGAACAGAATCGGGCCAAGATGACTACCTTGAGGAACTCCAGAAGACACGTCAATGACATTCGATAGCACATTCTTAAAGACCACTCTTTAAAGACCTGAATCGAAGATAAGAAGATATCCAACGGCAGAGGCTCGGTTGAAAGCCCAGAAGATCAAGTTTGTGAACGAGTAACGAATGACATACTTTGTCGAAAGCTTTACTGAAATCTGTGTATATTGCATCAGTATGCATATTTTCTCTAAAACCAATTGAGACATGAGTTGTAAATTCAATAAGGTTAGTACTTGTTGATTTTCCCTTGCAAAAGCCGTGCTGGCAACCTGCAATCAATGTGGAAATAGGAACTGTAAGCTGATTAGTAACAATTTCTTCAAATACTTTTGGAATGGCGGATAGCTTTGATGTCACGATAATTCTCAATAGACGATCTACCCCCACTCTTATAAAGTGGTATAAGAAAGGATTCTTTCTTTGTAACTTATTTCTAAGATTCGTTTTAATAAGACTAACGAAGAAAACTTTCGTTCTGCAGCTGCTGAGCTATGCGGCATTGTTAGTAAGTTAAAAATAAAATTGGTCAATTCTGGGAACATTACCTCGCCCAATTTATTTTTCAAGCTCCCTTCCCTTTGCAAAAACGAATTAATATCCAAGTTGCTTGACAAATAATGATTACTTAACTTAAATTTTGAAATTTTGAAATCAGATCAAGTATAGAGCTATCATTTCCGGACAAAACTTCAATAGGTGTTATAATTTTTAACAATTGAAGATCTTTTCTTCCAAAATCAAATCGCGTTTTGATTTGGTATAATAGCTCAATATAAAACTGTAAAATACTATATTTAGTTTTATATTTTTGGGCAAGTGTTAGATTTGTTTTCAATAAAAATATTTCGGCTTTTGATCCTATGAAAATTTTGTCGGTTTGTATCAAGGTTTATAAATACAGGTTGCGTCGTCAGAAGCTTCGTGTGTTTGCTGTTGTTGTTGAAATTTTGTTTCAGATGTCAAAAGTTTGTCAAATCGCATTGGTTTGTTTACAAATAAACAGCAGCAAAACAGAAATATTTTACAAATTATATCATATTATTTTTTTTTGTTGAATAATATGTAATATATCCATGCATTGAACGTAAAGAAGTTGGACCGCCTATTTGCTAGGCCATTTTTGGCATTCCAAATGCAAACTAAGTGGACACTGAAGTTGCAGCCTTGTTAAGCTTCCCTGAGTACACATTCAGGAGCTGTTCATAGTATGTCGTGGTCCCCCAAGTCTAATCTGGTTGCTTCGGCTGGCAATGATCGTAAGGTCAAAGGTTGGGAACCAAAAATTCATGGAGTATCGTGAGTTTGAATGTTTGAACAAAATATCTGTTGGCTTTGACAAAAATTTGACACTTGAAAATCAATAAAAAGCAGAAAAAAGTAGAAAAAAAAATTTAAACAGCTGTTCAATTGGTGTCACCTGTCTTACTTCACGATGGTTTGTATATGATTAGAAACATTTTTGTAATCAATATTAACTTCAAGTGGTGTACCGTGTTTAATAAAATTGCTTAAAATCAACAAAAAATTTGATTTTGTGTTACTATATAAATATGGCAAACGGCTTTGTTCTGATTGGAACTCTTTATTCAAATTATTTATTACCGGTATATCGTCGGTACAATGCCAAAGACACGATTGTGCAATTTTGCCCATTTCCAGTTATTTGCACCTGTATGTTCAATTTTGTTCAGAGTATTCAATGCCAAAAGCGCGAACATGCATGCTTATCCCCTCCCACCCTCCCAGGCCGAACGCATTCCACGAAAGTGTCGGTTGTAAAATTGCCGCAATACCGAAAGCACGAATGTGCTTTTGCCATTGCAAATTATTTTACCATGATCAAAACAGCTAAACATCTGAGATCGAGGCGGTCCGTATGATGTCTGACGGCTGTGGAGGACAGCAGAAAAATTCAATATTTGCAACTATGTGTCTCCAACTTCTTAAGGATCATCCGTTATTAAATTCAATTGATCATCAGTTTTTCGAGACAGGGCACACCGAAATGGAGTGCGACTCCATCCACCGTTTATACCCCAGAGGGGTGGTCGCAAATTATAAGAGATGCACGTATTAGACCACGCTCTTTTGCTGTAAAGTCTTTGACGTTTGATGATTTCTTAGATTTTAAAGGATTTTCAAATAATAATTCTTTCAATATGAACAATATTCCCTGGAGAAAACTCTGCTGTCTTCGGTATATTAAAGAAAATAATTCCGTGAAAGTTCTGTACAAATTAGATTTTGCTGATGTGTTTATTGAAGTAGACAGCAAAAAATCGCGAGGTCGCCCAAAACAATCCGATTTAAAGAATGCCTATCAAAATGGCCTGCCCATCAGTGAGGCAAAATGGAAAGACCTTACAATACCAAAAGCGTACCATGATTTTTACCGTTCCCTAAAAACAAATCACATGGTGAGGGACGCTTTACCGGAACCAGACATTGGTGAAGAGTCAGACGAAGACTAAGCGTAAATGCCTTACACATTTTTTTTTCTAGAGAAATGTGTTTTTTTTTAGTTTCGTTCAGTCTGCAACTGAAAAAGACTAAACCATGCTATTCTATTTAAGTTTTGTATCTGTAGAGGAGTTAAATGTTTATTCTGTTCAGTTTTTCAAAACGTTGTGTTATGTTTCAATAAAAATTTAAATAACTTGCCTAATATTGTGAGTTTATTTGTTTTAACGAAATATTATATATGCCAAATTTTGCAAAGCCAAAACAACGAATGTGCATTTTTTTGCAAAAAAAATAAAAAAATTTGCATTTTCCAATTAACATTGCTTAGTGGTTTACAAAAGTAAACCTTCCAATACTGGTTGAAACATACAAAATTAAATCTCTATTTTTAACAATGTCTTCAAGGTTTGAAACGCGTTTTTCTCAAAACATAAAAAAAGCACATTCGTGGCTTTGGCACTGGACCGACGATATGATAGAAATAAAAAAACACTTCGGTTTTATTACTCATTTTTTCAGCCAACTGATCAGGTCGAAGCGCATTGACTTCAAGTTTTGAGCTAATGAAAAATAGTTTCAAGCTGTCAATTGCTCAAGAATGCGCAGCCACCTTGTATAAGATATTCCCAAAATTTTGTGTGGCTTACTGCACAATAATTCTGAAATTCTATAAAATCGTATACCTGTTTAGGGCTGTGAGAGAAAAAAGCGTTAATATTGCGACATAGCCACTCTATATCCTGTGGTAGCTTTTTGCAAGCATAACTTGTACAGAGGTAGAGTGAATGGCATGTACATTTGAATTAAATAGAGATCTTACACTTTTTAAATGGCCTGTCATTACGCTTGCTGAACCAATAACATTTTCAATTGGAATCTCATGTACATGCATAAATTCTTTAATAGCTGCAAAAACTGAATTTGCGTCACATTTTGGCATCTCTATTAAAGCGAGGAAGCGGTCGCGAACAATTAGATTGGCGACATATCTGACTACTAACACTAAGCATTTTTTTGCGGCGACAATGAACGTAAAACACAAAGAAGGTCCAAAGCAACGAATAGTCGGAAACATTAAACCATCAATTCGCGGGTAGGTAATTCACCACTGGGGAAATGTGTGTTTAAATCGCGAGTTTTAAAGCTATTCGCACTTTTATTTTTAAACAAAATAAACATTTAAACGTTTTCGTAACTCCAACTACAGTTTTTTGTGTAAATGCTTAATTAGAACACGGTAAATTTAAGTAATTTAAATGTAGGTACAGTGGTGAATTACCTACCATCGATTTGACAGTTTCTATCGCATTCGCTGTTGGGCCTTCTTTGTAAATTTACGTTCTTTGGCGGCAACGTCAGTTGCCTCGTCGATAATTAGTGAAAACTTACACGTCTTGAGTTCCAAACTAACTTTTTCATTGTATTAAGCCAAAGTGTTTCCGTTAATTGCGTAGCGTTATCAGGAACATCACCAATGTCAGCTCAGCGTTTTGCACCATTTTGTGTATTTGGTATCTGTGTTATTGGTATCTAAAAAGGAGTGCATTGAAATTTTCTTTTTTTTTTTCTTCCATATTTTGAACGTGCATGCGCATTATTAAATTCTTATGTAAAAAAAAAAACGAAAAAAAATTAATTTATAAAAAAATCGCGAAAAACTTAACTAAAAGTAATAGCAAAACGTATTGAAGTGGTTTGTAGAAAAATTTAAAATGAAGAAAGATTTTTTTTTTTGTTTTAAATAGTTAATTTAATTCGCGTTTTCGAATCGTAAATTCGACCGAAAAAGTGAACCAAATGTCTCGAAATGTGAACACATCTTATCAAGAAGAAGTAAACAAAATATCCAAAAAAGTTAAAAAAAGAGCCGAGAAATGTCAATAAGGCCTACAAAAAAATTAAACAGTTTTGACCAAAAAAGAACGAATCAAAATTGGTTGGAAAATTTCATAAATACAATTTGGGTCGGCCCAATGAAAAATATATGACATAAAGGTAAGTAGAATATGTAATCCGTAACTTATAAACTAATTGTAGAACTATAAAATAAAAAAACGACAATAAAAAAAATATACATATATAAATTCAAATTATTGATTCAGTTTTTCTAAATAAAAAATATGATTGAGTGGAGCACCCTAATAAAATTGTAAAAAGTGATTTTGTTTGAGGTGGTGTGTTGAAATCCAATGTTAGTGAGTGCGCTCCCAGTGAGCTGTGTATAGCCGTGTATTGAATGTTGCTGTTGAATGTTGATGTTGCTGATGCTGATGCGTGGGCGGTTGCACCACAAAAAGTTTAGCAACGGGACGTTGATGCTAAAGTAGTGCAATAATGTTGCTGCTGTAAAGTGTTTGTTGTGTGTTAAAAAATGATGTGTTATGCCATTGTTTGGCTGTTTGGTGAAAAATGTATGATCGATATTCGTGTGTTTATGTTGTATCGAACTCATTTCTGAAATATGTGGGTGTTTGTGTTTGTTGTTGTTTTGCGTGTTTTTTCGATTTTTTATAATTTGAAACGTTTTTTAGATGTCTGGATAATTTTTGCGGTTGTAAAACAAAATGTCGCGGCCCTCGGCTGGTTTCGTGAGCGTGGTATTGGCTACTGCACTACGGGAATTTTCTCGCCCTGTGGTGGCGCTGTCCTTGCGCTGGTGATGCCACTAGAGAGGATTCTCTAGGTATCAAAAGGATCACTGAACTTTTTTTGATCGCTCGCGTTACTTTTTCGTGAAACCGCACTTTATAAAAATACTTTGCCACTCGCGCATCCACACTTTAAGGTGAACAAAACGCACTTTAAATATAAACTTTATAATCACTTTTTAGTACTGGTTAAGACCGCGACTTCCGATTTTCGAATGCTGTCGATCAGCGGGATCCCCTTTTTATACTCCAATAATCCTTGTGGCATTCAAGACACCATAAGGTAAATTCATTTTCCTTGGATGGTTCCGCTTCAGTTTCAGGTATTTAAGCTGCAATTTGAGAAGACGGCAGTGGTGAGCAATAGGGACATAGAAGGCAAAGTTGCTGCATTATCTGTGGCATTGAAGGGATCTGTAGCCGAAATCTTTCAGACCATTCCTGATGGAGTACGAAACAATTATGAAGGATTGATGGCTGATGTGGAGACACGATATGGTAGTGAGCATCGGAACCAGATTGACTAAATAGAGCTGCAGGATCAGTTTCATAAAGCTAATGAGAATTTGCGTCGGATATCGAGAGCTTTTCCCATTTAGCAAACTCACACGTACCTGTCGAGTACACGGAGGAGGTAAAAATTCAAACTTGTATAAGCCACTAATGCAAATCCAAAGCGATCTTTCGCGGAGACGGTATCCCATACTCTGACGCAGTAGTAAACCTGCATACAAGGCTCATCGCTTAGAAGTGGAAACTCCGGCTTGGGTAGACAAAGTGTTGGAAGATTTGTGTGTGATAGTGTCACCAAATGCATGTTATGCGGGATATCAGGTCACATAGCACGTTATTACCAAATGAGCCGTTAAACTAAATCGAGCCAGCCGAAAGGGGCGTAGACTGGCTCCCGCAATTGAATGACCCATAATTTCTGACTCACAAATCGGAAGGAAAGCTAGCAATGTTTCTGTTGTTGCATATGTGGATGGAAAAAAGCACTTACTAACTGTGGATACAGGCACATCGCATTCAAAATTCGCTCTGATTTAGTCAACAAGGAGTACATTACATGAAGCAAAGTTACGTAAGGCCACTGGTGAGGAACCCATGTCCTAGGAGAGGTGAGATGTGAAATCGCAATCTGTTTTATAGTAGCAGATATTGTCGACGAAATCAACGTGGGTGCCGACTTTTTAAGCGAGCAAGGCATCAAGATCGAAATGCAAAACAGGATTACAAATTACCGGAACATGGATGTGCTACTTAATTTCGGATACAAAAACAAGTACTTTAGTAAGCGAGTGCTTGTTGAGGAGAGTCAACAAATTCAAATCAAGGACGAACATATTAGTAGGAAAAACCTGGCCATGACAAAACAAGATGGACGTGTACCGGTAACAGTGCTCAATGCCGATTAAACTTTCTAAAGGAGCAATATTGGAAGGTCAAGGTAGTTAGTTATCAATTGTGAACGCATCAGGAAAATGATTCTACCATCGAGATTGATCTTTCAGATGAAATCATGACATAGACGGAAGAACTCTACGAAGACCATCAACACAAGGCAATACAACTTCTACCAAAGTACTCGAGCATATTTGACAAAGTTTGTTCCAAACCAGGTAGGACCAAAGTTGTGAAGCATCAAATTGATACTGGTGATGCAGGACGAATCCGCCAAGCTCCACGTAATATTCCATTGACCAAACGCCAAGTGGTAAGAGATATTATTCAGGAGATGAGTGATAGCGGCTTCATCGAACAGTCAGCTAGTCTATAGAGCTCCCCGGTGATACTAGTGAAGAAGAAGAAGAGACGGAAGGCTAGCAATGTTACTGTTGTTGCATATGTGGATGGAAAAGAGCACTTACTAACTGTGGATACAGGTGCATCGCATCCCATAAGTCAGTCTGGTTTAGTCAACAAGGAGGTGAGACCATTGCATGGAGCAAAGTTACTGACGCCATTGGTGAGGACACCTATACCAGGCAAGTTTTCTGTTCTCCCAGATGAGATGCCAAGCAAGTTTTCTGTTCTTGAAAACATGATTATCCACGTTAATTCCATCCGACTCCATGGCTTCGCGCAGTCGTGCCTGTAGCTCGGATTTGTTGCTTGTAGTGTTAAGTCCACGTTGTTCCAACTAAGTTTCTATTTCCTGAATCTTTACTTCATTTAGCTTCGCCATGCCCTCGTTATCGGTGATATTTATTTAACAATACCACTTCTGACACCAATTGTGACGATTTCGATGAGTCTTCGATTACACAGCCCCACAGAAAAATAAGTGGTATGTTCTCAGGGGCAGACTGGTCGATCCATATGGATTTTGGGTAGCTGAACACGAATCCGTAGTCAGAATTCAAAATGTGTGATCAGATGAAGCTGTCGGTTCCAGATAAACCTCATTAAAAGTGGTTGTCAGCAAGTGCAAAGCAATATCCAACACTTGCACAATTTGTTACGATTTGTTTATCATCTTTCAATAGTAGTGTATACTGTGAGCAGAGACAATTATAATTAGGGACACGATATCGAGTGCAAAGTATCGATTCTGTACTCATTTGAAGTATCGCTGTAAATGTATCGGTTATCCGAAAGT
This sequence comes from Sphenella marginata, assembly GCA_951509765.1. Lineage (NCBI taxonomy): Eukaryota > Metazoa > Arthropoda > Insecta > Diptera > Tephritidae > Sphenella > Sphenella marginata. The sequence goes on along the minus strand of OX608079.1, from coordinate 44,681,202 downwards.
ATCGAAAAAAAACTCGATAGTCAAAATATCGATGCTAAATTTACATGAAAAACAAGCAGTTCAATAACCCAATGGAGAAGTTGTACCTTAACATTGGCATCTTATTTTCCAATTGGAAGTTGGGGCTCTATCTCGAATTCTAGATATCCTAACCATGAAAATAATTATTTATATGTACACTAGCAGGATGCCCGGCGTTGCTCGGGGTGTAAGTAGTTCATAAAATTCTGCTACCCTTTAGGAACATAAAAAATAGATAACAACCATCTCGCAGACATAACGAATATACATAAAAATTTTATTTATTTTCATATTTTAACTTGGCCATAGCGATAACCACATACCAAATTTCAACCAAATCGGATCGCATGTGAAATAGTTTTGAATAGGTCGGTTCCGAGTCCACTTCCCGGAAGAAAAATTATCCCATATTTTAACTTGGGCATACCGCTACCCACATACCAAATTTCGAGCTAATCGGGCCACATATGAAATAGTTTTGAATAGGTCGGTCCCGGTAGCACTTAGGTACATAAAAAGTAGATAACAAACATCGCGCAGACCTAACGAATATACATACCAAATTTCATTAAAATCGGTCAAGCCGTTTCGGAGGAGTATGGCATCGTACACCGTGACAGGAGAATTTTATACCTATATGTATATGTATAGAGAAGATAAATATTTATTTATAACTTATAATTTTTATTTATGTATAATGAATAAGGTTATACATACCCTACCAACCATGGCTATCCACTTTTTATGAATTTCTAAACGATTTCCAAAACCATCTCTATTTTTTGCTTCTCCTTACCAATACCAACGCATATTTTTGGGATATATTTCCCAAACAAAAATCGTTCTCTTTTTTCGCTATTGCAATTCCCATGAGAGCGAATGAAATAGAAACATTTTAAGAATTGCGAACAAAAGGAATTTTAACAGCTGATTCCATAAATTAAATTTTCTGTCAAAATCAATTAAAAATTTTTTGGTGCTTGGACAAAAATTTATATTTCATTGAAAAGCAAGGTAAGTACAATAACTTTAAGCATTTTTGATAAAAAGGAGTAATATTTATAATGCCTTGTATGTTTTCACAGGCGCATCTGCGGTATGGACTGCTGTTCAGCGAATAAGTGAAAGATTTTGGGGCTCTTTGCGGTCGGCCCACAAGAACGCAAATTAAGCCGTCGAACTTTGAGGTACGTAAAGTGAATTTAGTGTAGTGTGCCTGACCAAGATCAGGACATGGTATTGACGTCACCATAATATACAAATGTTCATGCGCTTGTGCATTTGTATACTATGGTTGTAGCCAAAGTGAGTGTAATATAGTTTACGTTGCCGTTCTAGAAGACGGTTTTATGCCTAATATTCATTGGAATTTGCCGAGCGGGGTACCAAAAGACGCGTCTTGACCTCAAGATCCCAAATCCGAAAGCGACAATAAATTATTCTGATATTTGTAAACAAAGTTGTGACTTTTCATGTGTTCGTCGTAACATGTTATGGCGTTGTATATTAACAAATGTACATGCGCATGTCCATTTGTATACAATGGTTTGCGCCCAAGTGATTTCAGTGTAGTGTACCTGGCCAAGATCAGGGGTAAATTATGGAGTCACCATAATATGCAATTGTACCAGCGCTTGTACATTTGTTTGTTATGTTTGTGGCAAAAGTGAGTTAAGTGTAGTTTAACTGACCAAGATCAGGTGTATGTTAGGGTGTCATTAAAACATTCAAATGGACATGCGCTTACGCATTTGTTTGTTATGGTTATTCCGGCGTTATTTTAGGTAATTATTGACGTTCACAACCGAGTGCTAATATTTATTGAAAAATGTCGGGATATGTCGGCAATGTGATCTAGAGATCCAATATTGTCAATATATTGGAAAATATTTGCAAGAAAAAAAATGACCTTAGTTAATTCCCAACGGGGGTGGTGTGATCCATGGTATATATGTACGGATGTGTAGAACACCTTTCAGCGTGACCCAGGCCAAATCCCAAACTGGGGACGTGATCCATTGTTTTTATGTGCAGAACTCCCTCAGCCGGTCCAACACCGGCTGGCCGATGGCCAGTGTTTTTGCGTCGAACACACTTTTTCACTTTTTTCGGCCGGCTTAATCTGCGATTACAAAAAAACATATGAAAATTACAGAAAATTGTGAATTTTGTTTGCAAATATCTCGGAAACTAACGCGTCTTTTGATACCTTTCCCGATATTATTGGACGTGTATTAGCAGTTACATACGGTCGTATACAATTGACAATAATTGTTATCCGGAGGGATATTCTTGTTACTGGGACCGAAACGTGTCATTTGATACCTATATCGACATTTTGGATAAATATTAGTACTCGGTAGCGGACTTAAACAATTAGACTATCTTAAACTATGGAAGACAAATCGGTTATTAAATTGAGTATACTATCGTAAACTATACGTTCTGTTATTGTCATAACTAAAATTTTGTTAAAATTTTTATTTACAGTTCATTTGGGGGACAATTGCACTCAAAGACACACAGTACAACATTTTTTTAATCACACAGCAACAAACACACCATTATTATTATTATTTATAATATTTATTCATATTTTACAGGTATCCAATCTTTAGGAAACGCAAAGCCTGCGAATATACATATGTATATATCCAAAAATGTATCTTTTAATAATATATTGTAAATTTTGTCAATTTTGTAAACACATATCCATGGATTTTTTTTCAAGTTGTAACAAAGTTACATTTTTCTCAAAAGTTTAGTTTGTAATTGTATAGTTGTTTAGCATCAAAAGAAAGGTTATTAAATTGCCTTTCATTTGATGCTAATTGCGTCTAAATCGCTAAATAACTTATTGTAAATTTTATCAATTTTGTAAACCCATATGTGTAATAAGAACAAAGTCCATGGATATTTTTTCAAGTTGTAACAAAGTTACATTTTTCTCAAAAGTTTAGTTTGTAATTGTATAGTTGTTTAGCATCAAAAGAAAGGTTATTAAATTGCCTTTCATTTGATGCTAATTGCGTCTAAATCGCTAAATAACTTATTGTAAATTTTATCAATTTTGTAAACCCATATGTGTAATAGAACAAAATCCATGGATATTTTTTCAAGTTGTAACAAAGTTACATTTTTCTCAAAAGTTTAGTTTGTAATTGTATAGTTGTTTAGCATCAAAAGAAAGGTTATTAAATTGCCTTTCATTTGATGCTAATTGCGTCTAAATCGCTAAATAACTTATTGTAAATTTTATCAATTTTGTAAACCCATATGTGTAATAGAACAAAATCCATGGATTTTTTTCAAGTTGTAACAAAGTTACATTTTTCTTAAAGATTTAATTTGTAGTTGTATAGTTGTTTAGCATCAAAAGAAAGGTTATTAAATTACCTTTCATTTGATGCTATTTTTGTTGAAATCGCTAAATAATTTTTTGTAAATTTTATCAATTTTGTAAACACATATGTGTAATAGAACAAAATCCATGGATTTTTTTCAAGTTGTAACAAAGTTACATTTTTCTTAAAGATTTAATTTGCAATTGTATAGTTGCTTAGCATCAAAAGAAAGGTTATTAAATTACCTTTCTTTTGGTGCTAATTTCGTTTAAATCGCTTAATAATTTTTGCAACAAATAAAACAGCATGTATTTAATTATATGTATGTCTATAACTTTAAGTAAATTTTGTACTATATTTCCTAAAATTAAAGTATATATTTTCATTAAAACATATTTTATAAACAATAAATCGTTTTGAAATTATTTGGATTTTTTGGGCCGTTTCCATATTTTTGGGGTATTTTTTGGGCATTTTCCCTTAATATTTGGGTATTTTTTAGGCATACCAGATTTCCGATCTGGCAACTCTATGAAAATGCAACCCTTTGGTTTGGGAAATTTTTATATTTAGAACGGCGCAGCTATGTTTTTTCTTATGGAATTTCCTAATGAGTGCGATGGTGATGCAAGGTCACACGTACACGAAATTTACATGGGGAATGTGGATAATATCTGCACGCGGCCCATAGAAAACTATCCACTTTTTTATCCTCATTTGTGGATAGCGCGACCTATGTTTTATCCATTTTTTTATCTGCGTATGGTTGGTAGGGTATGGATATGCTTTAATGTAATATTAATGCATCAAAAAACTAATGCATTATTCCCAGCTCTGGTATGTACCTATACGTCATGTAAATTTTATTGAATTCGATCTCAGGGTTTTTAAAAAGGCGAAATGGGAAAAGTTTGTTGTCATTAAATTCAATAGCACAAAGGTAACTAAACAATTAATAAGTAAGAAAGTATTGTAAACAGTTACTAGTTTGTTAGTTACCTCGCTCGACAATCTATACATATAAAAATTAATTGGCGTTCGTATGTCCCGTAAGATCTCCGTATCGGCTCAACCTATTTTAAATATTTTTTCTTTAATGTTTCCAATCTGTTTCAGGTCTCATTTACCACATAAATTTTTTTTTTCTAATCTCAATTGAAAATTTTTTTAGCTTATACTCAATAACGGCTTAACCGATTTCCAAATTTTTTCTTTTCTTTACTCTATCGGATATAGTGTTTATTTATATAGAACAAAACTTTTTCTAAATCCTCAATTTCATCATATATTAGCCAAAGAAATTTAACTACCATATAAATTGTAGTCAGTTGAGATCACTGGTATTCTAACTGAAATGTTCCTGTAGGGAACTTAATGCCGTACAGATTTTTTCCGTTTTATATTTAAATACAAAATTTACTTGACCAAATGGTGAATTCCTTTTCGCTACTTTGGCGAATGTTGAAAAAGTGAATACAACAACCAAAAGTGATTCTGAATATAGGTTGTTATTCCGTCCTTTTTCATAATCTATATCATGGTGAAGAAGTTGTAATCTATATCTATATATATAAAAGTAAGTTGTGTTAGTTACAGCATCTATAACTCAAGAACGGCTGAACCGATTTGGCTGAAAATTGGTGGAGAGGTAGTTGAGAACCAGGAAACGGACATAGGATACTTTTTATCCCGTTTTTTCTGTTTTCGAGATAGCGCCAATATGTGGACCAGGGGTGACCCTAGAATATATTCGTACAATATATGCATCAAATGAAAGGTATTTTCAAAAACAAGTAGGTTTAAGTTCTATTTGTGAATGCATCTTCGAAATTCGACCAAAATGTGGACCAGGGAGGACCCTAAAAATTTGTTGTACAATATGGGTATCAAATAAAACGTGTTAAAAAGAGTTTTAATAGGAAATGGGGCTTAGTTCTATGTGCGAATGCGTTTGTGCAAACTTGGAACGAACGAGGCATATAATCGAGATTTGGAACGGGAACGTGAATATGATCCTCAGGAATTAAATTTAGCAGTGCAAATGAATGTACCCCTACTGAATCAGGAGCAAAGGTATGTTTATGATACGCTTATGAAGGCAATTGATGATGGAAATGGTGGTTTATATTTCCTGGATGCTCCTGGGGGAACTTTTAAGACATTCCTCCTATCATTAATTTTAGCCACTTTACGCAATGACCCGAGACCTTGGAGGCACAATGGTTTTACTGTCTGGCGATTTCCGCCAAATACTGCCAGTAATTCCAACTTCAACGGCTGCCGACGAAATAAACGCTTGCCTCAAATCATCTCATCTTTGGCGGTATGTGAAGAAACTTCAGTTGACAACAAACATCAGAGTTGCATTGCTGAATGATACATCCGCTGAAGATTTCGCTGAGCAATTGTTGAATATATGTAGGTAATGGTAGAGTACATTTCCTCTAAATTTTCTCTGTCTCATCAAAAGACGAACTTATTAAAAAAGTATTTCCAAATATTATTTTAAACTTCAACAACAATGAATGGTTGAGTGAGAGAGCAATTTTGGCGGCTAAGAATAAAGATGTAGATGACCTTAACTATATGAACCAGAATCAGGACAACGTCTGCCCGGATTAAAGGTTGGCTCAGTAGTCATCATGCTTCGCAAAATAAACCAACGAAAACGGTGCAACGGTATGCGTTTGGTTGTAAGAAAATTAATGAACAATCAATCAATTAACAAATCACAAATAATAATAAATAATAGTTAAAATATGTACTAGATCTCTTTTATTTATCCTAACCATAATAAACAAATGAACTTGATAAAATAAAAAATTTACTTAATTATTATCACTAAGAAGGAACAAAATTCGCTGGGAGATAATAAAAAATTATTTTCAGATAAGCAAGTAAATCAAATTTAAGGCAGGACAACGTCTGTCGGGTCTACTAGTATGTTGGCGTTCGTATGTCCCGTAAGATCTCCGTATCGGCTCAACCGATTTTAAATATTTTTTCTTTAATGTTTCCAATCTGTTTCTGTGATGATGCTTTAACGTAGCGTTTTCATCAAATCATGGCCGGTATTCTTAACTGACTAAACCTGGGTAAGTTAAATAGTTTTGCTCAGATACTGTAAAAGTGTGGCTGAAATGCATAAGAGCTTTTGGTTGGTTCAATGAATGGTAAGTCCAATGAACTACTAACAATTTAGCAGCGTCTTCTAAATTAACTTATTCAACGCAAACCATGTAGTGCAGGATAATTTTAAGACAAAGGTAACCTAACAAACAATTTTGTTTGTTATCAACTTGAGATGTATTTTAGGTCAAATACCTTTCTCGAATCTCCAACGTTAATTCTCAACAGCACCTCAATAGTGGAGTTATAGTATTCTCAACTTCAAAGCAGTTTTTTGATATAGGAATTTCAGTGATTCTCAATTTGAGAATGCATTAAATCTAAACTTCATCTTAAGGGCAATTCCCTATTTGGCAATTTCTCAACTTCATCTCAAATAATGCGCAAGTTGAGAAATAACGGTGGAAAACAAAGCTTAGCCTCAAGTTTTAAGGAAAGCTGAATCTCCACTTGAGAATCAAGGTTTTATCAAAAGTTGGAGAAAAAAATTTTCTGTGTTTGTTGGGAACTTAGACATATATCTTTTTTTTTAAGTTATACTTTTTTTAAATACAATTGCATGGTAACTCAAAAAAATTCACTTCAAGGGTTAATGTAACAGCTACAAGAGTTAAATTCCGCTTATCGTTAACCGGCTTCTGTGAAAACAGCTCTATGGAGTTAGTGAGCTAACCAACCCCATGAGAAAACACCTGTTTGGTAGTTACGAGGAGAGTGGTGTTAGTGGAGAGATCTTTAGTACGCAGGTGCAACTGTGAGGTTGCAAGTCGTGCATACAGCTGTGCCGTTGTAGCTGTACTCATGAGAGTTTCCCGAAGCAAAAAATAAATAAATTATGTCCACCAAAGCTGATAAAAAATCAGAAGGTATACCCGAGAAGATCACTTTTTTGGTATGATATTATTTCATTGGAACTACGAACTTGAAGCTGTACCTGGAGAGCATAGAGGTGGATACCGCTAATTTACCAAAAATGAAACTACTATTTTTAAATGTGAAACTTATATTTTTAAATTGTGAATTTGGGAGTAAAAAAAGAATATAAGAAAAATTAATTAAAATGTTTGTTATTTTCAACAGGTATCATTTTCAACAGGTAACATGGTGTACTAAGAAGGTGACCGCAAGAAATCCGCTGATTTTTACTTTTTTTATTTGAAGCTGAATTTCGATTGTCAACCTAGAGAGAAAATCTTCGTGTTTCATGATAAGTATGGCAACATTGGCAAACATTGTTGTTGTGCGCTGTTGTAAGTTTGACAATCGAAATTCTAAATTACCCTAACAAAATACATGGCAATTCAAGTTGCCCTCACCTTATCAGTACACAAAGGTACTGGAAAATTATAACTTATCAGTTCCCTGCTAGAAAAGTATGAGCAATCTTTAAAGAACTATTCATAAGGGAGTAAATATGCAGAACAACGTCTGTCGGCTTTCTATATACATATAAAAATGAATTGGCGTTGGTATATCCCGTCAGATCTCCGTATCGGCTCAACCGATTTTAAATATTTTTCCTTTAATGTTTCCAATCTGTTTCAGGTCTCATTTACAACATACATTTTTTTTTTTCTAATCTCAATTTAAAATTTTTTTTAGCTAATACTCAATAAAGGCTTAACCGATTTTAAAAATTTTTTCTTTTCTTTATTCTATCGGACATAGTGTTTATTTATATAGAACAAAACATTTTCTAAATCTTCAATTTAATCATATATTAGCTAAAGAAGTTTCGCTACCATATAAATTGTAGTCAGTTGAGATCACTGGTGTTCTAACTGAAATGTTCCTGTAGGGAACTTAATGGCATACAGATTTTTTCCGTTTTATATATAAATACAAATGGTGAATTCCTTTTCGCTAATTTGGCGAATGTTGAATAAGTGAATACAACAACCAAAAGCCTTGATTGTGAATATAGGTTGTTATTCCGTCCTTTCTCTTAATCTACATCATGGTGAAAAAGTTGTAATCTATGTATATATGTACCTATATAAAAATGAATTAGCGTTCGTATATCCCGTAAGATCTCCGTATCGGCTCAACCGATTTTAAATATTTTTCCTTTAATGTTTCCACTCTGTTTCAGGTCTCATTTACCACATAAATTTTTTTTTTTTCTAATCTCAATTTAAAATTTAATACTCAATAACGGCTTAACCGATTTTCAAAATTTTTTCTTTTCTTTATTCTATCGGACATAGTGTTTATTTATATAGAACAAAACATTTTCTAAATCCTCAATTTCATCATATATTAGCCATAGAAATTTAGCTACCATATAAATTGTAGTCAGTTGAGATCACTGGTATTCTAATTGAAATGTTCCTGTAGGGAACTTAATGCCGTACAGATTTTTTCCGTTTTATATTTAAATACAAAATTTACTTGACCAAATGGTGAATTCCTTTTCGCTACTTTGGCGAATGTTGAAAAAGTGAATACAACAACCAAAAGTGATTGTGAATATAGGTTGTTATTCCGTCCTTTTTCATAATCTATATCATGATGAAGAAGTTGTAATCTATATATATAAAAATGAATTCGCGTTCGTATGTCCCGTAAGATCTCCGTATCGGCTCAACCGATTTTAAATATTTTTTCTTTAATGTTTCCAATCTGTTTCTGTGATGATGCTTTAACGTAGCGTTTTCATCAAATCATGGCCGGTATACTTAACTCACTAAACTGGGTAAGTTAAATAGTTTTGCTCAGATACTGTAAAAGTGTGGCGGAAATGAATAAGAGATTTTGAGAATGCATTAAATCTCAACTTCATCTTAAGGGCAATTCCCTATTTGGCAATTTCTCAACTTCATTCCAAATAATGCGCAAGTTGAGAAATAACATTGGAGAACAAAGCTTAACCTCAAGTTGTGAGGAAAGCTGAATCTCCACTTGAGAATCAAGGTTTTATCAAAAGTTGGAGAAAAAAATTTTCTGTGTTTGTTGGGAACTTAGACATATATCTTTTTTTTTAAGTTATACTTTTTTTTTAAATACAATTGCATGGTAACTCAAAAAAATTCACTTCAAGGGTTAATTTAACAGCTACAAGAGTTAAATTCCGGTTATCGTTAACCGGCTTCTGTGAAAACAGCTCTATGGAGTTAATGAGCTAACCAACCCCATGAGAAAACACCTGTTTGGTAGTAGCTGGGAGAGTGGTGTTAGTGGAGAGATGTTTCGCACGTAGGCAGTGTTGCCATTTTCGTGCTTTTAGAGCTAGATCTAGCTCTTTTTTTTGGCGTTTAGCTTCAAAATTCTGTTTTAGCTCCTAGCTCTTTTTCTAGTCCTTTTTTTCATTTTTAGCTCTTTTTGGTTCCAAATTTATTTGTATTGAAAAATGAAGAAAGTTTTTATTTCTTTTATAATCGACGTCGAAATTATTATATTAGTTTCATTGTGTACCATGTGGCAACTTAGTTTCCCTCACCGATAACAAATACCTAAATCGGTTAACTTTGTCGAGTAACATTCCTAAATGCCATATGTTTATTTTGCAAACAAGAATCAAAATGGAAAGGTAAGTAAATTGTGTGTAAAAACCCTTTCCTAAGTTGCTAAAGATTCTGAACAACTTTACCCTCCGATTCTGTCTTCATGATAAAAAATCAGAAAAAATATTTCAAGCGTTTTGAATTCTGAGTCAGAATTAAAATGACTTCATTTGGCTTTGACGCAAAAATAAAAATAATTTTTGAGTTTTACTAAAAATGAAATATTTTTTTCTTAACTATTTATCAAGCTTGATAATTTTTCAAAAACACACTTATTTTTTTTTGTTGGCTTAGTTATACTTTTTATACGTTTTAAACATTGCTTAAGTTAAATCTATACTATAATAAATCTCTAGAAAAGTCGTACATTAAAAATTTCTTTGGAAAAATGACTGGTGATGCTATAGAGTTCATCTGATAAATTTTTAAAATTATTGTCTGTCTGTTTGAACATAAGGATCTTGGAAACTAAGAAATGAATTTTGATGAGAGTTTCACTAATGGACTGCTTGGAGCTTAGAAAGGGGTTTTGTTTTATCAATATCGAACGACAAACAAAAAAGATATACTGATTTTTAGGGAGATATAATGTGGGAAAATAAATATTGTTCTGAACCTTCTCAGCCTGTAAGTTGTTTTCGCAATTGAAGGTAGCAGGAATTTATTAACTACTTAGGTACATACCGAGCATAGCTGGGTACCCTGCTAGTATGAAATAAATGTAAAAACTTACATACAATACTTAAGTGCCTTTTAGCTCATTTTTTACATATTTTGGATTTTCTTGAATAAATCTAGCTCTTTTTTCGCAAATCTAGCTCCAAAATAAATTGTATCCTGGCAACACTGATTTGGAGAGTGTGTTCTTCTCGTATATTTTGCAGTAGACGGGATCCAAAACGACTGCTTGCAATTCCGGACGGCTTCAGTGGTGCGCATTTGGATTTTGCGATATTAGTGTAACTTCTATTTCCCCTTGGCCGTTCGTGGCTCGCCAATAGGATAGGGCGGCGAAAGCGTCTTCACTGGCATCTGCAAAGATGTGTATCGTGAAAAGGCAAATTGTGTTAGGTTTGGTAATTGCCTTCGACACTAAGCAACTCTCGCTTGGTAGGGCGCCTGTCACCACTAAGTATTATTAAATTTGACTTTAAAGCGGAAGCAATCTGTTTCAGGTTGCCAGATTAGGCCCAGCACTCGTTCTGCAGGTGTGCCTTCATTCTTTTCGAGGGTTTTAATAACACCGGTTCCACCCAGGGCTTCGAAAACTTCGGGAGAGTTAAACAAAATTGCGTATCTCGAAGCCTGCATCCTTATGTATGGCTATTACTCGGGATGCGAGGGCGATGGCTTCTTCTGAGGTGCTAAAATTGTCCACAAAGTCGTCCACGTAGTTGTAGTCTACGATCCCTTTATAGCTGGTGCCGTTGAGATGTCCCCATTGTTGTGTTCTAACGCGTTCCGTATTTTGACGTAATGTGCGCTACAGGGTGAGCAGCCTGCTCCAAACGTCATAACACACATTTCGTAGATGTCGGGCTGCCTTCTCGATCTCCCTAATGGCGCTTTCACGGAATTGAAGAATGATGGATGCCAGTGGTCTGTACTCTTGGGGAGCCTTAAGGAGGTGGCGGTTAAGAGATACACCTTTGACCTTGGCGGCAGCATCGAAAACTATACGCAGCTTGTTAAACTTGTTTGGGTTGACTACTCTGAAATGCGGCACATACCAAGTACGGGCGTAACCTTTCTCGACATAGGAATCTATCATGCGTTTGTAGTTGTCGGCAAAGTGTATGTCTTGAATCATTCGCTCCTCTACGCCCGTCAACCTTCGGAGGGCCATACTATAACTTTCGGGTAGTTTAATGTTTTGTCTGTCCCAAAGAAGACCAGTCTGGAACCTGGATCCAACATGAACGGTTGTGGACTTCAAAATCCCTTTCGCTCGGGTGTCGTCTTCACTCTCTATTGGCGGTGCAAGTCGAACACCAAAGCTTTCCGTATCAAAGAACGCAGCGACCATGCTATGAAGCTTATCGTTCGGAGACATATGGACAAAGAGACATTTTGATGGCGTTGGCAGTTCTTTTTTGGTTGGGCCGAAGACAACCCACCCCATTTCCGTGTCCGAATGGTCCGTTTCTTCGCATGGAAATTGTTGAGTAGTCTGGGTACCACTCCCGTTTGCGGCTGTATGGGCAATTGTTGCAAATGTTTATGATCACATGTTAGATCATACTTACTCAGAGTTTATTCATTCGACAGGTCAACTAAGGCGGCGGGCTCTGTTGCTGTATGACCTCCGAACCACTGGACGCTGAGATGGTTTGCACGTCCACGCAACTAGAGTTCCTTAGCAAGTGCGTCGTTACGTACGTTGCGCCATGCTGTCGAGCTACGCAACCTTCAACGTCGTCCGACTCGCCTCTACCTTCTGGGAACGCGATTCCTTCGACTTCAAGATTGCGCCGTAGTGCGTGACCCAGCCTATTACCACCTAGGCATACGCACCAGTCCTTGACCCCCAGCATCAACTCTGCTCCCCCTACACACTTCGGTATCCTGCAATTTAATTGCAACGGTCTAACTGGCAAAATTGTTGAAGTGACAAATTTAATGAAGCGACTGAACATCAAGATCGCGGCGATTCAGGAGACAAAGTTAGGTGGAAGGTCGTCTCTTTTGACCTGCAACGGGTACAATGTACACCGTTGTGACCGTGCGAGAGGGCTTGGGGATGGTCTGGCATTCATCACGCATCAATCTGTGCAGTATCGTCTATTTGAGCCTGACATCGACCCGAGGGACACCACCTTAGAACGTCAAGGTATGGTTGTCCGGTCAGGCGATGTCGACCTTGAAATCATAAACATTTACGTACCTCCTGTCACCTGTTGTCCCAGGGATTACCACCCTGACATTCGTGCGTTACTCAGGGGCGAGAACCGCGTCATCCTTGGTGACTTCAACGCACACCACGACCTGTGGCACTCCAGCCTGCAGGCCGATGGTAGGGGACAGGAGCTGGCTGACCAAATAGATGATTCGACGTTCTGCACGGTAAATGGGGATGCCCCCACTAGAGTGGCGGTAAACTGCTCTAGCTCGCCAGACATCACCATAGTCAGCGCTGGTCTAATAAACTGCGTTGACTGGCGACCGATGCTGACGCTTGCTTCAGACCACCTACCCATAGTGCTCTCTATCGATCGCCCCACCGACTTTGCCACCGCTGAGAAACGCACTTACACTAACTTCAATAAAGGCGACTGGGAGGGTTTTCTCAACACCACAGAAAGCGCCTTTGCTGCTCTTCCTACCCCGTCTGACGTACGAGAAGGGGAAAAGGCGTTTCGTTTGGCCCTAATTTCAGCCTCCCATCAACACATTCCGTCAGGTAGAATAAAGGAAGTGCGTCAATTCTTCCCCGCAGAGGCTGCGGCCCTGGCAAATGAACGGGACCATATTAGACGCCTTGACCCTACGGATCCTCAAATAAGGGATCTAAATGCGGAAATCAGACGCTTAGTAGATCAACAAAAACGCGCTAAGTGGGAAGAGCACCTAAGGTCTTGCAACCTCTCGGCTGGAGTTGGCAAATTATGGTCGACGGTGAAATCTTTGTCCAACCCGACTAAACCTAACGACAAAATATCCATCGCCTTCGGTGATAAGGTTCAGTCGAAGCCAAAAAGATGCGCGAGCGCCTTCTGCCGACAATTTGTAATGCATCCTACGTTGAACAAAGATATTCGCCGAGCCACCAGGGAAGCGCACAAACACAAAAACAGCGATGCGCCCATTGCCATCTCCACAACAGAAGTTCATGAGGCTATTCGGAGATCCAAGAACACCAAATATATCGGCCCCGATGGCATTTCCACGCTGATGCTGAAACACCTCGGCGACGAAGGCATAAGATACCTCACACAAATTTTCAACCTTTCCCTTTCCACCTTTGTTATTCCTGAAAGATGGAAACAAGCAAAGGTGGTCCCACTACTAAAGCCTGGCAAGCCAGCTGCCGTAGGGGAGTCATATCGCCCGATATCTCTCCTCTCGCCAGTAGTGAAAGTGTTGGAATCCACCTTGTTGCCGTACTTCACCGCAAACCTGCGGCTCGCCGAACATCAGCATGGATTTCGCAAAAATCACAGCACCACCACCGCGCTGAACGCCATAACCACTCAGATAGGGGACGGACTAAACCAAAAGCGTCCAAACCACAGGACAGTGCTTGTTGCGCTTGACTTGGCCAAAGCTTTTGATACGGTCAACCATGCGCAACTAATGAAAGACCTTGAAGATTCATCCCTTCCTCCCTGTCTTAAACGTTGGACTGCAAACTATATGAGTGGTCGTCAATCGTCGGTTGAGTTCAGAGGCGCAAGATCAAAACCCAGAATAGTTAAACAGGGGGTGCCACAGGGTGGTGTCCTATCCCCGTTCCTGTTCAACTATTATACATATATCGAAACTTCCCCCCCCACCAGAGGGTATCTCGATCGTCTCTTACGCCGACGACTGTACGATTCTGGCAACAGGCCCCTCCGTAGAAGAACTCTGCTCTCGAATTAACTCATACCTCCCAGCCGTGTCCGAATTCTTCGCCGGGAGAAACCTGGCATTGTCACCGAATAAGTCCTCGGCCACCCTATTTACGACGTGGACAACGCAAGTGAACATGGAATTAGACGTCTACGTTGATAGTGTCAAGCTACCAACTGTCTCACACCCCAAAATCTTAGGGGTGACGTTTGATAACATGTTCAAATACGGCGCTCATGTAACCGCAATTGCCAATAAAGTCCAAAGCCGTAACAAAATCCTCAAGTCCCTAGCTGGCAGCACTTGGGGTAAAGACAAAGAAACGTTACTAGCTACATATAAAGCAATTGGCCAGCCGGTACTGAGCTACGCGACGCCTATATGGTCGCCGGGGCTAGCTGACACACACTGGACGAGGTTACAGGTCTGCCAAAACACCGCCCTTCGTACCGCCACTGAATGTCTTCTTATGTCTCCTGAGCATCACTTACATAATGAAGCGAAAATGCTCGCCGTTAAAGAGCATAGCGAGATGTTGACCAGGCAATTCCTGTTCAACTGTTGCAAACCGCAGCATCCAGGAGCATAAGGAGCCATCTACGCAAACACTACGATGAGATCCGGCACCTGATTTCCACGCCGTTTGATCCTAAGGTGCACCGGCAGGCCCTCACCCTCATCCACACAAATTCGGTAAATTCCTATGTTAGCTCTCTCCCGGTGAACGCCGTTCTTCAGGCAACAACACCACCCGTTGCCGAAGAGGAGCGCGAGCTGCCTAGGGAGACTAGGGTGATGCTGGCCCAACTCCGGTCTGGATACTGTAATAGGTTAAACTCTTACCTATCCAGACTGAACCCCGACTTGCCTAATGTCTGTCCGGCATGCGGCTTGTCCCCCCATACTACTAACCATCTTTTTGTCTGTTCATCCGAGCCTACTCTTCTAACACCCATATCCCTCTGGTCCTCCCCTGTTGAAGCCGCTAGGTTTTTAGGACTTCCGTTAGAAGAGTTCGATGACAATATTGGGTAAGGTTGATACTGACTACCTAGGCAGGGCAAAGTAGTGTTAAAACAACAACAACAGCAAGTGCGTCGTCGAGTATCGTGAGGGATGAACCTTCATCCAGTAAGGCATATGTGTCAATGGGGCGACGTTTACCATACACTGTCACTGGTAGTATGCGGAATAACATCTTACTCTCCGCGGGGATTGTCGCACAGTTCAATACTGTTGCTCCTAATTCTGTGTAATTGTTGTTGAGGATCAACTTGCGTCTGTTTGGACGATGGCTGCGATGAGGCAAAACTATTGGCATTGCTTGTAGGTAGTTGTACTGGTGAAAGTTAAGTTTTGGCTTCGTGGAGCAAAGGGTGGTGGACACGTTTGCATTCATCCATGGCGCACTCTTTGCGCTGTCTACAGTTTCGTGTATTGTGATCGGGATTGAGGTGATGGCTTTTGAATTCTGTCCAACTATCGGACACTGACTTGTCTGCAAAACGTTTACAAGCGTGGACTTTGTGCGAACCCTGGTACACTGGGCATTTCTGTGGCTGTTGTCTTTAGTCCATATGAAGAATCACCGGGCGCTTCGGCTCGCGGGGGTTAACCTGGCTTTCATCATGTACGCTGCAGATAACGTTGGCTAATAAGGTGAGCCATTCACTGAAGTGTAACACTGTTGGTCGAGGCTGTATCGTGCCAGCATATCTACCCCAATCGATTCGGTTGCTCATCGGAAGCTTAGCGATAAGCTCCTCGAGTAGCATTGGGTTTGAAAGATGGTGCTCAGCACTGGCTGACTGTAAGAAAGCACATATGTTTTTAACCTTGACATTGAAGGGAATTAGCTTACCCAATGCGTTTTCGGAAACAGGCTGGATTTCTCTAACTTTCAACAGCTGGCTACGTATGAGCTGTTCGGGACGACCATACCTGAATTTTAGATGCTCAATAATCAGTGTTGCCATTTTGGTGTTTTTAGAGCTAGATCTAGCGCTTTTGTGTTTAGCTCCAAAATTCGGTTTTAGCTCCTAGCTCTTTTTCTAGTCCTTTTTTTCATTTTTAGCTCTTTTTTGGCTCCAAATTTATTTGTATTGTGAAATGAAGAACGTTTTTATTTCTTTTATAAACGATGTCGAAATTATTATATTAGTTAGTTTCATTGTGTACCATGGGGCAACTCAGTTTCCCTAACCGATAACAAATAAATCAGTTAACTTTGTCGAGTAACATTCCTTATGCCATTTGTTTATTTTGCGAACAAGTATCGAAATGGAAAGGTAAGTAATTTGCTAAAGATTCTGAACAAATTCAGAAAAAATATTTAAAGCGTTTTGAATTCGAAGTCAGAAATAAAGTGACTTCATTTGGCTTTGACGCAAAAATTAAAATTATTTTTGAGTTTTACGCAAAATTAAATGTTTTTCGTAACATTTATCAAGCTTGACAATTTTTCAAGAACACAGAATCAGGGGTTAAAGTAATTTTAAAAATATATGGCCACCTATGAGAAGGAAAAGTTTTGCCTGGAGGTATTTGTAGCATGATCGTGGCTGAGTGATGTTTACGTATGTCATGTCCAATGTCAAAAGAATCATATGCGGGGGAGCGGTGGAGTTATGTATGTTAACAGTCTTTTTAATGAGCTTTTCGTACATTTTTTTTGTTGAGTTAATTATACCTTTTTATACGTTTTAAACATTGGTAAAGTTAAATCTATACTACAATAAATCTCTAGAAAAGTCGTGTCTGTACATTGAAAAGTTCTTTAAAAAATGACTGGGGATGACTTTAGGCACAGCCAAAGATTCAAATGGAAGGGAGATGGCAAAATGTCGAAGTTAGACTTTTAAAAATGCCTTTACTTTAGTTGGTTGCCGTAGACACTTTATATGGGAAAATAAATATTGTTCTGAACCTTCTCAGCCTGTAAATTGTTTTCGCAATTGAGCGTAGCAGGAATTTATGAACTACATATCTACATCCCGAACAACGCTGGGTACCCTGTTGGTATGAAATAAATGAAAAACTTACATAAAAAATACTTAAGTGCTTTTTAGCTGCTTTTTTTAAATGTTTTGTATTTTCTTGAACAAATCTAGCTCTTTTTTTCGCTAATCTAGCTCCAAAAAAAATTGTATCCTGGCAAGACTGTACGTAGGTGCAACTGTGAGGTTGCAAGTCGTGCATACAAATCAGAAGGTATACCCGAGAAGATCACTTTTTTGGTTATGATATTATTTCATTGGAACTACGAACTTGAACCTGTACCTGGAGAGCATAGAGGTGGATACCGCTAATTTACCAAAAATGAAACTACTATTTTTTAATGTGAAACTTCTATTTTTAAATTGTGAATTTGGGAGTAAAAAAAGAATATAAGAAAAATTAGTTAAAATGTTTGTTATTTTCAACAGGTATCATTTTTAACAGGTAACATGGTGTACTAAGAAGGTAACCGCAAGAAATCAGCTGATTTTTACTATTTTTCTTTGAAGCTGAATTTCGATTGTCAACCTAGAGAGAAAATCTTCGTGTTTCATGATAAGTGTGGCAACATTGACAAACATTGTTGTTGTGCGCCGTTGTAAGTTTGACAATCGAAATTCTAAATTACACTAACAAAATACATGGCAATTCAAGTTGCTCTCACCTTATCAGTACACCATGGTACTGGAAAATTATAACTTATCAGTAGCCCGTTTCTGCAACTTTTCGTTATTATAACGATCGATATCCTATCGCAAGGCTCGTATCGCTTTCATTATGATAAGTGTTTCTGTATGAGAAGTAACTCATCTTGCGATATGAGAATGGTGAGATTGCCTACTTATCGATGAAACAATTGGAATGAAACAAACCATTTGTCATCTCGAGTTTGTATTTTGATTTGTGGAGATTTGTTAAATAAAAAGTTGGTAAATATCTGCATATATTAATGTTATTAATGTTACTAATTGTACAATGTCAGTGGTTTGGTGTTTTGTTATGAAAGCAATTGCGTTAAATAAGTTCCGGCACTTTATTTTGAGAAATATTTATCCATTTCAGTTGAAGTCCTCAATGCCGTGTACTAGTGCATTTTGTTTGTAAACATTAATACAAAACACTTATTAAATCATAAATAAATGCATTTATTAATGAAAAATTTGTGAAATATCAGTGATTTGGGGTTTTTTTTATTATGGCAATTGCGTTAAATAAGTTCTGGCAGTTTATTTTGAGAAATATTTATCCATTTCAGTTGAAGTCCTCAATGCCGTGTACAAGTGCATTTTGCTTTGTAAACATTCATACAAAACACTTATTAAATCATAAATAAATGCATTTATTAAAGAAAACTTTAGAAATATCAGTGACTTGAGAAATTAGAAATGAACTAACTTCACTCATTTTCGTTTTTACGTATAATATCACGACCTTCGCGCCAAGTGATATGGATAACGCAAGAGATATCGAAAATACATACTCACCACTCATACAGAAACACTACCTTGCGATAACCGTGAATCAGGGTTGCACTTTGCGTTATAATTCGTATCGCAACGATACAGAAACGGGCTGCAGTTCCCTGCTAGAAAAGTATGAACAATCTTTAAAGAACTATACATAAGGGAGTACCTTGGCAGAACAACGTCTGTCGGGTCAGCTAGTCTTCAATAAATTTAGCAATGGACCCATCTTCTAAATTCTAAATCTAAAAGAATGTATGTGTCCGCAAAATGAAGTAAAAAACTAAAAAAAGATGCAAGTCCGTTTTGGAAAAAATATTCCATGTATGGCTTGTTTTCTCGTTTTCAACTTCGGCTAATTCTGTTGTTCTGCACTAGTTCTTTAAACTAATAGTAGTTGTATTTATAAAATACTTAACATTTATGTATATTTAACTTATGTTGACTTCCTTTCAATAGGCATAAAACTCGGCTAGAGTTGATAAGAATATCTGCAGCGGTGATGGGAATCGAGTTTTCCTATGCTGCGGAAACAGCCTTTGTTTCACCAACGTTACTTAAAATTGGTGTGGATCATCAGCACATGACGTTAGTATGGGCGTTATCACCGTTGGTTGGCTTCTTTGCGTGCCCTTTCCTAGGTTCAATGAGCGACCGATGCAAGCTAAATTTGGGAAGAAGAAGGCCATTCATAATTTTGTTATCTTTTGGTGTTATTTTAGGTAAGTAAACCAAAGCGCACTGACTCAGTTATACTTTCAGAGAATCACCTTGCTCTCCCAGACTTACAATAATTGTTTACATATATGGACAGAACGGCACTATCCTGTCAAGCAAAGATCAATAGATGCGAAACTCTCTCCCACACTCTCATTTTCCTGCTTCATTTTTGATGCTACTTTGCAGCATTGCCTAATAGAGAAAAGTCTGACACGTAAAAATGAGGCTCAGCGAATAAAGGCCTAACGAACTAGCGCCTAATTTTTCGAAATGAAAGAATGCCTAAAAAAGAACACCTAACAAGACAATGAAAGACCTCTAACTTTAAAAATGAAGGAAAGCCTAATTTTAAAAATAAAAGAAAGTTTTAATTGTTAGTTTTTCTTTCATTATGAAATAACGCCCAATGAAAGAAGGCCTAACAAATCGAATTAAAGTTCTTAGAGGAGGCAGAAATCAAAACAATTTGCGAAAATTCAGTTGGTTTTATTTTTTTCTGGTTGCGGGTATAAAAACAGTGAACTGTATTAAACGCCATTTATCTAAACCAGCGGTGGCCAGCCAATGGCTCTTTTGGCCCAGTATGGCCCTACAATGACATCATTGACCTTTTGTGGCAAAATTGTTACGGAATTCTTTGAATTTCGCGTCTTTGCATCGAACTCTCAAATCGTAGCTGTAGTAATGAACATTTATGTAAATGCCTATGTGCACGCTTACTACATTCAGAACGAAAACTGTAGCCCGTTTCTGTAACTTTGCGTTAACTTAACGAATGAGTTTTTATCGCATGGCTCGTAACGAATTCGTTATGAAAAGTGTTTCTGTATGAAAAAAATTCACCTTGCGATATGTTCGTGGTGTGTTATGTAAAAATGATAAAATGATAGCCCACAAGGCTTAGGTGCCAAATAGAACATTTGACGCACGCCAAGCAATTGTCTTAATAGCCTAGTAGTTGTGATGTTGCCCTAACCAGCGGGGGACTCCGAGTTCGAATCATGGCAAGTTTTTCTTTTTTTTCAACTTTTTTTTTTAATATTTTTTTTTGTTTTTATATTTTTCTAAGAACTAACTTTGAGTAAATATTAATAACATTAAAAATTTGCACACAATGCAATTATTTTGGATTCTACGCTTGTTATCACTGCCACTATAGGCTGCGTTAATTTTATCGATCGCCGTAACGAAAATACATTTCTACCACTCTTATAGAAACACTGCTCAGCGATAACTAGATAACAGGGTTGCACTTTGCGTTAAAAATCGTATCGATGGGATACAGAAACGGGCTACTGGCTGGTTGATCAATCGTTGTTAATGGGTAGCTGGTTACAGTTTACGTTTATTTTTTATGAACTTATAAAAATATTTATCTGGTTATGTAAATGACATCTTCTCGAAAATTTATTTGCTCTTGAGAGTATGAGGCAGGCTTACTCGGAACAATTTGTTACCTTTTTTAATGATTGCACTTAACTTAATTTGTAGTTTATTTTTTTTTGTAATAAGTTTCACCAGCTCAAGACCACCATAGGCTATAAATTAGGCAGCTGCCCTATACTGGTATAGTTTATACTGAGCCCAAAGATTAGAAAGTCTTAAAAACGATTTTTTTGATTGGTTATTTTTGGCAGTGTAGTCAAAAATTGTTGTTTGCTGCTCGACCAATCGTAGTCAGTTCGTACTGTAGACGCGTTAGTGCTTCGTCACTATAAAAGCAAAAATTCTTTTGAAAAAATTTTTTTTTGTGATTCTGGGAACGTTGTTGTTGTAAAAATTTGGATATTGTAGTTAAGCCTATTTGTTTGACTAACTTGGCTCACTTACTTTAAATTGCTCCAAATGAAAACAAATGACATTCCATAGATTGAACCGACTTAGAACGCATATCTTTTTTTGTCGATTTAAGTGTAGTGTTTTTTGATCCTAAACAGTGTTTTAATATTCATATTCTTCGATTACTAACAAATCCATGGGTATGCTAGGGTTTGTGAAGAGGGCGCGGAAAAAGTTCGAAAAAAAAAGTTTCCAATTACCCCCCCTAGGATGAAAGATGACCCTGCGGTGAATTTGGGATGATAAAAATTTTCGTCCGGCGAGAGTTCTAAAAACAGCCAAAATCGATTTTTATTCACAACTTTTTTATTTATAATCCGATTGCGTTGAATAGGTATTTTTTAGTACTACATATCTCCTGAATGTCCTTTTACTCAAAACAGACCCCCAACCGAGTTAGACCGCGTAACTCAATTTCTACCCTCCTATATAAAACTTTTCTCTTCATAATAATAAACCACTCAGTCAGCTACATATGCAATTATCGCCTTTGAAGTAACAAAAAATTCTAATGAACAAAAAAGTTACAGTCGATTTCCAGTTAAAGCTTGTTTTTTTTTGTTATTTCTGTGTAAAAGAAAAAAAGTTGGTTCATTATTAAATTTTGTGACATACGATAAAATTGAAGCATGTTTTTTAAAAAACGTAATTTAAATAAATCAGTGTTACCAACCGAGTGCGACATAGTTGAGTTTTTACTCTCTTTAAAGAACAATGGTATCAAAAAAAACAAAAAAACCTTAAGCTTTCAAGTTATGCGGGAATTGTGGCAGCCGAAATATTAAAATTGTGGCATCGAACAGGAATTCCTGTTATCACTGCATCCCCTACGAAACGAAAAATTTTAAATATTATAAAAAAGTATGGTGATGTTACCAGACATCCAATACGATTTAAAAAGGACGAATGGAACAATCTGTTTCGAATTTCGAAGTGTAGGTGTAGTATTGGGGATATTGGGAGTTGTAATTGTTCTGCTGGTCGTCAAACCTCACACACAGCAAAGCAGTTTTTAGTAGATCAGTGCAGTACAAGACTGAAACAAATAGATTCTCTAGAAGTAGAATCAACAGGTGTTTGCGAACTGGAATCTCATGCCATTACTGAATGTGTTAACCCGTCAGTAATCTCGGATGGGTACGTTCCCAACTCATCCGAGGACGAAGATTTTGAAGCCGAGCGTCCTGGGCTGAATGTGTGCAACACATCTTTGCGAAACTACGCCATGGCCTTAGATCGCACTGATACTTCGGACCGCTTTGAAGCACTACTCGCGACCACTCTTATCCAAGATTTGTGTATTTCTATAGCCGCTAAAGTTAATAAAGATTTTGACCAGGATATTTCAAAAAAAATTAGATAATATTATTCTAGACAAAAATAAAATTTCTAGAGAGCGTTTAAAATTTCGCAAAGAAGCCCAAGCTTCGGTGAAAGAAAACTCTTCTCTGCAAGGTATTTCCTTTGATGGAAAAAGAGAACTTACCCTTAAGAATACTGAAATTAATAAAAAAAAAGCCATTAAGTAGATCAGTGGAAGAACATATAACGCTAGTAAAGGAGCCAGAATCTAAATTTATTGGATATACCACACCCATTTTAAGCACCGGAGAGGGAATTCAGCAATCCATAGCAGGTTTTTTAAATGATCAAAATTTTTCGTTGAGCCATTTAGTCGCTATCAATTGTGATGGTACCGCAGTTAACACTGGCTATAAGACTGGCGTAATTGTTTGCATGGAAAGATATTTGCAGCGGTCATTGCAATGGAATGTTTGTTTGCTGCATTTCAACGAATTGCCTTTAAAGGCGTTAAAAAAAATTTTCGGATCGCAAAAAGGTTCGGGATTGTGTCGAGCAAAGAAGGAACAGAAATCCTTACATGCGAAAATTATAAGGTAGGCTTTTCTTATACATATTTGGGGGTATATTTTGTTCAATTTTGTTTGTTTGTAGGTCTTCGAAGGTTATAAAAAAATCGCAATGGGTGTCACGCCTGAAAATATTGAGGAGTGGAATATAAGATCTGATCAGCGTTACCTATATCGCATGGTTAAAGCGATTGATAGTGGTGTATGTAATGATCACCTTAGTAGGGAGAAACCTGGTCCTGGAAGTACAGCACGCTGGTTATCTACGGCGTCAAAACTTCTACGTATCCAAAAAGCACCCCAGCTCTTCCTTAATAAAAGCTGTGGAGTTTGTTGTTAAGGTTTACGCACCATTCTGGTTTTTGGTAAAGAGCCAGCCAGAATCTATACACCGAAGCCGTCACGTTTTTAAATATATTTGTTGAATGCGAGATTTGCCAGACGATGTGCAGAAAATAATTCGACCTGTTGTAGAATACAACGCTTATTATTGCCATCCGGAAAACATTATTTTGTCAATGATAACGGATTCAGACCAAACTGTACGTTTTGAAGCGTATGAAAAAATAAAATAAGAGCCGCTCGGCGCAATCAGCAATCAGTTCTGCGTGTATTTTATCTACCAAAACAAGGAATCGTAAATTTCAATAGTGATACTTATACGCAAATGATAAAATGGGAACAACTTGAAAACATAGAGCCACCCTGTTTGCAGTTTTACACTGACGAACAACTTGCTTTTTATCAATATTCTGAAGCTGCAGTTATAAAATTACCAGGTAAAACTTTGTAACAAGAGACTGAGTTTTTGAAGTTAACTTCTTAGGCGGCGATATGAAGTTTTTATTGAGAGTAAAATTGAGAAAATTGTATTGTAATAGATGATATAACGGGAACTATGCAACGGAAATAGAATATTGGTTGTTGTCTTTGATATCCTCACTACTGCTGCGTAGATGGCACTAGAAACGCCAAACTTGAAAAGGTGTTAGGAACAGATGACGCTAGATGGTGCACACCAACACACACACATGCTGTACATAATTCTCTGCCAACCATGATCGGATAAAAATCTGGATAATCATTGAGTCGCGCTTACCAAAAAAGAGGATAAAAAGTGGGTAATTTTGTTCAGAGAGGTTCACTTTTTACCCATGTTGAAAAGATTTTTGCGTGTAAGTGTGAGAGCATACTTTTAGGCACTTGTCGTTTTCCATACAAATTCTAAAAATATGCGTTGGTGTTAGTAAAAATTTGTGAATTTTTGGAATCAGAGTTTCACCATGGTTAGCCATGGTTGGTAGGGTTGCCTTTGGTGCTGGTTAGATTAGTACAGTAATTATGTACATAGTTGATTTTTGTTGCTGCAATTGTCAACTCATTTGTTATTGTCATGCTTGTTGAGTATAATATGTTGAGTAAATAGCTATATTAAATGGACATAAGGTGGCTTTATGTATGCGTCCAAACCACAACTGCATATAACATCTAAAAATCAATTAGTTTGGCCTAGGGTGTTCATCACCATCTTTTATAGTTTTAAATAATTCTTCGGATTTTGTAAGATTTTAATTCAAGTACATTAGAACTGGAATGTCCCCCCAAATCAATAAAATTCAATCCTCAGACTCGGACGGCTTGATTTTATACCGGCGCATAAATTCGTTCTACCAGGCACGCAGAAAAAATGCGTGCGCGGATGCTATTTGACAAAAATTTCTATTCGCCCCCTTGAGATTGAGACATGCCTTAGGTCGAATTACATATTCCGTGAATGGATGAAATTGGTTCCATTCCATGGAATAAATCGAAATTAGGTAGGTAAGTTTGATAAAGTCGATAGAACTGATACCAATTATGCCCGTTCTTCAAATCCTTATACGAGTGGTTTCATAATCCTCATATAACTCTGTTGAATTTTAGCGGCCTAGCATGAATACTTCCAGAGATATGCAACATGAAAAATCCCATTTGTATGTCAGGTGCCCGCACCTTTTCCCCTATCCCTCTTAATTCATCGATGGTTTTCAGTTTCTGTTCTAAAGTTGGTTATTATCGGTCAATCCGTTTAGAACGCAACTTAAGTTATGCATACATACACACATACAATATTTCAATCTTATACATTATATATGTAGTAGAGGCAGACGTCCTGTCTAAATGCGAGCTCACTGTCCCCCCTTTTACAACTCTCCTTCCAATCTTTCTTCGCCTTCACTCTATCTCCCCCTTTTTCTCTTCATTACCCGCTTTCCTTTTACCCCGCCCCTCTTCCTCTATATCCCATTCGTATTGGCCCCTGTTAATTTAGGCATAATTCTACCCACTTACCAAATTTGACGCAAAACGCACAATGCATAGGATATTTTTGAATGGATCGGTTCCCTGGTCCACTTCCCGGAAGTAAGAAATTGTGAATCTAAACAATTCTCGAATACGCCTTATTCATATTTCGTTATTTCTGAATTTAAGAAGTTAACTTCTTTCACGTGTACTGGCTACACGCGGTTTTTTTTTCTATTGAATGGTTTATTGCAGAATTTTTATGCCATTCCCAAAATACGGAACGTTTCGTTCGTGTTGTTAGTGAATCTGCGCTAGCAATTACAGATCATAATCGCTTGGGCCATATTTTTTCAAAACAAGAAAAACTGTAATAATTATAACGAATGTATATGAGCGACGGTTATTT
Organism: Sphenella marginata; assembly: GCA_951509765.1. NCBI lineage: Eukaryota > Metazoa > Arthropoda > Insecta > Diptera > Tephritidae > Sphenella > Sphenella marginata. The sequence goes on along the minus strand of OX608079.1, from coordinate 44,655,072 downwards.
CATTTCACCACTGGAAAGAAACGGGAAGTTGTAACCCGATTTTGACTGAATTTTAATGTGCGAAATATCACGATCTATGGGAAAGGCTCAGAACCTTATGTTTGGAAAAATAGTGACCTACGGGGTTTTGCAGTGTGGCTGTCGATATACAATATGTGCAATTAAACTTCAAGTCACCGTAACTTCTTTGTTTACTTATATTTTTTTTTACTTCAAAGATAACAAGTGTATGGCTTGCTGAGACGTTTATTATTATGAAGAGAACAGTTTTATATAGGAGGGTAGAAATCGAGTTACGCGGTCTAACTCGGTTGGGGGTCTGTTTTGAGTAAAAGGACATTCAGGAGATATGTAGTACTAAAAAATGGTATTTTCCCCCGGGCCCGGAGTTTTCGAAGGGGCCCGTATTTTTCAAGAAATTAAGTGAATAGTTAAATTAGAACTCTTATGAAAGTCGATTAATTTAAACATTTATTTGAAAGTTGTAATAACCGATAAAGTACGTTCATTAGTGCGTCTACAAAAAAAGTTAGGTACATTTGCAAAAACCGAGTGGACTGTAGATGCTAAAAGCGGCGACACCTGTTTGTCACATTCAATAACCAGCTACACTTACTTATGTCCGAATAATTACATCGCTGATTAGTCGATTACGCAACCCTACGAAGGTAACCTGTCAAATTCAAATTGTTATAGTTTCGGTTTGAAAATCGCACCGGCAGTCGCGAATATTAAATGTAAAGAAATTTTCGGGCACTATAACAACATTTGTTTAGTATTTATTATCAGAAATCGTGGAAAAATATTTTTAAAGTTTAACTAGTAAGGAAGTCTAAGTTCGGGGGTAACCGAACATTAAATACCTAGTAGTGATCTGTTTTGGTATCCTAATTTACTCAGGTCTATTTTAATACCTGAAAAGTTGTTATAAAGACAACTGATTGTGTTCGATTAAAAACACTTCTGTTGTAAGTGGTAAATTAAATTATCACTAAATAACAAAATATAAATAGTTTTCCCCATGCTTATGAAAGGTATGAAAATAAAAAAAATTTATAAAAAAAAAACAATAGGGTGTTAACTACATTCCCGTAAATCTTGTTTGTTTGTTATTCGATTTGCATAATTTTTGGCAGGAGTATACTACATACTATTGGGAAGCATCTCACTAACTTTCATTGAAATACCTTCTTGAAATTTGAAGCAATCGCTTTTGAAAACAACAGACCTTTTTTGCTGAAAAGTGGGCGGCGCCACGTCTACTTCAACAAAATCCACAAAATTTTTTTACAGTTTAGTTTTGCTTAAAAAGCTTATTATGTGGTTAAAGTATTATTTATATAACTTATACAATTAGGAAAATATCGCGATTTTAATTTTACAAAGAAATTTTTCAGAACTGTGTTCAAAAAGTTGGAGTGTCCGTTAACCAATTTTGTCCATTTTTACAGCAAAGAGCTAGCTTTATATGTTGAACACTTTTTCTAAATATCGTTTCAATAAATCAATTTTTACCGCAGTTATGGCAAGGAAAGTTTTGTGGAATAATTCACCATAAAGGGGCGGGCCACGCCCATTTTCCAAAAATTTTGTGCATTCGACTTTCTTTGCCCACGAGCACTTTAGAGGTGAAATAGAAATGATATACAGGTAGTTTAAGCAAAGTTATTGCATATTCAATATATCTATGATCCTTTTCAAAATCTTTTGTATAAAGTTGGGCTTGGCCTTACCCGATTTCGGTAATTTTTTTTGCGAAATTTTGCTTGTATTGATATAAATATGTGTGCTAAATTTCGTTTTGCTGTCTTGAGCGGTTTTTGATTTATGATTAATTATATTTCCAAAATTGACTTAATCAAAAGTGGGCGGTGCCACTCCCCTTTTTAAAAATTTCTTCAAAAATTTACTTTTTGCCTTAACGCTAATGTACACACCGAATTTTATCCTTATTGGTGTATTATTTACGGTAAAAACCCTTCTTTTTGTATTTTCGAAAATATTATATATATAGAAAGTGGGCGTGGCTTTTAACCGATTTTGCCTATTTTCAATAGCGCTCCGAGATAAGTGAAAAGGAACCTGCATACCAAATTTCATTGAGATATCTCAAGATTTACTCAAGTTATCGTGTTCACAGACGGACGGACGGACAGACGGACGGACGGGCATTGCTCAATCAATTTCTCTTTTCCTCCTGAGCATTTTGATATATATAAGTCAATATCTATCTCGATTCGTTTATGCCATTACATACTACCGTTAGGCGAATGAAGTTAATATACATACCTTGTGTGCGAAGCACTTCTAGGTATAAAAATTGATGCAGTATTCGAAACTCTTATGTAGAATACGGGCCCCACCCTTTTTACCCTGGGCCCGTATTTCCTCTCGGCGGCCCTGTTCCTAACTACAGTCTTACGCGTGTTGACAGAAAAGAAACAAAAGGGGGTGGTGTTGCTATATACTGCAAGACCTCTCTTAAAGTAAGTATGCTAGCAGAATCTAAAGGTGCTGATACGGAATTTATCATTGCGGAAGTCTCGGACAATGTAAATAAAATATTAGTATCCTGTGTGTATAATCCACATAAATGTTATTTGTTAGATTCTTTTTTTAGCGAGTTGTTCTTGTTCTTGATTGATTTCGAACGTTTTGACTTTAATGTAAACATTCTAACTGACGACTCTCATGCCAATAAATTGTACGACCATGTCTCGACTGCTGGTCTTACTATTGTCAATAGACAGATACCTACAAGATATTCCCATAATTCGACACCAAGCCTGTTAGACCTCTTTATTGCATCTAGTGCTGACCATATACTTAAGTTTGACCAAATTAGCTTCATTTCTGGCCATGACTTAATTTTCTGCACACTTGATAATATGTTTAATTGCACTCCAGCTTTTGTTACTACTGTGTATCGTGATTTTAAGTCTGTAGATGTAGATGCGTTGTTTCTTGATTTGTCGTATGTTGATTGGACTTTGTGTTGGTCTATTGCAACGGTTGATGGTAAACTTGACTTTTTTAATCAAACACTTTTAAGCTTATATGACACTCATGTACCCATTAGAAAAGTTAGTATTAGTTTCAACAGCGTTCCTTGGTTCAATAGGGAAGTCAGGGCAGCCATTAAGCAGCGTAATAAACTGTATTCCAAATGGAAGCGAAGCCGAACTGAGTTGGCTTGGTCTCAATTCAAGATTGCCCGTAATAGAGCCACTCAAATCACCCGAAAATCGAAGCATATTTATTGCCAAAGTAAGCTTAGCCCATTATTACCCTCGAAAGATTTATAGCGAAATCTAAAAAATCTTAATGTGCATGGAAAGAGTATAACTGAGTGCCAGGTTGATCCAGATACACTAAATGATTTTTTTGTTAGCTCGTGTAATTTGCCTGACAATCCTGTGCCTCACAATCTAACCAGTTGATTCGTGTCGGAAGAAAGATTTTAGGGTGGTATCTGAACTGGAGGTGTTAAAATCTGTTATGAGCATCAAGTCGAACTCAGTTGGAGAAGATGGGGTATCATTGAAGTTTGTGAAACTAGTTTTGCCATTTATTTTAGGTACACTCACGCATATAATTAATCACTGCTTCACAACGTCTTGCTTCCCACTTGAATGGAAAAGGGCTTTGATCATTCCTGTTGCCAAAACCAATATACCTATAGAACCTAGTCATTACAGGCCTATTAGCATTATACCTGCCTTTGCTAAAGTGTGTGAGTCCCTGATGGCAGCCCAAATTTTAGCGTATGCGGCTGCTAATAAGCTCCTAAGCCCGTTGCAATCAGGATTTAGACCGAACCACGCTGCTCTACTGCTGTCGTAAAAATTCTGGATGACATTAGACTACAATTTGATAACAGTTACCTAACCTTACTGTGTCTCCAAGATTTTTCCAAGGCTTTTGATACAGTCAATCATAGCCTTCTATGCAAAAAACTTGAGTGTTTCTTTGGATTCACGGACAGTTCTGTCAAACTCATGGCAAGTTATCTGGCGGGAAGGGCCCAGAAGGTGGTAAGCAAAGGTCTAGCGTCGAAACCACGTATTGTTTCCTCTGGGGTACCACAAGGCTCTGTACTTGGTCCTCTTCTGTTTAGCCTTTTTGTCAATGATGTTTTTTCTGTGTGTCAGTATGTAAATGTTCATGCGTATGCAGATGACATTCAACTGTATTTATCTAACCGTGTTGGTCTTGTTGAAGATTTATGTTTTAAAATAAATAGTGATTTGTCTGCAATTTCGAGGTGGGCATGTGATAACTGTCTCAGCTTAAATGCTAAAAAGTCGTATGTGTTGCCCATCTGTAACAGCGTTGTGCATGTCGAATCTATTCCTAGTCTGTTTGTTGGTAGTAGCGTCCTTTCTTTTACGGATAAAATTAGGAATCTAGGCTTTGTGCTTAATTCTAAGTTAAACTGTATTGACCATGTAAGTAAAATTGTAAGTAATGTTTATACTGTCCTACGGAGATTAAGAATGTCTGCCTCGTTTACGCCTATAGAAACTCGAAAAAAGCTAGCTGTTCAACTAATTGTTCCGCACATAACGTACGCAGAGCTAGTATACAGCCAATTTGATTCTGCTTCACGTCGTAAAATTGATATTGCATTTAATAATACCACTCGCTATGTTTATGGCCTAAAAAAATATGATCACATTTCTCCCTGGAAGCGTGAAATCCTTGGATGTAGTATTTTTAACTACATTGCGGCTCGAATATCGATATTTTTGTTCAAGCTAATTCAGTTTAAAACACCCCAATATCTTTATGAAAAACTAAAATTTTCCAAGTCTTGTAGGCATCGTAATCTAATAATTCCCAGATATACATACTTGGCCTCATCGAGGCTTTTTTTTGTAAATGCTGTAAGGCTCTGGAACTCGATTCCTGACTCTATCAAGGGCACTTTGAGCAGGAGCAACTACAAAGGGGAAATCTATGATTACTTCAGTTCAGTGTGATGCATGTGATTAGAACATAACTACTTAACTCTATCTCTCTTTTTCCATCTTCTTTCCACTTTAATTAAATAAAAAAAAAATCTCTTTAGAATTAAGGATTTAAAAATGTTATAATAATTTAGATTTTAACTTTACTCTACCATTTAATTTGAAATGTACTTTAATGTTAATTAGATGTAATGTTATTTTTTCTGTAATGTAAAACAGATGATGTGCTATAAAAGTCCTTGTCTTACAGTCACAACCACTTTGCTTAAATAAATAAATAAATAAATAAATACTAGGGGCTATATTTCTCCATAAGTTTATTATTATTGCAATTGACTCTTCTGAACTAGTAGGCAAACTAAATTTTGGTGTTCCTGCTAAAACGTTCAGATACTACGTCCGGTTTCATTTAACTCTGTTTACGACAAACTTGCATATCTAGCTGGAATTCTTGGGAGGATTGGAAACATGTCCTTTTAACTCTGTAATAATCTCTACGCACGGATTAATCGACCGACTGAGAGAGTAAATTGCAGACACGGCCTCTCCAACCATCCAGTGAAAAATCAAGATTTCGAAGCACAACTTAAAATGAATAAACCGACCGTTAAAGGATTTGGATTGGAGAATAAAAGAACAAGAAAACAATTTGTTGCTATGTATTTAGAAGAGAATGAATTGACTTTTTATGCTGCATAGTGAGTCCGAAATATCAAATGTACCAGAATGAGAATTATAATCTTGATACAAATTTTACTCAAAATGTTTTCTGCACTGTTTCAAGACAAGGTGCTTAAAATGCCTTGATGGACAAGAGGGTACCCTGAAGTTCGCTTCGCTTAGAAGAAACGAGCTTGAGATTGAACCATTTAGTAATTAGGGCTCAAAAACAATTCCAAGCATTTCCTTCCGACTAAAAAAGGTGTGAAGATTAATTCGTTTTAAGTGGCTCATGCTAGGTCGCAAATTATACAAGGCATCCCAATGAAAATCTCTTAAGGCATATAGTAAAAATTATATTTGAACTTATTCAAGCGATCTAAATGGACCTGGTAACGCGAGTTCCAAATTATAGAGGAGTATTTAAGTATCTGTCTGACTAATGTAGTAAAAAGAAATTTAGTTACATAAGGGTCGCTAAATTATTTAAACCATCGTTTAACGAATGCTAGAACACCTTTAGCTCACGGGCGTAATTTCCTTATTGATTACACTGGTTTACAGCCAAAATGCACCAGAGACGCCATAGTGAAATTCCTATGTAAAATTACCTCCTAATTCCGAAAATCAAGGTTATTTTTACTTGAATGGTACCGTTTTTGAGATATTTACGATTTACCGTTATTTCAAAAAACAAAAAAGATGGCTCCACTTAGGAGCACTTTTTGCTAGGTCCTGCAGATTCAAACATAGTGAAGAATCATTACGGATTTTTAAAATTTTTTTTGTAAAAGTATAAAATATTTGTACTTTGCGAGGAAGCATCTCGAAAACTTGGTTTTTTTGCAGATATTTTTCCCCCCTCTAAGCTCTGTTTTATTACAAAAAAAACAAGCTATCAGTGAACAAAATCGATGAACTAATACAAAAGTTATAAGCATTCAAGTAAATATATCCATTTAATACTTAAGTACCCTACAAATAATAGCATATGTACATATGGTTCTGTCTTAACTCTATGATCTTATTTTATAATTGAAAAAGTTATGTGTCTTGTTTTGACGCTTATTTAGATTAGGGTCGGTTTCTCTTATGAGAAACCAACAGTAGTCGCCCATCATAGCGACATCCCAGAATCCTTGATACCGACTTTCAATCACTTTCATTTGCTGGTGAAACCTTTCGCCATGCTCGTTGTTGTTGTTGTTAGCAGTGCTTCGCCCTGCCCAAAGAGCCAGAACACTCCTAGTTGTCATCGGGCTCTTCTAACGGAAGTCCAAGGAAACGCGCTGTTTCAACAGGGTTGGACCAAAGTGATAAGGGAGTTAGAAGAGTATGTTCCGAAGAACACGAAAAGAGATGTTGCGTGTCGTGGGGGGCCATACAGCATGCAGGGCATGTGTTCGGTATGGTAGGATTCAGTCTGGACAAATAGGAGTTCAGCTTATTCCAATATCCAGACCGAAGTTGAGCCAGCATGACTCTAGTCTCCCTCGGAAGGGCACGTTCTTCCTCAGCAAGAACGGGTGGTTGGGCACCAATAACGGGGTTCATAGGCCGGGATCTGAGGGATCTGTCCACCGACTCAGTGTGGAGGTCCTTTAGGGCCCGCCTATGGTCCCACAGATCAAACGGCAACGAGATGTGATGCCTGATCTCATCATAATGCACCCGGAGATGTTTCCTTATGTCTCTAGGGGGCGAAGTTTCATCCAATAGCTGTCGATTTGGATGACTGGGTCGGTGACAGTTCAGAAGGAAATGCCTACTTAAAAGTTCCGCATGCTCGCGAACGTTGAGCATTTGAGCCTCCTGGTGAAGATGAGACTCATGATGGCGGTGTTTTGGCAGACCTGCAATTTCCTCCAGTTGGTGTCGTGAAGGCTAGGCGACCATATGGGCGCAGCATAATCAATAACCGGTCGGCCAATAGCCTTATAGGTGACCAGCAACGTTTCTTTATCTTTGCCCCAAGTACTGCCGGCCAGTGACTTGAGGATCTTGTTGCGGCTTTGTACCTTTGAAGCACGAGAACCGTCCTGTGGTTTAGTTGGTGTTGGTTCAAACCGAAGTTAATCTGCGTCGTGATGGCGTTCAGTGCTGATGTTGTGCTATGATTTTTACGGAAGCCATGTTGATGATTGGCCAGCTGCACGTTTGCAGTATAGTATGGGAGAGCCTTTAACAACTTCACTACCGGCGAAAGGAGAGATATCGGACGATAAGAGTCTCCTTGATTTGCCGGCTTCCCAGGTTTTAAGAGGGGGACCACAGTCGCATGTTTCCAGATATCTGGTATAACGAAAGTGGACAGTGAGAGGTTGAATAGAGCCGCCAAGTACTTGTGATCCTCGTGGCCTAGGTGTTTCAGCATCTTCATGGCAATTCCGTCGGGTCCGAGTGATCTTGAAGGTTTAGCCTTCTTTATAGCTTCCTTGACCTCTGCAGCGGAGACGACAATGGGCGCGGCTGTGTGTTTGTGTTTGTGCGCGCGTCGGATGGCTTTTCTCTTAGCCCTATCCGCAGGAGAATGCAGTATAAATTGCCGGCAGAATGCGCTCGCGCACTTCCTGGGGTCCGACTTGACGTTATCGCCGAAAGCAATGGCGACCTTGTCATTGTATTTGGTCGGGTTGGATAGGGCCTTGACTGTCGACCATAATTTGCCGACACCGCCGGAGAGGTTGCATTACTCTAGGTGTTCTTTCCACTTTTTCAATTTATGATCATTGACAGTCCGACGGATTTCTGCGTTGAGATCGTTTATTCTTGGATCTGCGGGGTTCAAGAGTCTCACTTGGTCACGTTCTCTTGCCATTGCCGCTGCTTCCGCAGGGAAATTCGGCCGAATTTCCGGGATTCTGCCAGCAGGGATGAAGCGGCCAGAGGCTGAATCGATGACTTTGTGAAGCTCTTTCTCACCTTTGCATACGTCCGTCGGTGTGGGTAGGTCAGCGAAGGAGTGCTCTGTAAAGTCCGTGAAGCGGTCCCAGTCCGCTTTACTGAAGTTGATGTACGTTCGGTTTTCTGTCGTTATGAAGTCGGACGGTCGTTCGATGTCTAGTAGGATGGGTAGGTGGTCTGATGCCAGTGTAAGCATAGGTTGCCAGTTAACGTGGTTGATAAGGCCCGCACTTGAAATGGAGATGTCTGGCGAACTGTGGCAGTTACCTGCAACCCTAGTGGGGGCATCTCCATTCAATGTACAGAATGCCGAATTATCTATTTGCTCTGCGAGTGCATGCCCTCTGCTATCTGCTGGCAAGTTGGAGTGCCAGAGATCGTGATGTGCGTTGAAATCACCTAGGATGAGGCAGTTATCGCCCCTTAGCAACGCACTAATATCAGGGCGATAATCACGGGGACAGCACGTAACAGGGGGAATGTATATATTTAACACTCGCAGGTCGACGTCGCCTGTCCGGACTGCTATGCCCTGGTATTCAAGGGTAGAGTCCCTGGGGTCAACATCAGGGGCAAACATGTTATACTGTACAGTATGGTGTGTAATGAATGCGAGGCCGCCCCCATGACCGCTGGGACGGTCTTTCCTATGTACATTGTACCCATCTCGAGTACGTAAGTCCGAGTTAGCATTCAGTTTGGTCTCCTGAATGGCGGCCAGTTTAATGTTGTTCGACTTCATAAAGTCTGTTATCTCCGCGATCTTTCCAGCTAACCCGTTGCAGTTCAGCTGTAGGATTTTGAAGTGTGTCGGGAGGGAGGGTGGAGGCATGCTGGGGGTAAGGGACGGATGCTGTTGCCTAGGTGGTGGTGGGCATAGTCCCAAGCTGTGACGCAGTCTAGGGTTCAGCGCGCCTTGGCCGATGTTGTGTGGCGTGGAAGGCGGCTGAGTACTGCAGCTAGGGGCAATAAATGCATCCGTCCAAAGGTTCCTGTTTGCGAGCCCAGAGCACATATGGATGTGGCACAGGCCAAGGCAGTTATTGCACTTAACCGATGCCGCAGGCGTATATAGTCTTTGCCGACAAACAGTGCACGTGGTGAAAGGTACGAGGAGGTTATGTTCCTGACCCACGTGCATGCTAGAAGTAGGGGGGGACGAGAGTGGGGACTGAGGTGAGGCGGGAGCAGCAAGGCTGCAGGTCGTGAAGACCGGGCCACTGTTGTGGCCATTTGATGATGGTAGGTGCGGTGTGTGTGCGCCGGAGCGACGAGAACCGCGGGACGCGCTTGTGCGCGAACAACATGGTGCCTCAAAAGTACTGAAAAAAGTACGGGTTCTGGGGATGGCCGGGTTAAGCCCTGAGCATCCAGATCTATGCAACGATCTCTTGCATTTACTGCATTGAACGGAATGTGAACGTTTTACATATATTTTCTTCCAGCAGACGCAGCAGATCCAGTCTCTTGGTCCGGGGTTGGATTCGATACCAGCCCGTAGCAAGAGACATTGGAGCAACCCTGCTGCAAGGGATTGCTCCGAGGATGACAATTTAGGAGTGGGACTGGACAAATTGGACAGGGTTATACTGAAATAACAGCCCTTGGCCGGGTAAAACCCGGGTCATCCGGTACGTAGAACCGGCTGTTGTGGGAATGCAACTTCCATGCTCGTCACTTTCGTCGCCAAGATTTTGCGGGAAAAAATTTAAGTGGGAGTGTAAGAAATGAATTTTTAAAGACATATTTACTCCTGAAAGAAAATAAAAAAGTAAATTAGATAAATACATAAGTGACACATTAGTATATAATTTTCTTAGGCTGGATTTATCTTTCAATTCAGAACAAATTTTTTGTTTATATTTTTTCCGTTCTTGTTAGTTCGGAACTGGACGATGAATTCAGATTTATGGCTATATATTCTCATGTAAATTTATGTAATATATAATTTATTATAATATGTTTTTTTATTTACCCATTTCATAGTTTTTGATTAAGTCTTTCACTATCATCTCGTAGTTAGGACTTTTGTGTTTGTCTAAAAAAGAAGTAGCGACCTTTTCAAAAGAGTCGCACGCTGCTGCCTCCACTGGTGACAATAGTTCTTTGAAATGGTTATTGGTCATCATTTTCCTTATTTGCGGTCCCACAAAAATGCCTTCCTTTATTTTTGCTTCTGAAATCTCTGGGAAGATTGTCTTCAAATGATGAAAAGCTTCGCCTTCTTTGTCCAAAGCCTTCACAAAGTTTTTGATAAGGCCGAGCTTGATGTGGAGCGGAGGTAGAATTATTTTTTCCTTCTTTATAAGTGGAGAGTATTTTATGTTATCTACCCCAACTTGAAACTCGATTCGTTCTGGCCAATCCTTTATGATGTAGTGGTCTTGACGAGCTCGGCTATCCCATTTGCATAGAAAGCAACAGTATGTTATGTATCCACTTTGTAGACCACATAGCATTCCAACGACTTCTAGATCGGCACATATTTTCCAATCATGTTCTTCGTATTTGATTAACTTGAGCAATTTTTGCATTATCTCATATATTTCCTTCGTATTTACTGCATGCGCGATCGGGATAGATGGTTTTTGGTTGCCAATATGCAATAATACGGCCTTTAAACTTAATTTATTGCCGTCTATGAACAATCGCCACTCTTTTGAATCATATGGTTCACCAAATTGTTTGAATAGACCAGCAATGTCTTTGCAGTAACAAACACTGTCCTCCTTCGTATAGTACTTGGAAAATTCTTCGTAACGAGTTCTATAATATGTTACCTTAACATCGGATGAAACAAATTTAAATTGTTGCATTCGAGAGGCGTGTAGTTCGGCCTTTTCCTTTGACAATTCCAAATCCCTTATCCAATCATTGAGTTGTGCTTGTGACAAAGAATTTCTTTCGTTTTCTGTTGACAATGAAACTGGAGCCGGAACTAAAGTTAAATTTGATTCTGGCAATGTCGCTTCTGTTGAAATTAGTTCTGGTAATGACACTGTAGATACGCTCGCATAGGTTACTTTTCTGGACTTTCCAACCCCAAGTACTTTTGTAGTACAAATATAGCAGTCCGTTGAATGGCAAGTTAGTTCCCTCCACACGTCGCCTAAATAGATAGTTTCAGAAATTAGTCAGCTATGCATTAAAAGGGAACAAATTCCTAATTTACTTAGATCCAGTAAAAATTCAAGACTACCTAAACAAAAAGGTTCCCTAGTTCTACAAAGAAAACACTACCTGCCTCAAAAATATGCTCTTGTTTAAAATTTACCTAGGTTTGAGAAAACGACACTAACAGTTTTTGTATCTAATAACTTTTCGAAAATCTACCTGCTAACTAACTGATATACGAATACTAACACATATGTACCAGTAGGGTACTTAAGCATTAAATGGATATATTTACTTGAATGCTTATAACTTTTGTATTAGTTCATCGATTTTGGTCACTGATAGCTTGTTTTTTTTGTAATAAAAGAAAGCTTAGAGGGGGCAAAAAAACAAAAAGTTTTCGAGATGCTTCCTAGCAAAGTACAATTTTTTTTTTATTTTTACAAAAAAAATTTTAAAAATCCGTAATGATTCTTCACTATGTTTGAATCTGTAGGACCTAGCAAAAAGTGTTGTATGTACTGATTATAGTATTATAGTATATTTTTCAAACCGTTTTCGAATAGCTCAATTTGTTCTTGAGATATACACGATTAAGTGGAGCCATCTTTTTTGTTTTTTGAAAAAAACGGTAAATCGTAAATATCTCAAAAACGGTACCATTCAAGTAAAAATAACCTTGATTTTCGGAATTGGGAGGTGATTTTACATAGGAATTTCACTATGGCGTCTCTGGTGCAGAAAAAAAGTTGGAATTTGTGATCCAGTGTTATTTATGAGCGCGGCTGTAGGCGGCCCACACAGAAGGGTATTCTGTGCAGAAACACGGTGGATAGGCTAAGGGTTATTTTATATAAGCGCGGCCAAAGGCCGCCTACTCAAAAAGGTATTCTGTGCAGAAATACAGTGGATCGCGAGGCCGGTGTTGGATTGTTATTTCCCCGGGCGTTATTTCACTGCACCCTAGTGTATCTAGATCTGACTGAAGCTTATTTTTATGTTCAAATGATGCAAATGGCATGAAAAGCTTTACATCGTCACCATACATTAAAATTTTTGAAAACTGAACAACTGATAGAAATAAAATAAGTACGATACTTAGTTTATCTTCACAAGTACATATATAGAACTCACATCAAAGTCAACATAGTAAAAGAAAAGCATTTATGTTTAGTAATAACAGTTTTACTATGAGTTTTCTTTCTTATAAAGCTGCCCAGCATCATACTATCCGTATACGAGGTCTAGTATACCATGCGCGGTTTCAGGGGGAGGAACAGGTGGAATGTTCCCCCCCTAGAGTTCTGTAACACGTATTTTCATAATTTTCGACTGTGAAAAATTATGAGATATACATATTTCGAATTAAAAAATATTTTAATTTCTCTTAATAATCTTAAACGTTTTTTGAATTTGTAGTATATCAGAGCAAGTCGCCAACAATAGCAAAGACACACGCCGACTTGCAAACAATCCGCTGTGTCAACGTATTTCTAATTACTTTGAGTTTCTCACGCTGCCTAAAAGTACAAGAGCGGCACAAGCGATGTTGTATTAGTTGTCATATGCTGGTCACATATGTGTAAATGTGTGTGACTGCATCGCTGGCAGCTCCACGCTTGGTACATGTAAATATGTATGCGACTGCATAGCTCAGTCCCACTATAGATATGTTTGTGTGTACGTTGGTGACTGCACTGAGATATATGAACAGAGAACTTATAAATATATGTACACTAGAAGGACCCGGCAGACGTTGTTCTGCCCAAAATTAGGGAAAAAATCGCAAGATAAATAAAAAAGTTTGGAATAATTCGGTCCTTGGTCCACTTCCGGGAAAAAAGTTATCCCATATTTTAACAAAGTAAAGTGGTACCCTTGTACCAAATTTGAAGAAAATCGTAGTATAAATAAAAAAGTTTGGAATATTTCGGTCCTTGGTCCACTTCCCGGAATAAAACTTTACATAAACACTCTCCGGATTCCTACTGAGCTATCCTGTAAATATGAACAAAATCGACGTGGTAGTTCCGGAGTCTATACCATACATACACACATCCTTTTTATATACATAGATTAAATTCCACCGAATCTTTTATGACCGTTTCCAACAACATTTTCGATATAAATAAAAAAAAGTGTACTTACAACACAAAATCCGTTGTTATTGGATGCCACGTGTTGAGTACTTTTTAGGTTATGAAAATCACTTGATTAATTAATCGTGCAAAATACACTCAAAATTTATCATTTTATTATTATTGATGATAATTTTATTATTATTGATAGAATAGCAATGATTAATAGTTAATATGAGAGTTACACTGAGATAGCAAAATAATAATTGTCAACCTTACTACACTTGATGCATAAACAACATGGCTTGCAGCTGTGTAGGGAGTGAGAGAAGTCTTATTGTGTGAGAGAAAGAGGAGACCGGCTTCGTTCTCATCCCTACTCCGTGCTGTTTACTGGGTCAGAAGTGACACCTGTGGACATCTGGCGAGGATAACTAATTAAAAAACGATTGATCAGTTATCGTCCGGTAATGAAAAGTGATTACATTACTAAAAATTTTTGGCGATATCTCGGAAAACAGGTCGCATAGGGTCTTAAAAATCACCTCATATTTAAATACTCATCAACGCCTCTTATTTGATACCCATATTGTAGAAAACCCGTCTGGGGTCACACCTGGCCCACATTTTTGGTGATATCTCGTAAACGGGGTAGCATAGGGTCATGAAAATTGTATGTACTGATTATAGTATTATAGTATATTTTTCAAACCGTTTTCGAATAGCTCAATTTGTTCTTGAGATATACACGATTAAGTGGAGCCATCTTTTTTGTTTTTTGAAATAACGGTAAATCGTAAATATCTCAAAAACGGTACCATTCAAGTAAAAATAACCTAGATTTTCGAAATTAGGAGGAGATTTTACATAGGAATTTCACTATGGCGTCTCTGGTGCAGAAAAAAAGTTGGAATTTGTGATCCAGTGTTATTTATGAGCGCGGCTGTAGGCGGCCCACACAGAAGGGTATTCTGTGCAGAAACACGGTGGATAGGCTAAGGGTTATTTTATATAAGCGCGGCCAAAGGCCGCCCACTCAAAAAGGTATTCTGTGCAGAAATACAGTGGATCGCGAGGCCGGTGTTGGATTGTTATTTCCCCGGGCGTTATTTCACTGCACCCTAGTGTATCTAGATCTGACTGAAGCTTATTTTTATGTTCAAATGATGCAAATGGCATGAAAAGCTTTACATAGTCACCATACATTAAAATTTTTGAAAACTGAACAACTGATAGAAATAAAATAAGTACGATACTTAGTTAATCTTCACAAGTACATATATAGAACTCACATCAAAGTCAACATAGTAAAAGAAAAGCATTTATGTTTAGTAATAACAGTTTTATTATGTGTTTTCTTTCTTATAAAGCTGCCCAGCATCATACTATCCGTATACGAGGTCTAGTATACCATGCGCGGTTTCAGGGGGAGGAACAGGGGGAATGTTCCCCCCCTAGAGTTCTGTAACACGTATTTTCATAATTTTCGACTGTGAAAAATTATGAGATATACATATTTCGAATTAAAAAATATTTTAATTTCTCTTAAAAATCTTAAACGTTTTTTGAATCTTGTAGCATATCAGAGCAAGTCTGGCGACAATAGCAAAGACACACGCCGACTTGCAAACAATCTGCTGTGTCAACGTATTTCTAATAACTTTGAGTTTCTCACGCTGCCCAAAAGTACAAGAGCGGCACAAGCGATGTTGTATTAGTTGTCATATGCTGGTCACATATGTGTAAATGTGTGTGACTGCATCGCTGGCAGCTCCACGCTTGGAACATGTAAATATGTATGCGACTGCATTGCTCAGTCCCACTATAGATATGTTTGTGTGTACGTTGGTGACTGCACTGAGATATATGAACAGAGAACATATAAATATATGTACACTAGAAGGACCCGGCAGACGTTGTTCTGCCCAAAATTAGGGAAAAAATCGCAAGATAAATAAAAAAGTTTGGAATAATTCGGTCCTTGGTCCACTTCCCGGAAAAAAGTTATCCCATATTTTAACAAAGTAAAGTGGTACCCTTGGACCAAATTTGAAGAAAATCGTAGTATAAATAAAAAAGTTTGGAATATTTCGGTCCTTGGTCCACTTCCCGGAATAAAACTTTACATAAACACTCTCCGGATTCCTACTGAGCTATCCTGTAAATATGAACAAAATCGACGTGGTAGTTCCGGAGTCTATACCATACATACACACATCCTTTTTATATACATAGATTAAATTCCACCGAATCTTTTATGACCGTTTCCAACAACATTTTCGATATAAATAAAAAAAGTGTGCTTACAACACAAAATCCGTTGTTATTGGAGCCACGTGTTGAATACTTTTTAGGTTATGAAAATCACTTGATTAATTAATCGTGCAAAATACACTCAAAATTTATCATTTTATTATTATTGATGATAATTTTATTATTATTGATAGAATAGCAATGATTAATAGTTAATATGAGAGTTACACTGAGATAGCAAAATAATAATTGTCAACCTTACTACACTTGATGCATAAGCAACATGGCTTGCAGCTGTGTAGGGAGTGAGAGAAGTCTTATTGTGTGAGAGAAAGAGGAGACGTGCTTCGTTCTCATCCCTACTCCGTGCTGTTTACTGGGTCAGAAGTGACACCTGTGGACATCTGGCGAGGATAACTAATTAAAAAACGATTGATCAGTTATCGTCCGGTAATGAAAAGTGATTACATTACTAAAATTTTTTGGCGATATCTCGGAAAACGGGTCGCGCAGGGTCTTGAGAATCACCTCTTTTCTAAATACTCATCAACGCCTTTTATTCGATACCCATATTGTAGAAAACCCGTCTGGGGTCACACCTGGTCCACATTTTTGGCAAAAGTGAAGTGGCACCTTTCTACCAAGTTTGAAATATTTCGGTCCCTGGTCCACATTTGAAGAAAATCGCACCAAAAATAAAGAAGTTTGGAATATTTCGATCCCTGGTCCGCTTCCCGGAAAAAAAGAAAGCCCGAATTTTAAAAAAAGTAGAGTGGTACCCTTGTATCAAATTTGAAGAAAATCGCACCAAATATAAACAAGTTTGGAATATATCGGTCCCTGGTCCGCTTCCCGGAAAAAAAGAAACCCCGAATTTTAACAAAAGTAGAGTGGTACCCTTGCACCAAATTTGAAGAAAATCGCACCAAAAATAAAAAAGTTTGGAATATATCGGTCCCTGGTCCGCTTCCCGGAAAAAAAGAAAGCCCGAATTTTTAAAAAAGTAAAGAATATTTCGGTCCCTGGTCCACTTCCCGGAATAATGAAAAATAGATGTTGGTCGATTCTCATACCCACTCAATATGCTCACAAAATTTCATGAGAATCGGTCAAGCCGTTTCGGAGGAGTATGGTTTCAAAAACTGTGACACGAGAATTTTGTATATAAGATATGTGCATAGAGTTAGAGTTAGAGTAATAATAATAACTAGTATATCCCGTTGTCGAAATTCGACCACCTTAAATTAGTTTAACTTATTAAATCCTCTGTTCGCATTTTTCTCCAGTACCTAATGCCTAGAGGCATAAATATTGGAGACATTTTTATTGCTGAAAATAATTATTTACAGTTGAGTTATTGAGAGTCGCTTTCATAAAAGCTGGTTTACTCTAAAGACGGGTAATTTGACAACTAACCAAAAAAAAACCGCCCATTAAAGACCAGTAATCATTAATAGGAGATGGCAAAAACGGTACTTAGTAATGTTTGAAAGTCCACCATCAGACCCACCACTCCTTTCATATTCCGTCAATATTTCAATAAACAAAATTAAATTTCATGGACATATACCAACAACATAGTTGGACTTATAATATATATAATGGTCACATAGAATGATGCCATATCGAACAAAATTGGCCATATGGATTGAAACGAATGAAAGTTCATTTTGAGATTCCGTTAACTTCTTAATATTAGCCGGTTTCCAAATTGTGTTTTTTTTTTGGTGATACAGACTGTTTTCTCAATTTTTCCTTTAGTTGTGGATTTTTTTTAAGTCCGTTTAGCGGGAGAATGTTACAACTTACACATATGATGGTTTTCTGGTTTCTTTCGTCAAATTCAACTCGGAAATATTGAAAACACATATCTTAACCGGCCCAATTAGACTAAGTATGTAAGGATTCCGGTTATATGTCGACTCTTTTACAAATTAAAATTTTTAGGAAGAAAATAGTGGATGTCTTTAATTTTCCTAAACGCGATTTCAAACTATTACATGAATATAAAATTGATGAAGCTACAAACTGTGTTTTTACTTTTTGTATATTAAATATGATATATTTCTTAAAAAATATATATTGATAAATTTAAATAAGTTTTTAGCTTTTTTTTTAAAAAATTTGGTTTTTTCACTCCAAGATAGATGTCATAAACAGAAAAATATTGAAATATTGGGTTATATGTCGACTCTTTTGTAAATAAAAATTTTTAGAAACAAAATAGTTGATGTCTTTAGGAAAATTAACGCGATTTCTAATTATTTCGTAAGTGTAAAATTGAAGAAGCTACAAACTGTGTTTTTACTTTTTCCATTTGTAATATGATATATTTCTTAAAAAATATAAATTGGTAAATATTGATAAATTGGAATAATTTTTTATATTTTTTCCAAAAATTTGGGTTTTTCACTCCAAGATAGATGTCATAAACATAATAAACAGAAAAATATTGGATTACAAATATAATAAATTAAAAAAAAAAATATAATAAAAAGTTTTCGTATATTTTAAGGCAAATTCAATTTAGTAAAAAAAAAAAAACTTAACCTGCCCTGAACACGTTCTTGAACATACGAACGCTCGCATCATAGCCGGCACGCTCACCACCTGCGCCACTGCTGTATGTACAACAAAAAAGTCAGATACTGTAGTTAACAGCTTTGGGTTTTGGTGAAAACTTTGATTAATTATTACAAATTAATGAAGCATTTTTTGTTAAATATAATATGCCTATGCAAAGCTCCTGGCCCATGAAAACATATCAAAATACATAATATTTAGAGTTATGCATTGTTTTATGAGATACACTCTGGCAATTGATTGTATGGAAAAAATGTTAGCCTATTAATATATAGATAATGGTCATATAGAATGATGCCATATCGAACAAAATTGGCCATATGGATTGAAACGAATGAAAGTTCATTTTGAGATTCCGTTAACTTCTTAATATTAGCCGGTTTCCAAATTGTGTTTTTTTTTTGGTGATACAGACTGTTTTCTCAATTTTTCCTTTAGTTGTATATTTTTTGAAGTCCGTATAGCGGGAGAATATTACAACTTAGACATATGATGGTTTTCTGGTTTTTTTCGTCAAATTCAACTCGGAAATATTGAAAACACATAACCTAACTGGCTTAATTTAATATTGGTTTATATGTCGACTCTTTTACAAATTAAAATTTTTATAAAGAAAATAGTTGATGTCTTTAGGAAAATTAACGCAATTTCAAACTATTTCGTGAATATAAAATTGAAGAAGCTACAAACTGTGTTTTTACTTTTTGTATATTAAATATGATATATTTCTAAAAAAATATATACTGATAAATTGAAATAATTTATTAGCTTTTTTTTTACAAAATATTTGGTTTTTTCACTCGAAGATGGATGTCAGAAACAGAAAAATATTGAAATATTGGGTTATATGTCGACTCTTTTACAAATGAAAATTTTTAGGAAGAAAATAGTTGATGTCTGATAAATTGAAATAATTTTTTAGCTTTTTTTTTGCAAAAAATTTGGTTTTTTCACTCGAAGATGGATGTCAGAAACAAAAAAATATTGAAATATTGGATTATATGTCGACTCTTTTACAAATAAAAATTTTTAGGAAGAAAATAGTTGATGTCTTTAGGAAAATTAACGCGATTTCTAATTATTTCGTAAATATAAAATTCAAGAAGCTACAAACTGTGGTTTTACTTTTTCCATATTAAATATGATATATTTCTTAAAAAATATAAATTTATAAATATTGATAAATTGGAATAATTTTTTAGATTTTATTCAAAAAATTTGAGTTTTTCACTCCAAGATAGATGTCATAAACATAGTAAACAGAAAAATATTGGATTACAAATATAATAAATTAAAAAAAAAAATATAATAAAAAGTTTTCGTATATTTTAAGGCAAATTCAATTTAGTAAAAAAAAAAATACTTAACCTGCCCTGAACACGTTCTTGAACATACGAACGCTCGCATCATAGCCGGCACGCTCACCACCTGCGCCACTGCTGTATGTACAACAAAAAAGTCAGATACTGTAGTTAACAGCTTTGGGTTTTGGTGAAAACTTTGATGAATTATTACAAATTAATGAAGCATTTTTTGTTAAATATAATATGCCTATGCAAAGCTCCTGGCCCATGAAAACATATGAAAATATATAATAATTGGAGTTATGCATTGTTTTATGAGATACACTCTGGCAATTGATTGTATAGAAAAAATGTTAGCCTATTAATATATAGATAATAATAATGCCCAACGGATTACCCACCATATCCCGCCCGACCGGCGCGAGGGGCGCATCCGCATGACGCACGGATTGTTCTTTCGTGCCGAGTCTTTGAAAGGCTTTGGTTTGTTAATCGTCGAGATCTAAAACTGCTCATCTGCAGAGAAAACCTCATCAGCTAAGTAAGGTAGATAAAAAATAGATGACACAATTAATAAATAGTTATTTGACAGCGAATAGTTATTGTAAAGAATAAAGATAAGAATCAAAGGAGCAAATTGTTGCTATGTATTTAGGATGGAAAGTATTGACTTTTTTATGCTGCATAGTGAGTCTGAAATATCAAACGTACCAGAATGAGAGTTATAATCTTGACACAAACAACGAAAAGGCTCATTTAATTCAAAATTAGTTCGGCAATGTTTCAAGATAAGTGGTTTAAAATGTCTTGATGGACGAGAAGGTACATTGAAGTTCACTTCGCTCAAAAGAAACGGGCTTGTGATTGAACCATTTAGTAATTTAATCATGAAAACAATTCCAAGCATTTCCCTCCGACTAGAAAGGCTGTGAAGATTAATTAGTTTTAAGCGACTCGTATACGATGGCAAATTATACAATGGATCCCAGTGAAGATCTCTTAAGGCAAATAGTAAAAATTCTAAGTAAAGATTCTAAGCGATCCACGTGGACCTGGTAACGCGGGCTCCAAATTATAGAACCGTATTCAAGTACCGGTCTGACTAATGTAGTAAATAGAGTTTTAGTTACATAAGGGTCGCTAAATTCGTTAGACCATCGTTTAACAAATGCTAGAACGCCTCTAGCTTTATTGACTGTTACGTTAATGTGGCAGTTAAAACTGAGTTTGTAGTCCATAGTAACCCCAAGGTCAACAAAATCATACATTTGCTCAATACTATAATTGTTAATTGTATAGGAAGCTGGCTGTGAAATTCCTAATATAATTTAAATCGCACCAAGTAACTAGTGTATTTAGATCTGATTGAAGCTTATTGCTATTTTCGAATGATGCGAATGACATGAAAAGCTTTACATCGTCGGCATACATTAACAGTTTCGAAAATTCTATTACTGTAGAAATATCATTTATAAAAAACAAGAACAGAATCGGGCCAAGATGGCTTCCTTGAGGAACTCCTGAGGAGACATAAATAACATCGGATTCACAATTTTTAAACACTACTTTTTGTATTCTGTCGCTAAGGTAAGAAGAGATCCAGCGATTGAGACCCGGCTGGAAACCCAACTGATCCAGTTTATGAATAAGTAAAGAGTGACACACCTTATCGAAAGCTTTGCTGAAATCAGTATAAATAACGTCGGTATGCAGATTTTTTCTAAAGCCATTTGAGACATGATTTGTAAATTCAAGTAAGTTTGTAACGGTGGACTTTCGCTTACAGAACCCGTGTTGACAGTCAGAAATCAAGAGATAGGATTCGTAAGCTGATTGGTGACAATAGCTTCAAACACTTTTGGGATGGCAGAAAGCTTTGCTATGCCACGATAGTTCTCTATAGAAGCCTTGCTTCCGCTTTTATGAAGCGGTAGAAGAAACGACTCTTTCCATGCTTTTGGAAAAACACCACACTTTAGTGACAGATTGAACAAATTGGTAAGGGGTTGGTAAATATTGTTAGCACACTTCTTCAAGAAGCATGTAGGAATGATATCAGGACCGCATTTAAAAGATTCCTTCAAGGTTTTCAGATAAATAAGAACATCATTGGCGCATATAGTTGGACAATTAATTAAATTGTTCCCATGTAGCTCATAGGGATAATTTAGAAAGTTAGAATTAGTGACTGCAGAATAGTTAGAATTGAAAAATTGCGCAAAGAAATTTGCGATATCTTGATTATCGCTAGATAAAATGTCTTTATATTTCATGGCTGAGGGAAATCCCACTACTTTTCGTTTAGAATTTACGAAATCATAAAATGACTTCGTATTGCGAATAATGTCTCTTTTTGTTTTAGATATATAGGCTTTATAGCACTTTTTATTTAAGTCGATGTACCTCTTACGTGGACCAGAATACAACAAGTAGTGTTTGTTTAACCCCGATTTCTTAAATAATTTGAAAGAACGCGTTTTTTAATTTTTCAGCATCATAAGCTCTTTAGTAAACCAAGCTTGCGTTGGATGATCATATGTTAATTTACGTTTAGGAACAAACTTCTCAAATAAGTAGTAAATAGTTTGATTAAAAAGTAAAACGTTTGAATCGATATCGCCACAAAGCTCAGGCCAAGTTAATTTAGACAGTTCTCTATTTAAATTCTTATAGTTGGCTTTTGAGAAGTTAAAATCAAAGCTACTACTTTAGCAGCATTGTGTATATTGGCCATTACTTATGGTTTCGTGAAATATTTCCATAGAAGGGTGGTAGACGTCTTCTGGTAAAGCCAACGGATCACAACGATTTACAGAAAATTTGTTTTTATCATCAACATAAATTAAATCTAAGATTTTGCCAAACTTGTAACATTTATTTGACTAAGGCAGAGATCAGAAATTCCATCCAAAAAGTCATTGAAGCCATGTTTGGATGGATTTGGAATAATGTTTCCGTCAGATATGTTCCACGATATATGCGGTAGGTTGAAATCACCTAAAACAATCATCGAGTCCGAAGCTTTAGTCAATAAGTTAACAGTTTTGAGCAGAGAGACATGCTGCATGTAGATTGAAAGATCAGATGCTGGAGGGATGTAGCAAACAGATAAGTACATGTACACGTTCTCTAGCTGGATGCGGATGCATTTAAACTCAATGGAATCCGTGTTAGGTACATTAACCTCCTCTGAAGGAATAGAGGAATGAACGGCAAGTAGAACACCACCCCCGACTTTGTTCAAGCGATCATGTCTATAAACTTGATATTCGTTACATAAAAACTAGGAATTGAAAACATGCGGTTTTAGCCAAGTTTCGGTAAAAGCAATTACGTTATAGTTACAATGGAAAGATTTCAAATACAGGTCATTTAATTTGGTATTTAAACATCTGACATTTTGGTAGAAGATATTCACGGACTTAGTACTTAGTTTTTTGACTCAACATTATTACGAGTGATTTTAGCTACGTTTTGAACATTTCTATTCGGTCTGAACTCAAACTCCCGCACAAGAGCCCCGGGAGGACAAAAAGAACTGTCCAAAAGAGAGTTAAAATATTTTTCGGACACATCAATTTTAAAAGAGGACATATTTCGTTGGTAAGCGAAATTAAATTTTCTAACGGTTAAGGTTTGATCTTTAACCTTTGAAGAAATATGGTACCTCAAATCATCTTCAGTAGTGTCTGGATGGAACCTAGACACAAAAATCGATTTTTTTTGAGGGACCACAACCAGCTTCCTAGTAGTTGGCTCGGGCTCCATCGTTGGAGGTTCCAAAGTTTTTTATTTGTTGACTTTGGGGGGGCGTTTTTGGACGTTGCCCGAACAACCGCGTCAGGTATTGGAGATGCCAAATCAATAAGTTCAATGGCTGGAGGCAGGTTCGGCGCCATTGAAGTAAAAGGCAGATCATCCGTACGTCTGCGCTTGTTTTCGCGATTCTCTTCGCGATTATCAGGGCATTCCAAGTTAGGCGAACTATCTAGAAGTTTTAAAGTTTTGAAAATATTTTCGTACTTTTTGAACTTTTCCGTCAGCAATGAAAAATCTTTGCTGATTTCAGAAAACCCGTTTCTAATGTGCCTAAAAGTTTTGCATAAGTGAACTTCCGTCGATCGACATTTAGTACAGGACCAGCGCCGGCCTTTTCCGTCGTTAATTAAGTCCGCTATTCTACCTGTTAACCCGGCGCATTTTGCGTGGATAAGTCCATCGCACAACCAGCATGCTACAAAGCGTTCGGACTCGCTTTTTATTTGACAGTTACCAAACATACACGAAATTTTTAAAAAAAGTAATTAAAGCACTATATAAAAAATATGGAGATAAGAAATTTAGTTTTATCAAAAATTAAAGAAAATATTAATTTATCAAATGAAAAGAAATACAACCCTGACAGTTTGAAACGCACAGGATGAAGCGACCAGTTTTAGACACACTGAATTTGACGTTTAACAAACCACGCAAACAGCTGTAACAAAAGAGAGATCAAAAAGCAAATCACCACACAACAACAATTGCAATGTAAAGTACGAGCCTTTCAAATGCAACAAATACAATATGCAAAAAACTCGGCACACACAAATTCAGTAGAATGATTTAGATAATTAATCACAATTGAAAGATTTAAGTAGATAATTTTTCACAGCAAGTAGTGAAGCACATTAAGTATTAAACTCTTTTAACTTTAAATGTAACTTTTAATATTAAGATATCAAGTAGTTATTTAATTATTAAAGAAAAATACAGAGCAAATAAAAAACACAACTACACAGCTTGACGTTTACGAACTTTAAGTATATGTAAGAATTAGAGTAAATATGTATAAGCAAATGCTTAGAATAATTTTGTATAGATAAGAGAAAATTATTTGAATAAAGTCAATTATTATTCCAACGTCAAAGACGTTATAAATATTTGTGTTTTCATTGGAAACATCTTGAACATGGCGATCCTGCCATCCTGGACTATGAAATATTGGTGCTAACTGAGATCCTGCCATCTTGGACTATGAAATATTGGTGCTAACTGAGATCCTGCCATTCTGGACAAGCTGAGATCCTACTATACTGAGGAAATCCCGCAATCCTGCCAACACAAAAAAAAATGCTGTAAGGATAGAATATAATAATTTTTTTTTTAGAAATAGACCGCTGACTTTAGCGGACTACTGGACAATCAGCAGACTGCGATATACCATACGTCGCAGACTGCAGAAATCCTGTTAGGATTAAAAGGGCAGACTGCTACATTTTTAAGTGGCAGACTGCTGAGATTACTTAATAAATATTAGAACTCTTTGGCGCCCTAAGGTCGCCCACCAAATAGCAGACTTGTTTCTGCTTAGGGCATATTTTATTGTAAATAAATATTAGAACTCTTTGCCACCCTAAGGTCGCCCGCCAAATAGCAGACTTGTTTCTGCTTAGGACATATTTTATTGTAAATGCAGGAACAGGATCTAAGTACGGAATTCCAATCAGATTACCTTTGCATAACAATTATGTACATAGCGTTGACATTTATAATGCATACCTAAAATTACAATTACTTTACATTTCATACGATTTGATTATGTTTGATTACAAGTACATCCAATTACAATTGTAGATTACAGTGACACTGTATTACGGAAATTAATTTAGTATAAAAAAAATTTAATTATACATGGATAAAAAAAAAGTAAACTTGAAATTCAAATATTTGAAGTAGTAATGGATTTATAGTTCCAGTTAAAATCTTAGTAGTGCGTTAAAATTATAAATAATATAAAAATAAATAATAAGAAATGTTACCAATAATGTCTAGAATTAGAAAATAAAAAAAAATTTGTTTAGTAAAGGAAATATAAATATAAACAAAATTTTATATTTGCATACATAAAAAAAAAATTTTTTTTACATTTGTTTCCAATATAAATTGTTTTTGTAATGGGAGGCCAGGAATCCAAACTGGAAAAGCGTAACCCTAATGTCGTCAATTCGGTTCAAATAATTGACCACACTGAGGCACTAGTTTTTATAGAAATCTTGCTATTAATATTAACAATTTGCAGTTGCCTAAATTTGTTTCTCAAATTGTACTCGACCCATAACAGAAAGTTAAAAAAGAGATACCAGAGCCGAGCAAACGAACTAGATAAAATCTAAATATTTTTTAAATGGATACTTGGGAAGGTATTCGCACAAGGCTATATGAGGAAAAATTGTTAGTAGAAAAATCGTATAAATGTATAAACCAAAATAGGGAAACAAAAAAGGAAACAATAGTCAAACATTTGACATTGATAAAGGATAGTTTTAATAGATTAGGTAAGGAAATAAAAAATATATATAGTAAACTCAGACCTACACATCAGCAAGAAACAAAGCAAATCTTTTTCATGTGTCAGAGATAGGTTAGTTTCCTCACTATCTAGATACAATATAGATGTAACAGTGCCAACTTCATTTGAACACGATATTCAAATTGATTTTGACAACTTTTCACTAGAAGAGACTTCAAATATAGAGGAAGCCCATAAAGAAGTCATAAGTAAGGAAACCCAAACAAATAAGGTCAAAATGACACAAACGGTAGTAGAATTTATCAAAACTGCGTCATCGATCTTACCTGAGTTCGATGGCAAATCAGAAAATCTATCCAGTTTTCTGGATGCCCTTGATATCCTGGAACAAATCAAGGATAGTCACGAGGCTATCGCTGTATCTATGATTAAGACTAAACTCGAAGGAACAGCTAGAAACATTATAAGTATATTCAAGAAATAAAGCAAAGATTAAAATCAAAAGTTAAGGGTGAATCAGTCGAAGTTTTGTCGGCAAAACTCCTGAACATACAACAACGCAGTAAAACTGCAAATCAATATACTTCTGAGATTGAAAAGCTAACAAAATCATTGGAGGGAGCATACATATCTGATGGACTAACACCTGAGTTAGCAACCAAGTATGCTACACAGTCAGCTGTAAAAGCTATGTGTAAAAATTGCTCCAATGATAAAGTCAAAACTATAATGCAGGCTGAAACGTTCACCACAATGAACGAAGCCATATCAAAATTCAGTAACAGTTGCACAGAAGTAACTGGAAATCCAAATTCGCTGTTGCATATTCGCCAAAAAAATCATTACCAAAACAATAGTTATAGAGGAAATCAAAGGCGTACATTTAACAATTACGGCAATAAAACCAATAAAAAAAAATATATATATATATATATGGCGCGATATATACAACAGGTTTATCATCAACCTCCTAGGAGATTTTTGCGCCGAGCTTCTCTTCCAATTTGTGGTGTGCCGCTTTTGAAATTTGTCCTACAAATTGGCGGGACCTACGGTTTTTCGCCGACTCCAAACGGCATCTACAAAGTAGATGAATTTTTGCTGAGAAGCCTTTCATGGCAGAAATACACTCGGAGAGTTTGCCAAACCACTGCCGAAAAAACTTTTTCAAACCACTTTTTGATGTAACCTGTACCAGGGCTCGAACCCGGACCTTCAGTGTGGTAGGCCGACAACACTACCTCCACATCACGGTGGCCGCCAATAACAATAATAATAATAACAATAATAACCGATCAAGTAACCAAAGATCGAAGTTTCGGATCGCGAGGAAATACTCGCAATAATACTAGAAATGTCCGAACTGCTACGCAGCAGGAAAACCAACAAACTCCACCTCAATAAATAAAAAATTATATGTTTTCAATTTACACCTAAATAGCTACATATCTTCCAAGACAACTCTGAATGATTCCATTTCAACCCTCCTGATCGATACAGGAGCGGATATTTCAATTATAAAAAAGGGTCAAACTATTAACAATTCACAAAAAACAGATTTAAAAGGAATTGGCCAAGGCATAACAAGCACTATTGGCACGGTTAAAGCAGATTTAAAAGATGATTATCTATTGATTAAACACAAGTTTCATATAGTAGAAGACAATTTTCCAATTCCATGTGATGGAATACTGGGTTTAGATTTTATCAAAAAATATAATTGCATTTTAGATTACAACAACGACGGAGACCCTCTAATACTAAGACCGTAAGATTACCCAGAAAACATAATAATTCAGATGACTAGTAACCCAACAATTAATAGTATTTCAATACCAGCAAGATCAGAAGTAATAAGACAAATTAAAGTTAAAAATAATCAATATTCAGAATTACTAATTCCACAACAAGAATTGGCTGAAGGTATATTTATTGCAAATATCTTAGCAGATTCACAGCAAACATTTATTAGAATTATAAATACAACAGATAAAAATGCAACATTTCATGAATTTAATATAAAGACAGAAAATTTGAATGATTATACAATAATTAAAAATAATAAAATAGAAAATGAGTCCAACAATAAAGAAAAATTAGAAAGACTAACTAAAAACTTTCCACAATTTGCAAATAAATCACTTAATGAATTATGCACAGAGTTCATTGATATTTTTTCATTAGAATCATAACCGATTACCACTAACAACTTTTACAAACAAAAACTCCATATGAAAGATAATAATCCAGTTTATGTTAAAAACTATAGAATACCAGAAGCTCACAAGAGTGAAATCAATAAACAAGTAAATAAATTAATTAACGACGATATAATAGAACCTTCAATCTCTGAATTTAACAGTCCAATTCTATTAGTACCCAAAAAATCACTCTCAAACAAAAAAGAAAAAAGATGGAGAATGGTTGTAGATTACAGACAAGTTAATAAAAAATTAACCGCAGATAAATTCCCGTTACCAAGAATTGATGACATATTGGATCAATTAGGAAGAGCTAAATATTTTTCGTGTTTGGACTTAATGTCCGGTTTTCATCAAATAGAACTCAGTCCAGAATCAAGAGATATACATAACATCCTTTACAGCAGATAATGGCACTTACCGATTCAAAAGATTGCCTTATGGTCTTTAAGTTGCTCCAAATTCATTTCAGAGAATGATGACATTGGCATTCTCAGGCTTAAAACCTTCACAAGCATTTCTATACATGGACGATTTAGTCGTATTAGGATGCTCCGAAAAACATATGATTAAAAATTTACGGGATGTATTCGAAACTTGTAGGAAGTACAATTTAAAATTGCATCCTGATAAATGCCTATTTGTCAATCAAGAAGTAACATACCTTGGTCATAAATGTACAAGCAAAGGAATTTTGCCAGACCCCAGTAAATTTGAAACTATTAAAAATTATCCAACCCCTAAAAATGCGGATGAGGCGAAACGATTCGTCGCATTTTGCAACTATTACAGAAGATTTATCCCAAACTTCGCAGAATATTCTAGGATAATAACAAGGCTTTGCAAGGAAAATGTGGTTTTCGACTGTGTGTGAAGTAAAGAGACTAGTCCAGCTCGTTTTCGATCCTCCGAAATTAGTTTTCAAAAAAGGAAAGAAAATTTGTAGTGAAATTAATATGAAAAACCTAATTGTTGAGGCGAAGATTGACTTAGGTCAATTCTTTGCCAGGCTTATGAAAGAAGCCGGCAATTTGGGAATTGTAAAAATACAGTTGTCCCTAGGAGACAAATTGCTTAAGCAAAATTATACCCGTGTAGACACATTTAAAGAAATTGGTACCAAAGTTCTCAAAAATTTAACAATTGCATTGATTCCGGAGGTTATGCATGTGACAAATAACAAAGAAGTTAAAGAAATTCTTCATAAATATCACGACGATCCTGTTTTTGGTGGCCACCCAGGAATAAATCGTACGTTAAATAAAATACGACAAAAGTATTACTGGAAAAATATGAAAAATGACATCAGAAATATGTAAAAAATTGCATTCACTGCAGAAAAAATAAAACTAACAAACATCTGAAAGAACGAATGACTATAACGGAGACGCCACCATAGGCTTTCGATATAGTACAGATAAACACAATAGGGCCATTACCAAAATCGATAAATGGAAATTAATATGCGGTCACTATCATATGTGACCTAACCAAATACTTGGTTACAGTACCCGTCCAAAGCAAACATGCTGTAGCAGTTGCTAAGGCTGTATTTGAGAATTTCATTCTGATTTATGGTTGTATGAAAACAATTATAACGGATATGGGAACCGAATACAAAAATAGTTTTTTTGAGGAATTTTGCAAACTCTTAAAAATAGAGCATAATACATCAACACCCTACCATCATCAAACTTTAGGTACTGTTGAACGCAGTCATAGAACATTCAATGAATATGTGCGTTCTTACATATCCATTGACAAAGACGATTGGGATGAATACCTTAAATATTTTTCGCATTGTTACAATACAACACCTTCAACAGTTCATGGCTATTGTCCTTTTGAACTAGTTTTTGGAAAAACACTTCTGACGTACGAATTTTTAAAAGAAAATATAATTAGCCCAGTATATAATCATGAGGCTTATGATAAGGAAATTAAATATAGGTTACAAGTAGCACAACAAAAAGCTAGAAAGTTAGTTCAAGAATCTAAGGAAAAACAAAAAATTAGTTATGATAGGAAAGTACAATATAAGGAGTTAAATATAGGAGACATAGTATTAGTAAAAAATGAAGCAGGTCATAAGCTAGACAATAGGTATAAGAGGCCCTTTAGAGTAACAGATATTGATAAGAATATATATATAACTACAGTTTAATTCCCTATAGAGTAGAAAATATTGATAAAATAAATAATTCCACTTTAAGTAATGAAAATAAGAAAATCATAATACATAAGAATAGACTAAAATTAATAGAATAAGTATTTAGCGTTTTTTTTTTTCTCTAAGCAACGACTTAAGTACATCACAGCTTTAAAATCGTTTATATTATTCACGATTTTTTTTAGGAAAGGAGGTATAGTATATCAGATAATTTTGTATAAATAGGAGAAAATTATTTGAATAAAGTCAACTATTAGTGGTAACCAGAATGAAAACGGCAAGCGGCATCTGTCAAATTATTTTTAAACGTGTTCTTATGGGGAGGAATTTTTTGAACACGACGCGACAAAGCGGCAATCAATCACAGATGCCGCTGTCGCCAGATTAAATCTAATTCTATTTTGACAAGCGGCAGATGGTGGCGTTTGGTTTTTTTGACAATAAAAACGAAAGGAAGAGTAAATAGCTTGTAAAATAAGTTCCAATTATTACAGAATATGTCTCTTTCACACTTTTTACAAAATTTTTTCCTACTTTTCAAGATGATTCGCACTTGTCGCCCCTGCTCTCATTATAATCATGTCGCCAATGCTTGGCGGCAAATATCGCCAAGCTTCAGTTTTTCGTCGTTGTCGTTCGCCGCCGTCGTGTTCATTGTGGACGGGCCTATTATTCCAACGTCAAAGACGTTATAAATATTTGCGTTTTCATTGGAAACATCTTGAACAATCTCAAGAGTCAACGGTCTTCTGAATTATTGTAACGTCGTTCAACGTTTAAGGCTCAAGGGCGAGTTGAATCAGTAGCAAATTCATTGGCAGCTCCAGCATGGAAAACGTTAAACTTTAACGGTTAAAGCAATGCGATGTCGGTATATACCCATTTATTCACGTTTTTCTTCATATATTCTGCACATTTCTCTGAACACTCATTTTACACCCTTCGCCGTTTTAAAACATGGCTCAGAACTACCAAACTACAAGAAAGATTGATCGCTTTGGCACTGCTACATCTCGACATTCAAGACCTGAGAATGTCATTGACAGATTTGCGAAAATAGGACCACATCGTCTTGTTTTATGACTTTATTTCAGGGTTGGGCATAGTGCACTAAACTTAGTGAGCACTACTGGTTTCACTAGCACTATTTTTTTAGTGATAGTTAAAATTGAAATTCACTATCACTAATTTTATAGTGATAGTGAAAATTCAAAAACACTATAACTAAATATTTAGTGATAGTGAAAATAAATTGCACTACCACTTGGAAAATGCAATAAATTAACACTAAAATTGGGAAGCTTAGGTTGGTAACCCAAGTTTGCTAGTTACCTTCGTATGTAATATAATAGTTTATAATTATATTCCATGTAAATAAATAAATGCGTCAAATAAGTAAGCATATAAGTATGTATATGTTTGAAGTTCTAGTTTTTAAAATTTGTATTTGCCTTCTTTAATACCAGCATTTCAAAATTAGAGTCATTAAGATTTTGCCTCGTGGATCTATTAACAAATCCAGCATTTCAAAATTAGAGTCATTAAGATTTTGCCTCGTGGATCTATTAACAATTCCTGCAAAGGAAAATAGGCTTTCCACTCGCGCAGAGGATGGAAGAGCTGTGTTATATTTTAAGAACATCTTTCTTATTGTGGGAAAGCGGCGTAAAGCATCAATACTGCTATCATCATCGTTCAAGTAGAAATCTACTTCGGTTGATATGGCTCCGCCATGTGAGCTTATATCGTCGGTCCAGTGCCAAAGCCACGAATGTGCTTTTTTTATGTTTTGAGAAAAACGCGTTTCAAACCTTGAAGACATTGTTAAAAATAGAGATTTAATTTTGTATGTTTCAACCAGTATTGGAAGGTTTACTTTTGTAAACCACTAAGCAATGTTAATTGGAAAATGCAAATTTTTTTATTTTTTTTGCAAAAAAATGCACATTCGTTGTTTTGGCTTTGCAAAATTTGGCATATATAATATTTCGTTAAAACAAATAAACTCACAATATTAGGCAAGTTATTTAAATTTTTATTGAAACATAACACAACGTTTTGAAAAACTGAACAGAATAAACATTTAACTCCTCTACAGATACAAAACTTAAATAGAATAGCATGGTTTAGTCTTTTTCAGTTGCAGACTGAACGAAACTAAAAAAAAACACATTTCTCTAGAAAAAAAAATGTGTAAGGCATTTACGCTTAGTCTTCGTCTGACTCTTCACCAATGTCTGGTTCCGGTAAAGCGTCCCTCACCATGTGATTTGTTTTTAGGGAACGGTAAAAATCATGGTACGCTTTTGGTATTGTAAGGTCTTTCCATTTTGCCTCACTGATGGGCAGGCCATTTTGATAGGCATTCTTTAAATCGGATTGTTTTGGGCGACCTCGCGATTTTTTGCTGTCTACTTCAATAAACACATCAGCAAAATCTAATTTGTACAGAACTTTCACGGAATTATTTTCTTTAATATACCGAAGACAGCATAGTTTTCTCCAGGGAATATTGTTCATATTGAAAGAATTATTATTTGAAAATCCTTTAAAATCTAAGAAATCATCAAACGTCAAAGACTTTACAGCAAAAGAGCGTGGTCTAATACGTGCATCTCTTATAATTTGCGACCACCCCTCTGGGGTATAAACGGTGGATGGAGTCGCACTCCATTTCGGTGTGCCCTGTCTCGAAAAACTGATGATCAATTGAATTTAATAACGGATGATCCTTAAGAAGTTGGAGACACATAGTTGCAAATATTGAATTTTTCTGCTGTCCTCCACAGCCGTCAGACATCATACGGACCGCCTCGATCTCAGATGTTTAGCTGTTTTGATCATGGTAAAATAATTTGCAATGGCAAAAGCACATTCGTGCTTTCGGTATTGCGGCAATTTTACAACCGACACTTTCGTGGAATGCGTTCGGCCTGGGAGGGTGGGAGGGGATAAGCATGCATGTTCGCGCTTTTGGCATTGAATACTCTGAACAAAATTGAACATACAGGTGCAAATAACTGGAAATGGGCAAAATTGCACAATCGTGTCTTTGGCATTGTACCGACGATATATGAAATGAAAATGAAATATGAAATTATTATAAACAATACACAGATTGGCTTTATTCAATCAAATACCTTTAACGTCATTGTCGAATTCCAGAAATCGTTTAGTACCACGCATTCAAGCTTGCGAATTATTTTCACCCTCAACGGTATTATTTTTAAATTCCATCGCGTGTACTTTTATTTTTTCCCGAACGTGGTTAAAGTGTATGAATAAGCACTTTCCAGTAAGTTCTTGCACAACTTTAATTATATATCGAGGATGATGGTTGCGGCAATAACTGCATCCCAGGAGTCAGAGTGCAAATAAAAATATTTTTCAAATCTTTCGAGTAACTTGGACTCCATTTGACTATTAACTTCCGTGAGAAATATGAGATTTTCGGAAGCTAAACGCCGAATTTTTATTTACATATGTATATGGGGACCAATGTGGGTATGAATCTTTGTACAAATTATTATTGGCGATCTTTACTGTATTGTTGGTAACAGTAACACTATTACTTTTCAACATTTATCATTGGATATCAAATCAAATTTTCAGTAAAATATCATGACCACTACAAGTTTAGTGATAGTGCATTTTGTAGTGATAGTGCAATTTTTCACTATCACTAAAAGGGATAGTGATAATGATTTTTAATTTTCACTAACACTAATATTTGGTGATAGTTAAAATCAAAAATAACTATCACGGCTTTTACGGGCAAAAAAATAGAGGCAGAAAAGCGTGAAATCAAAGAGCTTGACGGAAGGTTTCAAACTCGGCGTAAATTCCTATAATAAAGAGAACGGCGACCTGGTGACCGATGTTCAGAGAATACTAGAGATATGGAGGGATCCCTACTATGCCCTTTTAAATTTAGAACTCGAGAAAGAAACCAGAGAAGAGCTCGAACCCTAACCCACAACCGGAAATGATGGAATTTTCGTCCCACAACCCGACTATAATGAGGTCCGAATTAAAGTACTGCACAAGCTGATTCGCTTTCTTATGCACACACTGTGATTCGGTGTTATTGCTTATGTTTGCTTTGATTCGGTTGGACAAACGATCAGCACTCACTCGACAACAAACGAGAACAAGAGTTGAGCGGCAATGAAGCAGGTCTCGTGTTGAGTCGTTTGATCTATTTCGAGTATTATTGTATTTCGAGTGACGAGCGATATAACAGTAACAACACCATTTAATGCTGCAAATAACTCGCGTCATTCGGTACATGCCATTAAATAGTAGCTGTCGGTCTGTCTTTTTTAAGCATAACAAATTATAATAGAAGAGGATGCTAATGGAGTGAGGTTTAAGTAAATTTTATTATTGTGTATTTTATTTTTTCTATAAGCAATATCAAGGCTATATTACCTGATATGTATATCTTCATATGTGCTTACATTATAAAGAATAAAAATAAGTGCAAATGTACCTGATTAAGCAAATTTTGTTCTTTGGTTTCAATTATGCCTGCAAAAATTTAGAAAAAAGCTTCTTTGTGCAGATATGTAAAATATCGTGTAAGCATACAGAGAACATATTTAACCAGAAATCGGTTACTTTTTCTAAAAAGTTACTATAAATAAATATCTATTTGTACATTTATATTTTTATTGCAGTTACATTTTTGTGCTAGGGCTTTAAGAAAAAGATGCCAGGGCCGTGTTGATTTTTCATGTTCCCATGTGTAAATAGTTCAATTTGCGTAAAGCAAAATGCACAAAATAAAACTACCTGCTTCCTATTTTTTGGTAAATACTCATATAAATGTACTTACCAGGCGCGTATTCAGGGGTGGGTTTTGGGGGTTCAAACCGTCTGTACTTGAATAATTACTCTATTCACTTTTAAAACCCCTGTTAAGAAATAAGCATTCATAGCAATAATGAAAATACGAAAGAATAAAATTAAATAATATTTCACACTGAGAGAAGTTATTGGTAGTCGCTAATCAATTGTCAGAGCAAGTCTGAGAGGTCACAATTAAATTCCTGCAACGGCCCACTCATTGGTGCTTCAAGAAATTCTCGCAAATCTATCAGACTTGCTCTGCATCAACTTAGCATCTCAACTACATAGCATGTTAACAACAAAAGTGTGTTCGAACTCAAGTCAGTTGAAATTGAAATTAACTGCTTTTCGAGTTATAAATACAACGTGCAAGAATCGTAAAAATGAGTGTCTCTCGTTATTGTAGTCACGGTTGCCACAAGCTTAACCAAAACAATGACCAGGAAGTCAAAAAAAATTACCAAGCAGTACACAACGCAGTAGTATTGAATTATCAGAGAAAGTAACAATTAGATTGTACTCATATGTACTTGTCAGGTGCTAATAAAAAGTGACGCTAATTTGCAAAAAAGGATTGAAAAAGTTTAAAAGTAAAAGCGCGGTATGCTGTTGAAAAGAAAATGCTCAAGAAATATTTTCAATTCATGAAATGGTCATGAATAGCCAATAATTGTTGACGTTACGTTTTGTATTCAACGTTATTTTATTATATTTTTTGTTTTTATTTTTCCGAAGCTTCAGTTTTTCTTCAAGAAATAAAGCGACAACTATTTGCTTCTTTCCAAAGCCAGAGTTGCGCAGGTCACTTTTTTGTAAACATTTTCCAGAAATTATCAGTAGAAAAGTGGAAGAGATTCTGACACAAGCAATTTTTCTTAAGCGTTTCATGTGTCATTTTATATAGAGTTTTAGGATTTATTTTGAACAGCGCAAAAGGCCTAAAAAAGAAAAATATTTTCCAATCCGAAAGAGGAGCGACCAAGCACTTTCATTGATGCATTAAATAATTGCTCCTAGCGAACGGTCTTTTTCTTTCCTTCGAAGGTTAAAAACTTATATAAGAAGTACGATGGGGCAGGAGAGGCTGGCTCTACTCAACATCCACATTTGGGGCTACATATACACCTAGACCAGTATGTCTGCGTTCAAAGTGTTGCTTGGAATTTCCAGTAAGATTAACTTCCTTTGACTAATTTCATTATTTTGTATGACATTACACATACTTTCATTCAAAAATTATGAAATTAGTCTAAAGAAGTTAATTTTATTGAACGCAGATATACTGGTCTAGGTGTATGACCAAACCAAATTTGGTTTAGATTCTAAACTTTAGAATCACTTTTACGCCGGTTGTCATAGAAATGCGCGTAATATACAGGTAATTTTTATTTACAGACACTTTG
Organism: Sphenella marginata; assembly: GCA_951509765.1. Taxonomy (NCBI): domain Eukaryota; kingdom Metazoa; phylum Arthropoda; class Insecta; order Diptera; family Tephritidae; genus Sphenella; species Sphenella marginata. The sequence goes on along the minus strand of OX608079.1, from coordinate 44,618,289 downwards.
GCCAAAACCCCCCCCCGAAATTTTTTTCTGGCTATGCGCCTGGTACTTACATATGGTCATATAAATTTGCGAACTCTTTGTATTGAATGGGCTGGTTAAGGATGAACAGTAGTAGGTAGATTTTTGATTGCGCTTGAACAACTGAAGAATTGCATTTGTTTTAATTTGGGTGTCTTTAACTAAATAAATTGGCAAGAGGGATTGCCAATTCACCCGGCAGTAGCAGGTATATATGTAGCTATTTTCTGCTTTTGCCTTCCCTTGAAAACCTTTCATATATTTTAAACAATGATTAGGTACACTAAATAAGTTTAAAAAAATTAAATTGTCCGCTTACTATGTGTTAGGATGCAAAATTTATGCATACCAATTTTTCGGTTTACACATTAATTTTTCGGTACATCCCATTAGTGGGATTCTTTAATGACCGGGTTTTCCGATTGTAGTGGGATTTTTTGAGTTTTTCAGATTATGCAGGTTTGTAGTTTATTGAATTTTAGTATAATAAGATATCAATCTTAAGCCTCTAACTTAACTACCTAATTTTTGCCAATTTGTTTTCTAGCCAATAAAAAAAATCGGCCTTACACATTGGTATGAAAGAAATACCAACTTAACTACCTAATTTTTGCCAATTTGTTTTCTAGCCAATAAAAAAAATCGGCCTTACACATTGGTATGAAAGAAATAGGCATTTCGGCTAAAAAAAATTACCAAAAATCAGGTAATTAAATCAGAAGCTTAAGATTGCTATCTTATCATACTAAAAGTCAATAAACTACAAAATTGCATACCCGAAAATTCTTAGTAACAATCTCAAAATTTTCCTTATAATTCGCGGAATTTCCCTGAATTTTGCACTAAATTCTAAACTTTTGTCTACAATATTTGTATTGTATTCTTACGTACATTTTCATAAGAAATTAGCGAAATTATTTTTAAAGAAGTACCATTGAAGAAACCTGCAGTGCTACGTTTTGAAAAAGATTCGAAACAAACTATAAGTAAACGGTTGTAGTTGAATACGAAACTATTGCCTTTCGAATCAATTGTCAACCGACTCAACTGCCTTTCGAGTTAAGCATAAAACGAGTCACAAAACAAACACTCATTTCTCAATGTTTGCAGTGCCGTCTGATGCGACGTCTTGCTTGCTTACAAGCAGTTCGACTCATATCGCGTGTTATTGTTGTGCATAGCAAGACACAGAAATATTTGCGAGTGGCTTGAAAGGGCGAACACGCCAGTTTCTGTGCAGTATATGATCGGATTAATGCATGCCTGAAGATTGGAATCTAAGTGTTCTCTACCCAATCCACAAGAAAGGTGATCCTGCAAACTGCACCAACTATCGCGGCATCAGCCTTTTGAATATCGCATATAAGATCTTGTCAAGCGTATTGTGCGAAATATTGAAACCTGGCCTGAACAGACTGTTTGGACCTTATCAGTGTGGCTTTAGACCTGGAAAATGTACCTACCATCGATCAGATTTTTACAAAACGCCATATCCTGGAGGAAACCCGTGAGAAAAGTATCGATACTCATCACCCTTTGTTAATTTTAAAGCCGCTTTCGATAGCACGAAAAGGAGCGCCTTTATGCCGCTATGTCTAAATTTGGTTTCCCCGTAAAACTTATACGGCTATGCAAAATGACATTGCGCAGCACCACCAGCTCAGTCAGAATAGGGAAGGACCTCTCCGAACTGTTTGAAAGTAAGCTGAGATTCAGGCAAGCTGCACCCTATCGTGCGATTTCTTTAATTTAACACAATCTGCAGAACTTAACCGGAACAATATTCTACAAAAGCGTGCAACTGTGAGAATATGCTGACGACATTGACATTATCGGCCTTAACAACCGCGCCCTAACCTCTGCCTACTCCAAACTAGAATAAGAAGCGCAGTTTGGTGGTGCTCGAGGGCAAAACGAGGTACATGCTGTCATCAACCAGAGAGTCAGCGCATTCACGCCTTGGCACCCACGAAACTACTGACAGCAAAAAGTTCAGAATAGTAAGTGACTTCGTTTACCATCCCAGGTATTAACACCAACAATAATGTCAGCCTATAAATCCAACGAAGAATTACTCTTGCAAATAAATGCTACTTTGGTAGGTAAAGTAAAGTCCTCTCTCGACGCACGAAAATCATACTCTACAAGTCACTCATCGCTCTCGTCTTGCTATATGGTACAGAAGCGTGGACAGTAATAACATCTGGCGAGGCAGCACTGGCAGTATTCAAGAGAAAAGCTCTGCGACAGATTTGTGGGCCTCTACGCGTTGGCGACGGGGACCACGTCATGCGAATGAAAGAAGACACTCCAGCCCAGAAGGTATACTTATCGGCATCCACCGGTGGAAGCAGAGGAAGAGGAAGACAACCACTCCGATGGAAGGACTGGTGGAGACCTATCTCCAATTGGCTCTAGTTGGCGCAACCAAGAAATGATGGGCGAGCTATATTAGACTTTCAAAATCGCTGAGGCGTTTAGATGGCCATTTAAAGAAGAAGAAACTTCTCAAAAACTACGGGTCAAGATTCAATACAGAAACCGAAATCTATGTTTGAAACATGTATGCATAACAATTTGTAAAGTTTTAAGCTATTGCATAGATTTTATCGTTAAGTTTAAGGTTAAGGTTAAAGCTAAAGTTAAGGTTTAGGTTTAGGTTAAGGTTAAAATTAAGGTTAAGGTCAAAGTTAAAGTTAAAAATTAAGTTAGCCACCTTATTACATTTGGCCCTCCTGTTATATAGAAACCAAAATAATTAAAATAAGCATAGTAGTACATATAAGTACAACTTTCTCACCTTCAAGACATCTGCTTGCTTTTCCGCCATCTTGTTGCTGTTTTCAGCAATCAGTGTTAAGGCATCCACCTGATTTTTGGTGACCTTCAAGAACTCCGCAGCGATCACGTTGTCAGGATGCTTTACCCCGTGCCCGGGCTCTAAAGGGCCCGGGAATCTTAAAATGTTATCCAAGATTTTTACTTACGGAAAATAAACAACCAACAGCTTTAATTACCTTTCGTAGATAGCAACATTATAAATTATAAATAAATCCAGTCTCTGAATCTATGGGTCATACTGAGTAATATTGCCCATGGAACCATATGTCCGAAATTAATTTCGAGCCCCCCTAAAATTGTTCAAAATTGTTATATAAATATAAAAAAAAATATCTATTTCTTAATGATTGTTTAAATAGATGTTCTTACATACTTAATCAAGAATAATTTCCAACAAGTAAGGAAGTCTAAGTTCGGGTGAACTGAACATTAAATACCCAGCGTTAGTTTTCAGAACGAGATACAAATACCATGACTTGGCAATGATATAGTCCCTAGAATCTCATTTTAAATTTTCTATATCAAAAAAGGGGGCGTGGTTCATTCGATTTCGTCCATTTTCAATAGCAACCTACCTTGACCAAAAAGTAACCTGTATAACAAATCTCATGCAAAGGTCTACATTTTTACTCAAGTTATGTTAATTTATGTGATTTCCAAATTACCGATATCGAAAAAGGGGGCGTGGTTATCATCCGATTTCGTCCATTTTCAATAGCAACCTACCTTGGTCAGAAAGTAGCCTGCATAATAAATTACATGCAAATATCTCAGTTTTTACGCAAGTTATGTCAATTTATGTGATTTTCGAAATTTTCGATATCGAAAAAGGGGGCGTGGTTATCATCCGATTTCGTCCATTTTCAATAGCAACCTACCTTGCTCAGAAAGTAGCCTGCATAACAAATTCCATGCAAATATCTCAGTTTTAACGCAAGTTATGTAAATTTATGTGATTTTCGATATCGAAAAAGGGGGCGTGGTTATCATCCGATTTCGACCATTTTCAATAGTAACCTATCTTGGCCAGAAAGTAACCTGTATGCAAAATTGCATGCAAATATCTCAATTTTTACTCAAGTTATCGTGTACACGGACGGACAGACGGACAGACGGACGGACATGCCTTAATCAATTCCTCTTTTCAACCTAAGAACTTTCATATATGGAACCCCATATCTAACTCGATTATTTTGCGCCGTTACATAGTACCGTTATGTGGACAAAATTAATATACCCTTGTACTAGTACTAGTACGCTGGGTATAAAAACAATTACATACATATAGTGAAACTTGCAATAAGATAAATGTTATTCATCTTTTCGTAACTACCCAGCAAACAATTGTATATAAAAATTAGCGTTTTATAAGCTTTGAAATGTAAGCAAAACACTTGCAAAACGTTGTTGTGACATTTATAAAACGCATCAAAGCAAGGGTTTTATAATCGAAAAGGACCCAACTTTATAAGCGTGAAAAAGACATTTGAAGGGCTCAGAACCAAAAGGATCTAAGTGACATTATTTTTGAAATTGAGTTATACCCATATTTGTATAGTGAAATATGGTGTTTATATATTGGCAAAGAGATCCGACCCATTTCGGACATTGTAGTGCCATCTATTTACCATACAATAAACACCCTACCTAGATTTTACATAGTATTTTCAAAAGGCACTAAACTTTAAACTTGAATATCTCAAAAAAATTTCGGAGTCACTTAGATGCATTTGGTTCTAAGCCCTTCATTTGCAAAACATGTTTTCTTAAAATTAATTAAATTTTTTTTCTGAATAGCATAACACTAAATTAACATATAAAAATAGGAGCTTCATTGTCGCCAAATCCTCTTCCTTGCCTCCATTTTCAGCGAAAGTTTCGGCAAATATAATTGAAATATAAATACAAAAATGGACCTAGAAACCTATTAAATGTATTTCACTTAGAACGAAAGGCAGTGGCGACAGTGAAGGCCCCAATGCTCTTCTTATCTGCAGTTCCTCGCCAGGAAAAGCTCTCAGCAACGTTGTCAATCATGATCCTCTACCACGCTATCTCAAATTGACTGTTCGTAATCTTTTCAGATCTGTCTTCTAAAAATAGATATAAAATCGATATCAGTATACAGTCAGAGGACATTTTTAATAGCAAATGGTAATTCAAACTATCAAACATTTACACAATTTATTAAAACAACTTATTTGCACAATTTTTAAAGCGAGAATGACACGTGTTGCTTAAATTTATGAAACACTTGCATTTGCAAACAAATTTTCAACGATGTTGGCAAAACACTTGCATTTGCAAACAAATTTCCAACAACATTCGCAAAACTCTTATTTATGCAAACTTGCTGCAATCTTAATTTGCAAAACGCTTGTCGATATGTTGGTTGGGTATACATTGATTTAATATAATATATCGGCAGCCACACTGCAAAACCCCGTAAGTCACTTTTTTTCCAAAAATAATGTTCTGAGCCTTTCCCATTTCTTGATATTTTGTGCATTAAAATGCAGTCAAAATCGGGTTACAACTTCCCGTTTCTTTCCAGTGGTGAAATGTAATAACCGTCGACCATATCCTTCTGTTATAATTATCACAGTTTTTTCCCTCTCCTGAAAACTTTTTGGTTTTGAACATACAGGGTTTTGCAGTGTGGCTGTCGATATGTACATGTATGCATGTATACGCTTAAATATACATACATGTTTATGCTATGTATATATTTAAATAAAGTAAAAGATGGTAATTTTGGTTTTGAGAATTTGTTCATTTAGTATGGGGGCCCGTAATTTTTTTTGACCCCGGGCCCGGATTTTCTCTCGGCTGCCCTGCTGACGATGCGTCTGGATCAATGCCTTAGCATACGTATTAGCCGCCGGTCCTATCATGGCCTTGAATTCGGGTGTTAGGTCGCCATACGCCGTGAGAATGTAACTGTGCTGACTTGGCGGCACGTGGGAGCGTCTCAGCTTTTCAAATATTTCGTCGAAACCTGGTGCTATGAGCATTTATGCAATAGAAAATTGGTTGTTGTTTTTCCCCAAATAAATACTTTTAATAATCTTTCTATATAATCCTTTTTCTGGTTTTTACACTGGCATAATTATGATTTTTATTTAAATGTAAAATCGAGGCGTGATTTTAGTTTTCTCTTTCTCAGGGCTCAGCTCGAATTTAATGAATTATGTAATTTCTTAATTGCCGCGACCAAGAGGGGCAAAGTGTTTAAAATAAATCATTTCACAAATTTTCCTTTGTTTTGTGCTGTATCATATTTGTCGCGTAAAGATTTTAAGCAAGATGTTATTAAATGAAGTAAAAACAACCAAAGGAAGTGCTGTCTGTTAAATTAAAATACATAGCCCAAACCACATTTATCAGAGCAATCAATTCCATTGCAGCTATATATTATTTAGGTTCGATCTGGCTCATTTTTACTAAACGCAGGACCAAACCTGCAAAATTTTACCTGTCTAGCTTTTTAACTTAAAATTTATGGGAGCTATACTATATGTATATGGGAGCTATACTATATGTTTTTCCGGTCTGGGTAATTTTCATTCATGATAATCAACTAGTTTGCGTTCAAACAGATAGACGGAGAGGCGGGCATGGCTACATACTTACAAACATCGGACCAAAGTTGTAATACCATATTATGTTCATGAAAGGTATAATTAGTGCTGCATCCGGTCTAGTCTATTTTTTTATCTTCTAATAATTTAAGTTACCATGTATATTTAAAGCAAAAGTGTACTCCAGCAAATTGAACTAATTTCTTCACATAACCTGACTGACAGCTCAACCGAATATAACCGCACAGCATTTTTTTAATGCACGAACATGAACGACTTTTTTGGGCTCTAACAGAGAACCTCTCACATATACAAACCACGTGCCAACTGAGTGTAAATGTCAAATCTATATGACAAAAGTTAGAAATTGAGTTAGGTCTTACACTAGGTGGTTAGTTGCAGTTGCTTCTATACAAGTTGTATGTGAACAAGGAAGTTTTGACAAAAAAATTGCCATAGTGTGTATGTATAAGCGTGGGCTGTAATGAACTTAACAGGTTAGATTAGGTTAGGGTGGTTGCTTCTTTGCTTGCCGAGAAGTGCACTTGGCGGACTGAGTCCCTTCTACCTTTAAACATTCATGTGATTGAATTACTCCGGTAGGCTAAGGAATAGCTATCTGCTTAGGCGCTCCAGCCGTTCACATTGACAAACCGACACTGTCGATCAGTAGTGATCGAGTTGAGTAACAAAAGTAAACGTGTGTCAGCGTGTATATACGACGTCGAACTCCCGTTTGGTTCAACCTAATTTATTTAGGCCAATATTTGTATATGCATAGACAAAATGCTTTGAAAGTGAAACGCATTCTAAGTAATGCTACACCATCCACCTTAAGAATAGTCGTATGTATATAATTGAAGACAATTGTGTACGACTATTAAATTGTTTTTCGTATTCTATTATAATATATTGCATAACGGTAACTTGAAGTTATTTTTGTACTCTGTGCCCATGTCGGTTATGATTGTTTTCATGCGCCCAAAAATCAAGATAAAATGTTCAAACACGGCTTTAGCGACTGTTGTTGCGTGTTTGCTAGCAAGTATTTGGTTAGATCGCATATAATGGTAATCGCATATTCCTTTCCACTTACTGACTTCGGTAAGGGTCCGATTGTTTCGATTTGTCCAATATCGACTGCTTTCGGAGGTGTTTACGTTATTATCATTGGCTCCTTTATATGCTTATTAGTTTTATTTCTCTTACAGTTTATACAGTTCTTTCCGTATTTTCTAACATCGTTTTTCATATTTAGCCAGCTTTATTTCTGCTTGATTTTATGTCATACGATTTATTCCTGGGTGGCCACCACTAATAGGATCGTCATGATATTTGTGCACAATATCTATATTTTTTCCGGGATTTGTCACATAGATCTCTGTTACCCATTTCTATAAATTTTCCTACTGCAGTATATACGCATATTGTCAAATGCGAAGCGAATGAAAATTTTGTCGAATTTCGCCGTCTCGAATTGCGGCATGCGAATCTGTGGCGAATGACTCACGAAAATGAACTTCTCGAATTGCCAGTAGCGAAAAAGTTAGATTCGCTTCGCCAAATGTGTCAAAATTTGACGAATGCTTATTTCATTCGCAATTGAGGAAAAGAAGCGACAAGTTTTGTCCTTATTCATATATTTTGATTGAAAAAAGTATTTTAACCGAAAATAAAGCAACATAGAAGTGAGTAAACAACTTTTGTCTGTTTTTTAATTAAATTAAATGATAGTTCCTCTAGGTCAATGTGGGTAGGTAAACGATGGCACGGTAAAACAGATGATTACTACTGACAAGCTCTGGGTCAACGTTCGGTGCAGATGCAACATACTCCTTATAAGTAAATGAAGTCCATTGTACAAGACTGCTTGAGGGGCGAGTAGCGGGTAAACATTCTTATTTCAAATATATGTAAATCAATTTGTTTTGGAACCAAAGCCCGTATTTGTTTCACTAAATTCAAGCGAGAGTTCCACATTTGTTAAATGGATTTAATAAGATCTGGTATAATTTTTTGTAATGTTACTGCAGTGGCAAAACACAAACGTTTGAAGTAACGCAGGCGCACCACTATGTATTCATCCGCATCTTTTGCGCTATTGCCAATTGTTATATTCAAGTGGATGTGATACCAAACGTATTCTACTATCAGTAAATCACCACTGGTGCCACTGTGGGTTTTACGTTTTTTTGCACCACTACTTTCCACATCCAGCTGATCTGTATCCGAACTAGCACCACTTTTTATGATCTCGGTATGAGCTGCCATTTCCACTTGACGCACATCATCCTCGCTACCTACTACAATTACACAAACATCGCACTCTTTTGTACACTCAAAAAAAGGATTTCCTAAATATTAGGAAGCCCCATATAAATTTAAGGACAAGAAGGGAACAAAATTGCACTAAAGCACAATCGCCCTCAAGTAAAGGTTATGATTTACTTAAACTGAATAAACATAGATCAAGTAAACATTTCTTTAACTTAAGTAAAAACAGTACTTCGAACAAAGAAGTATTTGTCCTCAATTCAAGTAATGATTTCTTCAACTTAAGTAACAATTGTACTTTAAAGAAAGAAATATTTGCCTTCAATTCAAGTATAAGCGATACTTAATTTTTTCGTCATTTTAAAGATATGTTGGTCTCAGAACAAGTAGACAATTCACGTTTTAAAGAAAATAGCATGTCTAAAAAATCGGCGTCACTCATTGCGCATTACACCAGCACTAACAACTTCCAACTTAAAACTGGCGAAATTTTTGTATTTTGACAAAAAGAACAAAACATGACGGGGCTTTGTGAAATACTCCATCCAGCCTACTCATTTCTAATTTATATGTACTCCGTTAAGAGATTTGCTTTTTATTTCCTTATTTTGAGGAACTTTTCTTAAATTTAAGTAAAATCTGGACTCATATCGACTCTTTGTTTTGAGTAACTTGTCTTAAATTTAAGTAAAATATATACTCATTTCTAATTTCAGGCAAATTACTACTTGAAATCGCCGAAAAATTAGTAAAATGGCATAAAATATCAGGTCAAGGAAATATTTTTACTTGTCTTAAGTGCCTTTTTTCGTACATTTTAAGAACGAATTTCTTTAAAACCTTAGGTTTTTCCTACAAAATAGGAAAATTTCCTAAATTGTATGCCAAGTAACAAGCTTCCTTAACTTTAGGACAAAAAATTTTTTGAGTGTACAAATAAATAAATAAAAACATAAGCAAATGACACAAAAATGTCAGAAACGTCAAATTCGGATGAACTTTTTGAATTTGTTTGAATGGCGGCACAACATGACGGCCGAAAAAGTTCATTCGCCACTCACAATGCAAATTTTAGGTGAGTTCGCCAATCCGTTCGACTCGCCAAATGTATTGGCTTCGCAAGTGACAATATGCGTAATAATTTCTTTTAAGCAATTTGTCCCCTAAGGACAACTGAAGGGCGAGAGTGCAAAAGGGCCTAACCCACAATTTCAAAATTTTTCAAGGCGCGAGAAAAACGTTCGCATTTTTCGAATTTTCAGTGTATTGATCTGAAAGTGAAATCACTTTTAGATCTTGATAGCATTTCTTAGGGGTTCAAATTTCATGCGATTCGGTGCAGTAGTTTCGGAATTACGAGACTTCGAATTTCTCATGGGCCTAACCCAAGGGGTGCCGAGAGTGCAAAAGGGCCTAACCCGAAGGTGCCTTTCACTTTGGCGGCGTCAGCTATTGTTCATTTCCTGTTTTTATTTAATTATTATTGCACACTCACATCAACAGTCGGAGACTGTTTCGCACTGATGTTTTTCCCCTTGGCTGTCGTATACGCGTGACCCTGGCGTCGCGATTCGCGACGAAAGTCTCGTTGTCTTGGCATTTCTCCGCTAGTTTTCAATCTAGAGAAATGAAATAAAGTGGAAAATGATTAGTGGGGATTACTACACAACGCCTTGATTGCGGTTTTTTGAAATTTTGATTAAAAATTGCCAATACAAAACGATTTACATAAACGTCAACATACCGATCGCACTTTGAACTGTCACAACATAACCTAGGAAAGCACAATCAAAAAACACTGTCGTAGGATAATTACTTGAAGCTTCTCATTAACGCTTAACACCCTAGATGTCGTCGCAGACTTATGGTTTTTGTTTAAACTTGAGCGATATGAACAAAAACACGGTTTCCCCATAAGGCGCAATGAGGGCTTAGGCCCTTTTGCACTCTCGCTACCCCGCGTTTTAGGACCTCGGCCAACTTTGAAAATTCAAAAAAAATTTTAGAATTTTTTGGTCAACGCCTACGTGACAAGACGTGTTTTGGCAAACTGAAAAAATTAAAAACTCAATTTCGAAAAAAGTGTGGGTTAGGCCCTTTTGGACTCTCGCCCTTCAACTGTAATTGTATAAGTCCTAAATTGCCGGCTACTTTTTCTGGTAAAGAATTATCCTAAGTCAATCTTGTCCTCAGCAATTTGCTTTCCCTTTTTAAAATATAATTTCGGAGGATTGAAAACGAGCTCGACATGTCTTCTTACTTCAAATTTATTTAGCGCTTCGTGCATTTTGGGGTTCTCTTTGTGACTTTACTTATTTTCAATATTACTGCTGATATTTTTTGCTGCTGATATTGTTGTTACTTTTAGTATTTTACTTGCTTATTTAGTTTTTATTCCTACTCCTCCCACTTTACAAAGAAAACATTTTCTAATTGACTAACGTCTATCAGATGACACATTCGAAAGCTCTTGCGTTTATAAGTTAATAATTCACTATAAATTCCCTTTGTTTATATTTGGTTAATAATGCATATGATTTTAAAATAAAGTGGTTCCTATGGATCATTATAAGTAGGTTGTATAAACTTTGTTGCAAATAGTTAGTGACTTCACTCAAAAAATGAAGTCAGTCAGTGACTTCTCTGAATAACTTCAAAGTCGTGACTTCAAAAAGACTTCAGATTTAATTTTTTCATTCAATGAGTGCATTCGAAATATGGAGTCATTGAATAAGGTAAACTAGGATCGCCCGTGATCGAAATTCGACTAACTTAAGTACATATGTATATGCATGTAAAATTAATATGTATGTAATGAAAAGAGTGAATATAAGTTTTATGCGATGTAAAAATCACTTTTAATTATAATTTTATTTCGTTGTTTAAGTTCATAAATTTTAGTTAAGTATTTTAATTTCACAATTTTAGCAAAATAGGTAGTTTGGTTTAATATAATTTGAAATGGAATATGTAGTTTAGTCTACTTGTATTTAACACGGTTCAACGTATGTTACAACTTTCGATTACCAACGGCGCGCAAATCAACTTTTTGACTGACTCTGCTTGGTCAACTGGTACTTGAAACGACTGTCAACTGCTTGTACAACGGGATCAACTGAGAGAGTAAAAGGCGACTGGAAATCGTATGATTATAACAACAAACGTAGAACTATTAAGTGGTTGTGTTGACTACTGTGTTTGGCGACGGTTAATAGCTGATGACCACTGTTTACATGTATGTAAAATAAATAAGTTTAAAAATCCTTGAGCTTACAGGATTTTCCATATGCGTGAGCGTGTAAGTAAAAGGAAGGGCAAAAAATTTGGAAATTTGAACAAGTGTTTTCGGAAATTGCTTCACGCATATTAGTAAGTCAAATAAATGAAGGCTGAGTTAGAAAAAACTTCGAAGTTGTCAATTGCATACAAAGTTTCTTTACGTTAAACAAATTTGTATGGAAATGACAACTTCAAAGTTTTATGCAATTGAGCCATGAGTAGTGAAGCTGGATTTCTTAGATTTCAAATGATGTTATATAGGATTTAGCACATTTTGTTAATTTTTTCGGCACACAAATAAAAGCAAGTGGCAGCTACTGGTTTACTGCATATGAAGCAGAGGGGTGGGTGTGGTTTTCGTAGTTTTTAAACAGTGCGAAATTTTGCGAGGAGGTGATGCCACTCAAAATTTTCACACATTACGGTGGTGCAGTAAAGTAGTTAAACAGAGTTAGGGTATTAATATATATATTGCTGAAATTTTTCCTAAAAACATGCACCAACTGAAGTTATTAGATTTCGGCTTGTAGTCAGGCTACAGATTATTTTCAACAACATTTGAAAGCTAATAACTCCTGCTTTACATTTATTTGCATGGATTTTGATATTTTTATACCTTTCATGAACATGAAATGGTATTATAACTTTGGTCCGATGTTTGTAAGTATGAGAAGAAGAAGAGATAGACCCACCATTAAGTATACAGAAATGGTCAGGGCGACGAGCTGAGTTGATTTAGCCATGTCCGTCTGTCCGTCTGTCTGTTTGAACGCAAACTAGTCCCTCAATTTTAGAGATATCTCGATGAAATTTGGTATGGAGCCGACCTTTTGTATTATATTAATCATTTGTCGCAACCAGTAAGATCGGACAAATACAACGCATAGCTCCCATACAATCGATTGTTCCGATAAATGGGTTTTGGCCTATAACTCTTCAATCAAAATGCTAGGAGAACGAAATTTTGCAGGTTTAGTACATATTATATTTGTAACCTGTGTAGTGAAAATCACCCAGATAGGACCAACAAAAGCTATATGAGCTCCCATATAATAGATAGTTTCGATAAATGGGTTTTGGGCTATAAATTTTGCAGTTAAGAAGCTAGGAACGAAAAATTTTGCATAGTTGGTACTTATTATAAATGTGATGTGTGTAATGAAAATCATACAGATCGTTGTAACATAACATATAGCTTCCATATAACCGATTGCTCCGATAAATGTGGTTTGGCCATGTAGGACACTTAAAAAAGATATGCGTATTCATGAAAGGTATAAAGCCTTCGGTACAGAAAAAGACAGCCCTCTCCTTACTTGTTCTTTTCTATTTTTGAAAATTCCTCTTCTGGTGTTGCGATCAAAATTTTTTATTCTATATAACTAACTTCATTGTTAGTATGAAAAATACATTTTCTGCTTAAAAAATATACTTTTCCAATATTTTATTCTAGTAGACTACTACTTTTGTAGTCTCTTTTAGATGGAATAAATTGGTCACATTTGTTCGAGCATGTCCTATGAAGACACTAATTGTACCTTTTTTTATACCAAAATGGGTATAAATGTATACTACTTGCAGGCCACCTGACTTCGATTCTCGGGATTATCGGTGAAGACAAAAATGAAAATTGTTTTTGTTTTTTTTAATCCTTTTAAAGCAAGAAAAATTAAAATGACGCCAGCAAATACTTATACTTTTCAGCGTCTGATTACAACTTTGCTCTAAATGAGACAGTTGGTAACATTTTTCTGACCAATCTTATTAAATAAATATAATAAAATATTGAAAAATTAGGTTACGAATATAAGGATTCCGGTTATATGTCGACTCTGTTACAAATTAAAGTTTTTAGGAAGAAAATAGTTGATGTCTTTAGGAAAATTAACGCGATTTCTAACTATTTCGTAAATATAAAATAGAATTAAATACAAACTGTGTTTTTACTTTTTGTATATTAAATATGATATATTTAAAATAAAAATTAAAAAAAAAGAGAAATATTAATAAATTGGAATAATTTTTAGCTTTTTTTCCAAAAAAATTGATTGTTTCACTCCAAGATAGAGGTCATAAACAGAAAAATATTGAAATATTGGGTTACAAATATGATAAATGTAAAAAAAAAATATTATGATAAAAAGTATTCATATGTTTCAAGGCAAATTCAATTTAGTAAAAAAAAAAAACTTAACTTGCCCTGAACCCGTGCTTGAACCTGGGAACGCTCGCATCATTGCCGGCACGCTTACCACCTGGGCCACTGCTGCATGTAAAATAAAACAGTCAATAGTCCATACCATACTTTTATAGGACTCTATCTATAAATACTATATAAAGTTGGTTTGCGAAAGTTACTATGGGGAGACTGTTAGCCTATTAATATATAGATTTGGAGACTGCGTCGTTCATTGTTGTGAACGATCCTGCTTGCATGATCAATTTGACCTTGTCATTGGAGCCTTTTTTACACATATGTAGCTTTAACTGCTGCTTGTGTTCAGTATCTCGTTGCTAAGTCTGCGTTGAGTCCATCTAAGATATAAGCTCCTTCTAATGACCTGTAGCGCGATTCACTAACTTTTAACAATTTCGCAATAGAGATATTTATCATTAACGTATACTGTTTAATTTAACTGACAAGCAGCTGACAAGCGTCTGGATAACAAAATAGACGTCGCAAGTTCGATACCAATAACTAGGAGACATTTTTTCTAACTATAATATATTTTTTATACCTTTCATGAACATGAAATGGTATTATAACTTTGGTCCGATGTTTGTAAGTATGAGAAGAAGAAGAGATAGACCCACCATTAAGTATACCGAAATGGTCAGGGCGACGAGCTGAGTTGATTTAGCCATGTCCGTCTGTCCGTCTGTCCGTCCGTCTGTCCGTCCGCCTGTCCGTCTGTCCGTCTGTCTGTTTGAACGCAAACTAGTCCCTCAATTTTAGAGATATCTCGATGAAATTTGGTATGGAGCCGCCATTTTGTATTATATTAATCATTTGTCGGAACCAGGAAGATCGGACCAATACAACGCATAGCTGCCATACAATCGATTGTTCCGATAAATGAGTTTTGGCCTATAACTCTTGCAATCAAAAAGCTAGGAGAGCGAAATTTTGCAGGTTTAGTACATATTATATTTGTAGCCTGTGTAGTGAAAATCACCCAGATCGGACCAACAAAACATATAGCTCCCATATAATCGATAGTTTCGATAAATGGGTTTTGGGCTATAAATTTTGCAGTTAATAAGCTAGGAACGTAAAATTTTGCAGGGTTTTACTTATTATAAATGTGATGTGTGTAATGAAAATCATACAGATCGGAGTAACATAACGTATAGCTTCCATATAACAGATTGCTCCGATAAATGTGGTTTGGCCATGTAGGACACTTAAAAAAAATATGCGTATTCATGAAAGGTATAAAGCCTTCGGCACAGCCGAAGACAGCCCTTTCCTTACTTGTTTTTAAATAAATACTTCTTTTTTAAATATAGAAATACTTCTTGCTCAAAAAATTTGTTTTTAATTTATTTTTATTTTAACCAATATTTCAACGACACCAACGGATAACGTGATAAAATATCAATTTACAAATCGACTACGATAAATTAACGATTGAAGAGTTGACAAAAAGTTAGTGAATAGCATAGATAGTTAAAATTATTGTTACGTTACTTTATCGTGGACAAATTGTGTTAAAACTGTTAGTGAATCACAGAATTGTTTAGATTATTGTTAAGTTAATTTATCGTTGACAAATTACGTTAAGCAAGTTAGTGAATCGCGCTACTGGTAATTTTTTCTATTTCCGCTGTGTATTGATTAGCACTTTTGCTGAGTTGTTGGATGTTCAGGAGTTTAGCAGTTAAAACATCTACTGATTCACCCTTTATTGCAGTTTTTAGTTTTGTTCTTATCTGTTCTATTGTGCTTTCATTACTGATAAAACTTCTTGCCGTGCCTTTGGGCTTGGTTTTATCATTGTTATCGCTAGGGCTTCGTGCTTATCTTTGATTTGATCAAGTATATCAAGGGCGTCTGCACGGCAAAAAATTGATTTTAAACTTTTTTGGGCTACATATATGACCAAACCAAATTTGGTTTAGAATTAAACTCACGCCGGTTGTCATAGATATGCGAGTAAAATTTTTTGTTTTTTTAAAAAATGTTAGGGCTCGAACCGACGTGTACCAAATCAGTGCGCAATGCTCTACATACTGAGCTACGGAATACTCATAATTTTATGAGAATAGTAAACATATTCGCTGTGTATACGACTTTTGTTGTACTTTTGTTTATCCCAGTTAAGTTTTAAATCTAAACCGAAAAAAATTGAGGTAACCCTGATATCAAAAAGGAGTCGGCATTTGATAAAGTTTATAATGTGCACAGTGCACCCCAAACAAACTGAATGCTTTCACCAAATACTGATATCCTATAGTAAATATTTTCTGTTTACAAATATAAAATGGCACTCAGTCTATTACAAAACTTCATTCAATCTATTACAGTTTGTTGCAGTTCGTACTATTAGTCACGATTTCGTACGATTGCCGTGCCGATTAGCGATATACCTGGGCCAGAATCGCGGCAGTGGAAAGCGAGCGAAATTTGTGTAATGTTATGATTTTTGGATCGCGGCACTCGCTAGCGAGCGGAACTTGCAAACATGTGACATTCATATATATAATAAGGGAATTCATAATAAATAGCATATGGGTTGACAAAATTATGCAATTGCATAAAAATGCACCGAATCGTGAGCGCCCTTTGTCAACTCTAATTGCAAACGTGTGAAAACAAGCTGTTCGATTGCATGCTGCAGACGTTCAATATAAATCGTTATCCGTATTGATGGATCGGCTTGAAGGCTGATTTAAACGTGTCGATTTTACGTTCAACCTTTACACGGTGGAACGACACAAATCGACTAGAAAAATTGACCCGTGTAAATAAGCCTTTTATGCAGAATAGCTGCAACTCCCAAGTATAAACAAAGGATGGGGATCGATAAGATATCATTAAGATGAGAACAAATATGTATATTTTTTTTAGCTAACAACAACAATTAGAGTTATTAAGGGTCAAAGTTCGTTGAACGCATTTTTTTAAATCAAAATTTCTCATAAACTTACGAACCGATTCCCTATTTTTTTCTGCATTGGATAGGTAATTGAATTACCTTTCATTTGATGTAACGTTTCTTGGGGTACAAAACCGCGTATATGCAAAATTTAAAGCTATTTTATATCAACGAGGCAAA
This sequence comes from Sphenella marginata, assembly GCA_951509765.1. Lineage (NCBI taxonomy): Eukaryota > Metazoa > Arthropoda > Insecta > Diptera > Tephritidae > Sphenella > Sphenella marginata. The sequence goes on along the minus strand of OX608079.1, from coordinate 44,601,017 downwards.
GTAATCAATTCACAATACTTCAGCGACATCTTCATGTGCAAAGCACGTTAGGCATTGGTGGCCTTCGGCCACGCTTCAAAAAAAATAACCCTTATCCGATCCAACACCGGCTCCGCGAGGCAAATGTGTACTGCAGTACCTCTGTACGGAAAATCTTTTCGCGTGGGAGACCTTCGCCCGTGCTTCAAAAATGTAATGAGAAACTTTGATATAAAAAGTGCTTTAAATTTTGCATATGCGCGGTTTTGCACCCAAGCAAGGCTACATGAAATGAAAGGTAATTCATTTCCCTACCTAAATTTTTGAAAACCGTTTCATTAGTTTTTGTAAAATCTTGATTTTAAAAAACGTTTTAAATGAATTTTGACCCTTAATAATTCTTGTTGTTGTTGTTTCCGCCAAAAAAAATATATATTTGTACTTACCTTAATAATATCTATCGATCCCAGTCACTTTTTTTTAATTTGGGAGATGGAGCTATTCTAAATTCAAGCCGACCCATCAATACGGATCGCGATACATATTGAACGTGTTACAGCAGTCATAATTCAACAGCTGTTTCTAGAAATGCAATGCAACAAAACATGCTATGCAATAGATTTTTGGTGTTGCATTCTGCAAATTGCTTGACATTTGCATCCGCATGTATTTTGTTGTTGGCTTGACATTATTTTGCAATAATAATTTGCTATGCAACGATGCAATGCCCTTGCATCGTGATTCCGAATACCCCTAATACTTCTATATTGCTAGTATCGTATCTTCCCAATATGCTGAAAGCGTGTCAATCATTATTACACGAGACACTTCTAATGCAAGTTATGCGCATGCGCGAGTTTTATTAGTGTTAGTGCATTGAAGCAGCGCGGTGAAAAAAACTTATGGAAGGGGTAGACAGGGGTCACTGACTTCTTTACACAAATTGTACTTTATAGCAGCGTATATAACCACAATTGAGTAAATTAAACATGAAAAGGCCAATATATTTATTATTTGAGCTTATAGGGTTTCTATGGCTACGTGATCGTCCATAATATGGTTAGAAAATGCATTATTTAAATTTTGAAAAATTGTGAGAGCGAAGCATTACATTACATTAGTGCAAGTAATAATAAGAAAAAGCAAATAAATTCAATCTTTAAAATATCCACATATTGCATTGACCCCCTTTTATTCAAAAAAATTTACGACGCCAACGAGATTTTGTCTTCTTCTCTCATTGTACATATGTATGTCTGTACTGTAATGTTTGACACGCTTCACAGTTCTTACTAGCAATATAGAAGTATTATATATATGGTGACATTTCGTCATTCGATAGCGAGCGAAATGTCATTCGTTAGCTAATTGTCAATCGAGCTGTAGGCAGTTAGAGCCCATTTTTGAAAAATGTAACGAGAATGGCTAAAATGTAAGTTAATTTTTCATTTAATAGTTCCTTTATAGACATACATATGTAAGTAATTTTAGGACAAATGTGAACAAAATAAACATGTGCGTCTGTCGTCTGATCAACTTTTTCTGAACATCAAGCATGAGCTTCTAAGACACAACAAAAAAGAGGTAAATATAGTGAGAAATCTTATTTCTCAATCCCTTGAAGCAACACATTGCACTCTATTTTTCCAAAGTGAAGAGTTGTTAGCAAGAAAACAAACCTCTCGCATTAACTCAAATCAAGAAATACGAAAGTCTCAAAAGCAGACAAAGAGAATCTTTAAACATTAGGGTGGCTCCAGATTTTTTTTCACAATTTGTCATCCACACACTTTCCCACTGATATTCAGTGGCTCCTATCTCTAGGTCCAAAATACGCCCTTCCTTATCAAAACAGTGAGTTACCTCTACTTCAACTAATAGCGGACGGCGAAAATATTATTCATACTATTGAATATAAGGAAAAACAAGAAATAGGGAGAAGTAATTTTACCAAACTTATACACGAACATCTTAATAGTAATCAACCTTCGGCGAGAGATAAATTTATTAATAACAGCGTCCTTGCTACAAAAAAGTTTATTAAAAACAATAACCATATACTGATCCTCAACGCAGACAAGGGTAATGTAACGGTAGCATTGGAGAAATCTGAATATGATAAGAAGATGCAAGCCATTGTAAACAATATTTCCAACTATATTGAGCACTCTATCCCACATTTTTAATCATAGCATTACTACATCCTGCTTTCCTGAGTTGTGGAAGTGTGCAATAGTAAGGCCCGTTCCCAAGAAGAGGTCTGCAAGCACGGCTGCTGACTATAGACCTATAAGTATTTTGCCAGCCCTGTCTAAAGCTTTTGAACGTCTTTTAGCAGAGCAAATTAACTTGCATTTAACTAGTAATAATCTACTTTCGCCTCTTCAGTCTGGTTTTAGAGCTAGCCACAGCTGTGCAACTGCTACGCTTAAAGTAATGGATGACATTCGAATACCCTTTGATAAAAACCAAGTCACCTTGCTCTGCCTACTAGATTTTTCTAAAGCTTTTGACTCCGTCGACCATAAGTTGCTTTGTTGTAAGCTTCAGGCTTACTTTGGATTCAGTAGAAGCGCCTTGACTATTATGGAGAGTTATTTAGCTGGACGAAGTCAGTTTGTTAGCATAGGAAATGATAAATCAAGTATAAAAATCTTAGGCCGAGGAGTTCCACAGGGTTCCATTCTTGGACCCCTATTATTTAGTATTTTTATAAATGACATTTTTTCAGTTGGTAAGCACATGAGCATGCATGCGTACGCAGATGATATCCAAATGTACCTATCTAGTAGTTTTACGGACTTAAGAGGTCTCTGTTTGAAAGTAAACTCTGACCTTTCAAATGTTCAGTCCTGGGCTGGTAATAATGGCTTATGTCTTAATGCCAAGAAGTCTTTTGTTTTACCCATCTCTAAGAAAAGAGTCGCCGATGTCCTAACTCCGCCTATATGCATTGGCAATACTGCGTTACAAATTGTATCTAAAATTTCAAACCTAGGTTTCGTGCTTAACTCGAATCTAACTTGTGTTGACCATATCAACTCAGTTGTTGGAAAAGTGTATGGTACATTACGTAGTCTGAGGCAATCTGCTCCCTACACCCCTCTCCAAATTAGGAAAAAACTTGCGGTGCAACTAATTCTGCCAATAATAAATTATTCGGAGTTAGTATATAGTAAGTTAGATTCGAGCTCTGCCCATAAAATTGATGTTCTTTTTAACCATATAACTCGATACGTCTTTGGATTACAAAAGTTTGACCATATTTCAGCATGGAGATCCGAAGTACTTGGATGTAATATTTCCGAATATCAGAAAGCTAGAAATGTGATTTTTCTGTTTAAGTTGATCACAATAAAGTCCCCGTCATATCTTTATGAAAAACTCACATTTGCTAGATCTCTTCGGTCATGTACCCTAGTTGTACCTAGGTTTAACTACGTAGCATCTGCAAGGCTGTTTTTCGTCAGCGCCATTCGTTTATGGAACTCAATCCCTGCTGCTATAAGGAACAATGTAAACTTAAGCAACTATAAGCGCATCCTATTTAGTTACTTTTCTACGCACCAGTCTTAAACACTCAATTCATTTTCTAAACTGACCATTCACTTCATTCTATATCTCGAATTCTATGTTTTAACTATTATTATATCTTACCTTCCACAAATTTTCTCACCCTTAAATTATAAATTTATCTTTCAATGTTATTAAGTTATATTTTTATTTTATATGGTCTAATGTGATCTTGTACTATGTAATTGAAACAATTGTTGTAACTATTTATTTTTAATCTTAAGTTTGTAATTGATTTTTAATTAACTTTTGATTTTGTAAACTCCACCGTTTGTTGTACTATAAAAGACTTAAAGTCTTAAATGTACACCCTTTATCTTTAATAATAATAATAATAATAATAATAATAATAATATAGAGTTTTAAAACGGGATCCGACTAGCAAGTTACAACAAAAGAACAATTAATTAGGCCAGAAATTACTTGATACCGGTATTATCGATCCAAAGGAAAAGCAACGTCTGCTCTGCAAAACTGTCAATCCACCTAGTATTTATAGTTTGCCGGAGATCCACAAAAAAGATATCCCATTCCGACCAATATGTTCATCTATAAGCTCCCCGTCGTACAATTTATGCAAATATGTTATTAACATATTAAAACATTTAACAGTATCATCCGAGTTCAACGTAAAAGATGCGACTGAATTCAAAAACAAAATAAACGGCACTTTTATTTACGATGACGAGATTCTAGTGTCTTTTGATGTAGTCTCGTTATTTCCAAGCATTCCAGTAGATTTGGCGTTAAAGATAATATCAGAGGCGCCCAAAATAATGCGCAATTTTTCATGCCTATACTCGGAGTATAGGCAAGCAAATGCAGTCGAAACATGTACACACGGTATGTGTGATTGTATGCGTTGGTAAATAAATTGCGCATTATTTTGGGCGGCTCTGATAATATCTTCCAAATGGAGTACAATAAAAGATCACACGAAGATACCGCAGGAACTTTTCTTAACTATAGTCAAGTTTTGTATAATGGAAAATCGGTACTTCAAATACAATGACAAAATATACGAACAAAGCTCAGGGATGCATGAGATCACCAGCGTCACCGGTCATAGCAGATATAGTTATGGAAGAACTTTTATACAAATTTATGACGGAGACCACCAGCAAACCTCGCTTACTTACAAAGTACGTGGATGATTTATTCGCGATCGCCAAGACAAAAGATGTAGACAAGATGCTTAATGGGACAATACAATTCACAATAGATATTGGATATTTTGTGCAAACAATCTGTTGGCCTGAACATAGTCCACTTTAATGCCCGTAGCTTGTGTTCAGATAAAATGGACTATGTTAGATACATTTTTGAGGAATCACTTGTAGACATAATTTGTGTGAGCGAAACGTGGTTTAGTCACAGCTCTTCTGATATTCATTGTAGTATCAATAATTATAATTTGATAAGAAACGACAGAAATTGTAGAAGAGGAGGGGGTGTGGTAATATACTGCAAGAAATCTCTTAGCATAAAGCCTCTTGCTATGTCTGCAGACACTGATGTTGAAAATATCATTGCTGAGGTTTCGGATGGTATAACCAAGATTTAAATTTCATGCGTCTACAATCCGAATAAATGCTATCTGCTAGATTGTTATACCCAGCGTACTAGTACTAGTACAAGGGTATATTAATTTTGTCCACATAACGGTACTATGTAACGGCGCAAAATAATCGAGCTAGATATGGGGTTCCATATATGAAAGTTCTTAGGTTGAAAAGAGGAATTGATTAAGGCATGTCCGTCCGTCTGCCCGTCTGTCCGTCCGTGTACACGATAACTTGAGTAAAAATTGAGATATTTGCATGAAATTTTGCATACAGGTTGCTTTCTGGCCAAGGTAGGTTGCTATTGAAAATGGGCGAAATCGGATGATAACCACGCCCCCTTTTTCGATATCGAAAATTTCGAGAAACGTATAAAACGGGTTAATTCCATATCAGAAGCAGCTACAATGATAAAATTGGCAATATGTATTCATTTACATGTTCTAAGGCGGATTTTATCAAATTTTTTGAAAAGGGGCGTGGCACCGCCCACATATATTTGAACAAATTTTAAAATTTTGACTCTTAATAACTTGAGAACAGTTTATGCTAATATAACGAAATTTTGTAGAGGGCATACTATCGTTGTGTTAAATTCAGATATAGAAAATAAACGAAATCGCTTGGCGACCACGCCTACTTTTTTATAAAAGTTATATTGAAAGGAGGTGGAAATATTGAAAAGTCCATATCTAATTAACTGATACCGCTATAATAATATAATTTGGTACATACATCAATTTTCATATTCTTAACATTATTTTTGGAAAGTGGGCGTGGCACCGCCCACTTATGAGTCAAGCAATTTTCAAATTCGACTGCTAATAACTTCAGAACGGTGTGAGATAGCTTTACGAAACTAGGTACCAGGCATGTTATGTTTATGTAGAGTACTACCACAGAAATTAAGAAAAATCGGTGAACGACCACGCCCCTTTTTGGACTAAAGTTCTCTAAACGAGAGTTAGGAAACCGGAATATGCAATATCTGTTTAACTGATAAAGATATAATGCTAAAATTTAGTACACTCATTCTCCTGATGATGTTATTCGTGATGTTTAAAGGTTTTGTGGTAATATTTTGGAAAATGGGCGTGGCACCGCCCACTAGTGAATAAACAAAATATCAACATTTCACTATTAACAAGCCACTGTGAAAGTATCATAAAGATCTGCAATGAAAACTGATCTTCAAATAGGGACAAACAACATAATAAAATCCGTGGGCGTGCCACCACCCACTTTTTTAAAATTAGGTAAATATTGATTAATGAACACATACATATATCCGTATATCAAAAAATTTCACAAAATACGTTAAAAGTTATGGGAATGGCACGCCTTCTTATCCAAAGTTATTTTTTCTGAAAACTAACTCTGGGTATTTAATGTTCGGTTCACCCGAACTTAGACTTCCTTACTTGTTTTTTCTCCGCGTTATCTGTATTTCTAATTGATTATGTGTGTTATGTTATTAGTGGTGACTTTAATGTCAATTTACTTTCTGACGATTCATATTGCATCAAGCTACGAGAGCAAGTTTCAACAGCAGGTCTTGCAATAGTAAATGATAAAATACCTACTAGGTTTGCCAATAACTCCAGTCCCAGCCTATTACACTATTTCATGCTTTCTGATTTGGCTTTTTTACTAAAATTTGACCAACTATGTTTTATATCTGACCATGATATGGTTTTTTGTACTGTCGATGTCGTTTTTAATCGCTCTGAGCCAGATGCTTACGTGTATCGTGACCAGCGTTGCCGTGACCTTCGAAATAAATGTATCACTTTCTGAGCCAAAAAAGTATCAAAAAGTGTCAAACTCATAAATAGCAACTAATATTTTAATTTTTACTTTAAGAAATTATAATAATTTCTTTAAAGAAATCTACATTTATTTTAATAAAATCTACAAAACAATTTTTTCCAACGGACACATCAAATTAATTCCATTGAATATACATATATCTGAATAGTAAAAAATATTATGAATACGTATGTATATTAAACATTGCTACAAAAGATTCATGAAATACATAAGTCTTTATGTTGACAAAAGCTTAAATTATGCATCTGTGCATATAAAAAAACTTAAAACATATTCTTTACTCATATCCATTTTTAATTTGCTTCGCAAACATAATAGCTTCAGCCGTTTCTATGTTGTACTTATTTTTTAAATTTGTTTTCACCATATTAAATTGTGAAAAAATTGGTTCAGCCGCCACAGAGCTATGAGGTAGACTCATAACTTTTGAAACCAATTCAAAAATATCTTTATATAATGGAAACTTTTCTGCGTTTTTCAAATTACTTGCATTTCCCCAAAATTTTTCAATATCATCTAAATATAACGAATTTTTTTCTTATTGCAATAATTTGTACTGCGTGGATATATCTTCTTTTTTCATTTCCGTACAAGTGAGGAAACGCGTTTAAAAGTGTGAGGAAAGAGGCAAAATCATTTTCGTTAGTTATTTTTTCAGGATCTATTGAAGAAATACATTTTAACCCAATATTGTCAGATTTAAAACGTTTTCTGATTTGGAAAATGGATTTTATTCAAATTGGAAATGAATGAAAAAGAATATGGAAAATGTATCAAAATAGGCACTTTCACGATAAAAAGTATCTAAGTATCAAAACACGAATTTGAAAAAAAGTGTATCCAAATTGATACACTTGTATCAAAACGGCAACGCTGATCGTGACTTCCGTTCCTTAGACACAAATGCGTTGTACAGTGATTGCACCCGTATACCTTGGAATGACTGCTGGTATTTGGAAACTGTAGATAGGAAACTTGAATACCTGAATAGTATTTTAGTTACTTTGTTTGACAACCATGTTCCTACGCGTACTGTTTATGTTACTAATAAATCTTGTCCCTGGTTTGGTAGAAAAGTATTATCAGCAATAAAGAAACGCAACAAACTACATGCCAAATGCCAAGCTGATGCTTCGTGGCTTATGTTCAAAGCTGCTCGTAATGAAGATATTTTTGTAATAAGGCAGGCGAAAAGGAAGTTCTTCTACGATAAACTAAACCCATCACTGCCATCTAAAGAGATATGGCGCAACATTAAAAGTCTTAGAGTCCATGGGAAAAATAAAGTGCAATGCAATATTGTCCCTGATACATTAAATGATTTTTTTATAAGCAGTTCTTGCCCTGTATCAAATTTGACCCTTCCTGCGGTTTCTGCATCCTTTTCGGAAGCTTTTGAGTTTGAAGCAGAGCGAGGTGGCAAAATCTCTTATGACAGTAAAGTCGAACGCAGTAGGTAATGATGGAATTTCGTTAAAGTTTGTTAAAACTATGCTCCATTTTATAGTAAACCCTCTTACCCATATCATTAACCACTGCTTACAAGTAGCTTTTTTTCTACTGCCTGGAAGAAAGCAATAGTTGTCCCTGTGCCTAAGAAACCTCTCTCTGCGGATGCTTCGGACTACAGACCGATTAGCATCGTACCCTTGTTTTCAAAAGTGTGTGAATCGTTAATGGCTGAACAAATCTCGCACTTTATTGAAAGAAAGGACTTGCTATCTCCTTTACAGTCTGGCTTTAGGCCAAAACATAGCTGTGCCACTGCCATGATTAAAATCATGGATGATATAAGAATACCTTTTGATAATGAGGACTTAACGGTTCTTTGTTTGTTGGATTTTTCAAAGGCATTTGATTTGGTCAACCACGATCTACTGTGCTGGAAGCTTCGAAATATGTTTGCCTTTGCTGATAGTGCCACAAAAGTCCTAGCTAGTTACCTACAGGGAAGGGTACAGAGAGTCAGAGTTGAGACATCATTGTCGCAGTTTAAGACTGTAAAAGCTGGTGTTCCCCAAGGCTCAGTTCTCGGTCCTCTCCTGTTCAGTTTGTTTATTAATGATCTGTTTTCTGTGTGCAAATATGTCAATGTACACGCATATGCTGATGACATCCAGTTGTACCTCTCCAATCGCATAGGACTCGTTGAAGACTTATGTTTTAAAGTGAACTGTGATCTGAGTAATATTCTTTGTTGGGCAAAAAAAACAGCTTGTGTCTAAATGCTACTAAATCATATGTTATGCCAATACATAAGCACGACCTTGACCCTACAAGCATTCCACCGTTAATGATCGGCTCCCACTCACTTAAAACTGCAGATAAGGTAAAAAAATTAGGATTTATTGTGAACCACAAGTTAACTTGTTGCGACCACACAAATAAAGTGCTCAGCATTGTATATGGTATACTGCGTAACTTGCGAATCTCTTCATCGCAATGCAGCTAATTTTACCGCACCTTACGAATTTTGAGTTAGTTTATAGTAAAATTGACGCAAACTCAGCCAATAAAATTAATGTAGCTTTCAATAATGTTACTAGGTACGTGTATGGTATTGGCCGATACGATCACATATCACCCTGTTGTGATAAAATTCTTGGATGTCATATTTTAAACTACTTGGCAGCGATAAATTGCGTGTTTATACATAAACTGTTGGAGTGGAAAGCTCCCAGATATTTGTACGACAAGCTTCAGTTAACCAGGTCGCAGAGAAATAAAAAAATGATAGTTCCAAAATTCAGGTATTTAACTGTGACGGACTTTTCCTTGATTGCTGGAGTACGCTCAGTCCGTCCAGGGTTCTGAAATTAAAAATTCCCTAAAGGTCCTCTCAATTGATAAAACCCTGTTATTTGTTTTTTTTTTTCAATTCAAAATGTGTTATTTATTTGTGGGATTTTATCCTCTTTTCGCAAATCTACAATCTTAATTTTACCTGGGTACTAATCCTTCTTTTCTTATTGAATATGGCTAGCTATAATAAAGGCGGCTGAGGTGAAAACCCCTGCTTGGCCCGACCGTCAGCGGAGGTGAAAACCACCACTGAATATAAAAACTTGCAATCGTGAGGTGAGAACCCCAGGTTTACATTCGCTGAGGTGAGAACCCCAACTACTATTCCTAGCTGCTGTCGCAAAACGACTTCCCTATTTCATAAAAATCGTCGCCCTTTTATACAAATTTTGCGGACGGCAAACCGCAAAAATTACAATAATAATTCTTAAAACTAAATCTTAACCTAAAGGCGCATCTTCCACTGAGTTTATATATTCGCATTTGGTGTTCACATATTTCCCATATATTTTATGCCTGCTAGCTGTTTTTGCCGCGGTGCCGCTTCCACTCGGAACGCCCCATTGCTTGTAGTCAGCTGCTTTCCTCGCACTCCATCGATCAGCTGGGCATTCCCTCAACATTAATATTATTTGCATAAATATGTATGTTCATATGCTGGTTATTTTCCTGCAATCCCATTTGTACCTGCCGTCAATGCTAGCAATGCATTTTTCTTCTCCTCTTTATGCTATGTCCGCTAACATTGTCTTGCCAAAATATGTATGCGTGCGCGCGGGTGTAGCAAATCACCGCTGCTTAATTTGGTTGGCCGACCCTTTTACTTATTGGAATGCTCGTGGTTGTTTTTGTTTGTGCACTACATATTTTCTATTGCCGGGCGTAGTTAGGTTGGTGGCCTCTTAGCGTCGCTGTTGATACTCTGTAAAACGTGCATTAGGGTGTGCCTAATATTGTAAAAAGTAGAAGATGAATATATTCGGAAATATGTATGTACATATGTATATATTATATGTTTTGGGCAAACGTAGGTGTGCTTGCGGGGTAAAAGGGCGTATGTGCGAAAATGTCAAATTTCGGCATACTTCATATAGCTGAATATCTATAAAGTATAGATATGTAGTTCATGTGTAAAACAGCCTATGTCGGCGATTTTGCAGCATGGCGTATGTGCAAAATGTGAAAACTTGATATTCCTTGCGAAAACATGTACGTTGCTTTTGTGCACAACGGCATATGTGCAAAAGTATAAAATCCATTTTTATTTATAATTCATAAAAAGTGTAGGTATATGTGTATATATGTATATGTATATGTATATGTATGTAAATGTTGTGAGGTCTCCAGAGCCTCAGGATCGGGGTCCTCACACTCTCCCCTCACCTGCCGCAACGAGGCTTACCGTAACGAGGCCTGTCCTCAGTGATCGTTGCTGCTGCTGCGCGTATGTGCGACGCTACCATGGTAGGGTGTTGCTAAATTTCACCGTGATCCGCTGTTCGTCTAAAACCTTTGTGCTTCGGGAAATACGTGGTACGCTATTTCCTTGCGTCTAGCTTTCGTACGCGTGCCGTGATTATCATTCGCCTCGATAGGTGTTCTCGGATTCCCCTCTCTCGTCGTGAAGCTGAAAGTTACAGAATATTCTATTATGTTATTGTGGTTTTTGTTGGCCATGTTGTTGGCGAAATCCGCTGCCATCTGCATTCCTATTTTCATGCTCGATGCTTGACCCTGTATTTCTTCGACGATCGTTCGTTCGTTTTCCGGTGGGGATTTAATCTTCGGGCTATTGTTCGTTAAACCTTCTAAGGTTAACGCTCCGCATTTCTCTGCTGTGTAACGGTCCCTCTGCTGTCGTGCTCTTAGCATTTGCATCGCTACTTTGGATGTCGTTGGTTGATCTGACTCGTCTGGTGTACTTTGTTCTCTGGATTCTTCGGCGTTCGTTGTTTCTTCAAACCGTACTCTTCGTTGGCGCGTGCTTTCTTCGTCTTTGCTAGTGGGCTTTGACCCACGTGTTTCAATCTGTCTCGCGCCCTGCTCCTCGATTGCCTCTCTCTGTACCTCGGCCTCGTAATAAGCCTTCAGTTCACTTACGTGTGCTGTCCTTCTCTTTCCCTTGTGTACCTTGTCCAGCTCTACTATTACCGGTGATACAAAATTCATCACTCGGTGTGGGCCACTGTATTTGGGTGCTAGTTTTGCCGCAAAATTGTCTACTGCTTTGGACAATTGATGCTCTTTCACCAATACCAGTTCGCCTATAGCCGGTTGCCATTGCCTCCTGCGCAAGTTATAGTACCTTGCCTGCTCCGTCGATGCGCTCTGTTGCTTACGCCGTACCATGCTGTACACCTCCTTCATCCTTGATGCCTTTTCGCTTAAAACAATCTTCTCCTCGCCAGTACCAAACGTCTGTTCGTCGTAGAGGGAGCCCGGAATTCTCGGCTCTCTACCTTGTACTACATACGCGGGACTGTACCCTGTTGATTCGCATACACTCGTGTTTAACGCCAACGAAATCTCTGGTAAAAACTCATCCCAATTTCTCTGGTCCTTGCCGGTAAACTGTGATATCATTCTCTTCACGTTTCTGTTTGCTCTCTCTGTCGGGTTCTCCTGCGGAGTATATGGTGCCTTCAGCTGGTGTTTTATGCTAAGCTCCTGTAAAAACCGCTTGAAACTTCTACTAATAAACTGCGCCCCGTTGTCGGTTATTAACACCTTTGGCGCTCCAAACCTCGCTAAAATCCTTTCTCTTAGACCTTTGATTAAGTTGTCTGTTGTTGCTTTTCGCATAGCCACAACTTCTACCCACTTCGAAAATCTGTCTACAAAAACTAGCGCCATTGTGTTGCCATGCTTCGAGCGCGGGAGTGGTCCTACAAAATCCGCGCATACTGTTGCCCATGGTTCCTCCGGGATTCTTGTCAGCATCTTACCAGCCGCTTGTTGTTGGCTTGGTTTATAGATTTGGCATTCGTGACACTGCTGAACGTATTTCCTAACGTCTCTGAACATGCCTGGCCAATAATACCGTGTCATTGCCCGTGCGATCGTCTTACGGATTCCCATGTGTCCTGCGCTTGGTGTGTCGTGGATTTCGCCTAGTACTCTTTTCCGCTGTGGGGTGGGTACGCACAACTTCCATGGAACGTGATCTTCTCCATCCATTTGACCAACTATTCATCTTTACAGCTTTCCCTCTTGGATCACGTAATCTGGGAATTTCTCGGGAGTCTTCGTTATTTCTGCTACCTTTGCGGAATACCAATTGCAGCTGCTGTCTTCTGGTGGCGCGGTCATGCTTCCAAGTTGTTCTTCCAGCGGTTGGCGTGATAGTGCGTCTGCCACGACGTTCAACTTTCCCTTCCTATATTGCATGTCAAACGAATACTGTTGTAATTCTAACGCCCATCTAGCAATTCGTCCTGATGGACTTTCGATTGCGTTGAGCCACTTCAGCGCTAAATGGTCTGTGATTACGGTAAAGTTATATCCTTCTAGGTATGGCCTCATTTTCCTTATTGCCCAAACTATTGCCAAACATTCCTTTTCGGTTGGTGAATAATTTATTTCCGCTTTATTTAGTCTTCGGCTCGCATAAGCTATCACCCGATCTTCGTCGTTTAACCCTTGTGTTAAGACAGCACCGAGGCCAAAATCGCTTGCATCTGTTTGTAATCTAAATCTCTGGGTGAAATCTGGACAGGCTAAGACGGGTGCTTGTATAAGTGCATTCCTTAATGCATCAAACGCTACCTGCTGCTCTTCGGCCCATTTCCATTTACAACCCTTCTTCAACATGGAGGTTAACGGGTTTGCCACTTTGGAGAAGTCGGGGACGAATCTTCTATACCAGGACACTATACCTAGGAAGCGCCGTAGTTCTTTCACATTATTGGGGGGCGTAAGCTCTTTTATAGCGGCTACTTTGTCTGGGTCTGTGTGAATTCCCTCTTCGCTAACTACATGGCCTAAGTACTTCAGACTTTTCTTGAAGAATTCGCACTTCTCAGGGTTTATCTTAAGGTTGGCTTGCCTGAGACGCCGAAAAACTTCCGTGAGGTGCCCTACGTGGTCTTCTAGAGTTTCACTCGTTATGATAATGTCGTCCAGATAGGCGAACGCATGTGGCTCCAACTCTGGAAATATAACGCGATCGAGCGCTCTTTGAAAAGTTGCTGGGGCAGAGTGTAGCCCGAATGCATCACTTTCCACTGATATAGCCCTCGCCCAGGTATCGTAAATGCGGTGTACTGTTTACTACCTTCCTCCATGGGGATCTGCCAATAGCCGTTCTTCAAATCTAGGCTGCTTATAAATCGTGCGCTTCTAAGTCTATCTAGAATATGTTGTATACGCGGTAGTGGGTATGCGTCTGGGACTGATCGGGAGTTAAGCTGCCTGTAATCGACACAAAGTCGCCATTTGCCATTCTTCTTCTTTGCTAGGACTATCGGGGCACTATGGGGGCTACGCGATGGCTCAATACAACCCTTCTCTATTAGTTCGTCGATCTCTTTATTAATGATTTCTTGCATTTTAGGGTTTTTGGGGAAATATCGCTGTTTTATAGGTCGGTCATCCCTCATTACAATTTTGTGTTTGGCAATGTTAGATACCCCCGACATATTTTCAAAAATTTTTAGTTCTTGCTTAAGGAATGTACTCACCGCGTCGTCTGTGGAGTTTTGTGTAACTATATTCGGCTCGTGCATTGCTTGCTCTTTAATATCTAGACTCATTTCGACGAGGCTGGTACACCTTGCTTTCTCCTGTCCTCGATTCTCTGCTTTGAATATTATTGCGTTTTCGCCACACCTCAGCTCCATATTTGCCTTGGCCATGTAGTCCGTTCCGATCACCACCTTCTCTGACAACCCTGGTAGAACGAGTAACTCGCTCTGGTGTACTTGGTCACCCAACGTTACCTCCGCCTCTACTGCCTCTACCACCTGTTTCACCGTACCATCCCCCATTACGACTCGTGTACGTACCTCTTTCAGTCTACGCGCATCTAGCTCTGTCATCATTTCTTCGCTCACGAAGCTTCGCGTCGCTCCCGTGTCTATCGCCGCTGTGACCTCTCTACCATCTACTTGTACTGCCGCCAAGATCCGCCCTTGTGTCTGTGTGAATGTCTTCTTTGGAGGCGAGGTTGCGTTGCGTGAGACCCCACTCCTCGCAGCTAATGGGGTCTCCTGTCGTTTCCCTGTTGCCTACGACAGCAATCTCGAGGTAACGTGCCATCTTTCCCGCACACCCAGCAAAAGTTGCGTCGAGAGTTACGGCACCCATAAGCGAAGTGTCCGCACTCTCCACACCGTCTGCATGCTGTCCGTGGGTCTATGTACCCTTGTCGAGCACTACTTGCCGTGTTTGCCAATGGTGGTGGGTTTTCGCTCACCTGTTGTACGCTGCTGTTTTCCGCTTGTAAATAGTGGAACCTCTCGTCTTGTCGCCTGGGTACGAACGGTCTCGCTGCTGGCCTAAGTGGTTCCCTCTCTGGCGTGATGTTTTCATAATCTTCCACAAGGCTTACCAAATCCTCTAGGCAGTTAAATTCACTCCGTTTTACATACAACTGGTATTCTCTCCTCGAGTTACGGTATATGCGGTTCAGCTTTTGCTCGCTGGTGTAGTCGGAGTGTCTCATCAGACTCTGTAGCGTCAGCACGTAGTCCTTAAATTTTTCGCCTGGTCTCTGCGTTCTTTGCCGTATTTCGTCATCTAGGCGCTCGAAATACCTTGAGCTCAGGAAGAACTTCAAGAAATCTCGCTTGAATTCGTCCCATTGCTGCCAGTGACGGTTGTTGTTCCTAAACCATACCAGAGCCTTATCCTTAAGTAGTTCTGGTAGCGCCCGTGGTATGGAGTTTCTGTTGATCTCGTAACTGTCGGCCAGCTCCTCGACTCGCTCTATGAAACCAAGCGGGTCCTTGTCGCCATCGTATCGCAAACCCCACTTGCGCACTCGATCCATCACGCTGCCACTTGATTCCGCCTGGTGATAGGAATACGGCGCGGCTTGTATGCCAGCGTCGTGTCTACCTTCCGTAATGCCGTGTGTTGGTGCTGGCGTCTTGCTTGTGCTCGCTGTACCGTGGTAGGTGAAGCCTTGTTCGCTGCCATTCATTGGTGTCGGGGGATTGATCGTTATAGTTCGCCCGCCATCTTTTGGTGTAGGGGGTCGATCATGATGCTGTTCCAATGCAGCAAAACGTTTCCTCAATCCCTCGTTGTCGCAGTTTGCCTGGATAAACGACGATAGCAGCTTTCGCATTTCGTCCACCGTTCCTGAATATTCCACTCCGAATTCCGCACAGTATGCCACCAGCTCCTCGCGGTTGAGGTGGTATATCCATGATACCCTAACCATCCTCTATGTGTTGATTTTGGTTTACCCAGCAGATTATTAATCCTCGTGTGTTCCTAGCTCCTTGATTCACTCTGTGGGTTGTAACTTTGTTTGTTTCAGCAGATTTTTAATCCTCTTGTTTTTTTCCTAATCCTGTAATTTGTAATACTCGTTGTGACTTAAAGTCCCTGCTCGGGCGCCATTTGTGACGGACTTTTCCTTGATTGCTGGAGTACGCTCAGTCCGTCCAGGGTTCTGAAATTAAAAATTCCCTAAAGGTCCTCTCAATTGATAAAACCCTGTTATTTGTTTTTTTTTTTTCAATTCAAAATGTGTTATTTATTTGTGGGATTTTATCCTCTTTTCGCAAATCTACAATCTTAATTTTACCTGGGTACTAATCCTTCTTTTCTTATTGAATATGGCTAGCTATAATAAAGGCGGCTGAGGTGAAAACCCCTGCTTGGCCCGACCGTCAGCGGAGGTGAAAACCACCACTGAATATAAAAACTTGCAATCGTGAGGTGAGAACCCCAGGTTTACATTCGCTGAGGTGAGAACCCCAACTACTATTCCTAGCTGCTGTCGCAAAACGACTTCCCTATTTCATAAAAATCGTCGCCCTTTTATACAAATTTTGCGGACGGCAAACCGCAAAAATTACAATAATAATTCTTAAAACTAAATCTTAACCTAAAGGCGCATCTTCCACTGAGTTTATATATTCGCATTTGGTGTTCACATATTTCCCATATATTTTATGCCTGCTAGCTGTTTTTGCCGCGGTGCCGCTTCCACTCGGAACGCCCCATTGCTTGTAGTCAGCTGCTTTCCTCGCACTCCATCGATCAGCTGGGCATTCCCTCAACATTAATATTATTTGCATAAATATGTATGTTCATATGCTGGTTATTTTCCTGCAATCCCATTTGTACCTGCCGTCAATGCTAGCAATGCATTTTTCTTCTCCTCTTTATGCTATGTCCGCTAACATTGTCTTGCCAAAATATGTATGCGTGCGCGCGGGTGTAGCAAATCACCGCTGCTTAATTTGGTTGGCCGACCCTTTTACTTATTGGAATGCTCGTGGTTGTTTTTGTTTGTGCACTACATATTTTCTATTGCCGGGCGTAGTTAGGTTGGTGGCCTCTTAGCGTCGCTGTTGATACTCTGTAAAACGTGCATTAGGGTGTGCCTAATATTGTAAAAAGTAGAAGATGAATATATTCGGAAATATGTATGTACATATGTACATGGGTATATATTATATGTTTTGGGCAAACGTAGGTGTGCTTGCGGGGTAAAAGGACGTATGTGCGAAAATGTCAAATTTCGGCATACTTCATATAGCTGAATATCTATAAAGTATAGATATGTAGTTCATGTGTAAAACAGCCTATATCGGCGATTTTGCAGCATGGCGTATGTGCAAAATGTGAAAACTTGATATTCCTTGCGAAAACATGTACGTTGCTTTTGTGCACAACGGCATATGTGCAAAAGTATAAAATCCATTTTTATTTATAATTCATAAAAAGTATAGGTATATGTGTATATATGTATATGTATATGTATATGTATGTAAATGTTGTGAGGTCTCCAGAGCCTCAGGATCGGGGTCCTCACATAACTTCTAGCCGAATGTTTTTCATTAGTGCTGTTAGACTTTGGAACTCTATTCCTGAGTCAGTCAAAGTCGGGTTAAATAGGGGAAACTTCTCTACTAAATACTTTAGCAGTGTGGATATCTCTTCCATGTACTGAACATAGATACCCTGAACACAAATACTCTTACCGGTTTCTGTATTTTTCTTACATTATCTCTTTCTCGTTCTCACTTTCTTATCTAACAATTTATCTCACAATTGTAAACTTAGTATAAGTAAATACAGTTCCTAGTTGTAAATATAAAAGATCCTTATAAGACATGTAATATGTGATGATGTACATATAAAAGACTTTAAGTTCTTAGTTGTACAAAAATTTGTTAAATAAATATGAAATATGAAAATATGAAATATGAAATCAAAGAAGATGGAGAGCTTCCATATTTGGACACACGTATTATTAGGGTAAACAACAAATTGCTGATTGATTGGCACAAAAAGCACACTGCATCAGGAAGACTAATCAATTTCCACTCAAAGCATGACAAACGCACCATTATAAACACAGCAACAAACTTTATTAGAAGAGTTCTTTCCATAAGCGACACGATTTTTCACGAAAAGAATATTGACACTATAAAAGAAATCGAGACAAAAAATGACTTCCCTATGACAACCATCAACCAACTACTTCGAGCCTATTTGACAAATAAAAATTAAAGGACTAATACAACCAAAGGGGGCAAAATATATAAATCGGTAGTACATGTTCCAGGAGTATCGGAAAGGATTAAATTTTCAAATATCTACGACATGGATAAATATCAGATTGCGTCAACGTATAATAACACTCTAAGAAAGCTTTACAGCAATACAAAGAATAAAATTGCAAAATTGGAGAAATCGGATGTAGTTTACAAGATTCCGTGTAATGGTGACGGGTCCCATATATCCGACAATTTATACGTGGGGACAACGAAATTGGAACTCAAGACAAGGATTTCCGCACACAGATCAAATGTAAAACTAAGGAACGGACAACAAAACGGCTTTATCATCCCATTGTATGAATACTGGCCACTACCCTGACTTCGATAAAGTAGGCATATTACACGAGGAGAAAAATTACAGCAAACGTTACACTTTAGAGATGCTCCATATTACGAACACCCCTAATAGCAAAAGGATGAACTACAAAATAGACACTGATCAGTTGGCGCGCGTTTACCGAGATTTAGTGTTAAGACAACAACAGCGCCGTAGTTAAAATCACGAACAGCATAACAAAATAGTGGGATGATAACCACATTTATGTATGTATGCACATTAGGGTGGCCCATAGTTGTATGGAGGAAAAAAAAAGTTTCTGGACTCGCGATGGCACCCCCTAGAAATATGCGAATAGCCCAAAAACTAGTATATACAAAGTTTTGGGTCAATCAACAAAGGTTTAGAGGTTGCTCAAGAAGCTTGAAATCCTGAAAAATTAAGAATTTTTGCCATTTCTATGTCTCAGACTTCCATATTTCAAAGCCACGCTACCCCTTACTGGTTTTCCATACCGTAATAAGATCTGCATTTCATTACCTTTCTAAAATGACCACAATCTTAAAAATCGGTCGATTGATGATAGAGTTACAGAGCAAAATATAAATCACTTCCCAAACAAATATGAAAGTAAATTAAATGTGTTGCACGTGCATTCTCAAGCGTCGCATGCTCGTGATATACCGTTATAACGGTTCTAATGTCATTAAAATTTATATTCTGTATTGCTAAAAGCTAGTGTGCTAACTTAGTCGCAAAAGTGAGTACAGAGAAATCGTGGCGTGTAGACAATTTAATTTGCAAAATATTATAAAAATGAGTGAATATAATTTTCGGTGGAAAATTTACTTAATTGGAACGTCTAGCTCTCAAATTCTTGGTGCAAAACTACCATCAAATAAACAAGTGTTATCAGTTTTTTTTCATAATCATAACATAGTGCAACTATCAATTCGTAAGAGTGCTAGATTGACTATAAAAGAAGTGTCCGTATTTTGGGAGAAAGCAAGAATTCCAATTAGAGGTGAAAAACACTGCATTGACAAGTTGAAAAAAATGCATAGAGAATGGCAAGCTATTGGAAAAAATAAAAATCGGTCTAGTGAAAAGCAAAAACAAAAAGAAAAGCAATTTAGTGAAATGTTAGATGATTTATTTGATATTGCTCATGAATGCTAATGCATTACAACTAATTAAAATTGACACCGACAAAAAGTTTTTGATAAATCAACGAAACAAGGGGCGACCAGGATGTTTTGGTGCTGTTGATATCAAAACTGCTCAGAAAGAGAAAAAAAAGGCAGCGATTTTAGAAGAACAAATGAGAAGAAAGATACGAGTGCTAGACAATGTGGAAAACGAAATTGAGGCAATTAACACAGAAGGTATGTATTTGAATGAAACTGTAATTTGAATGGGGTGACATTTATGTATTTGTAGCAGGAGAATTGTCTTCAGACAGTGATGATGTGCATACAAGTTCAGAAAGTGAGATGGAAGAAGATTCTCATCCATCATGCTCCACTTCCTTCAAAAATCGAGGAACGAAGTACGTTTTCACCGAAAGAGTCGTATCTGCCCTAGATAAATGCAAAATTAGTGATCGTTCAGCAATGCATATTGTCACTGCCGTTGCTGAAGCACTAAGACATAATACAAATGAACTCACAATAAGCCGTTCGTCATTGCAGCGCCAAAGGCATTTAAATCGTTTAAAAATATCAAAAAACAACAAAGAAAACCTCAAGGTAAGTCGCGTACGGATTAGATCATTGAATCGCAGTATTCGGGTAATAAAACTCTCAAACAAATTTTCTTACATATGTATATCCCTTGAAATTTTGTATTTAAAAAAATTAACATTACATCAATATTGCACTTGAATGAACAAATTTTGCATGGTACATTTTTTTAAATAGATACACTGTGGCACTTTGCATTGGGATGGAAAACTCCTTCCGGAAATAACAGGTCGAGAAAAGGTGGAACGACTTCCAGTTGTTGTTACTGACAGGAATGGCGAACACTTAATAGAGGCTCCAAAACTATATGCTGCAACGGGCTCAGAAATAGCTGATATGCTGTACGAACTGATATTTGAATGGGACTTGAAGGATCATATTGTGGCCTGTTGTTTTGATACGACATCGACTAACACGGGCGTAATAAAAGGAGCTGCACCGTTATTAGAAAAAAACCTTGAGCGAAAACTTTTGTATCTACCTTGTCGGCATCATATATATGAAATATTGCTGAGAGGCGTTTTCGAGTGTTATTTTCCCGTAAATACAAGTAAAGACGTCCAATTGTTTCGCCGGTTTTAAGAGAATTGGAAAAATATTGATAAAAACAATTTTAAAAACTTGCTACAAAACAATGAATTAAAATTACGTTTGAATGATAACGTAGATACTATTTTTAATTTTTGTAAGGAAGAGATGAAAAAGAAAATAGTTAGAGATGACTATAGGGAATTATTGGAATTGACGTCTATATGTCTAGGAGCAAATAACGGCATAAAATTTCGTGTACCAGGTCCGACTCATCATGCGCGGTGGATGTCTAAGGCAATATATTGCTTAAAGATCTATTTATTTAGGGAACAGTTCAAACTAACGGAATATGAAGAGGATTCGTTAGCAAGTATATGCGCATTTATTAAAAGATTCTACGTTAAGCTTTGGTTTAACTGCACCAATCCGTCTAAAGCACCTCTTCAAGATTTATCTTTTATTAAAGAAATTCACGAGTATAGAAATGTTAATAAAAAAATATCTGAAATTGCAATACAAAAATTTTGTAACCACCTCTGGTACCTGTCTGAAGAATGTATTGCATTGACATTATTCGACGATGACGTTTCTTATGCCATGAAACAAAATATTGTGGAAAAAATCAAGAACATCAACAACAGCGACAAGGACACGGAAAATTTAAAGAGGGTACAAGTAAGATCCAGTGAAATCAATGAATTTATAAGAAAAGAACTACATGATTTAGTAACAGCAAATACAATTGATTTTTTTGGACGGTTTGGGATTTCACCTCAATTTCTGCTGGTAGATCCACTTTATTTGAGGGATACAGAAACCTATCAAAAAGCTAAGGATATTGTTATAAATATAAAAGTGGTTAACGAGACAGCAGAACGTGGAGTAAAACTTGTGGAAGAATATAATAGAATACTAACAAATGACGAACAAGAAAAACAATATTTATTACATGTTGTAACTGATTATAAAAAACAATTTGATTCACATAATAAATCAGCTTTAATTAGATCATAAGAAATAATATTATATTCCATAAGTATAAGCTAAAGTTTTACAATACATGTAATGTAATATATTAATATCTTATTTTCAAAAAAGCTTATAATAAAAAACAAATAGAAACAAACTCATGTACATATACTTATTATATACACATTCTTGAAGCCACGACACCATGTTTGAGACATTATTTATTTTATAACTTTTTTATCATTTGACCAATTTTTGTAGTTTAAAATTTATTTCAAAAGAAAATATCTGTAGAGACTACTAATAACAAGTTAAATTAAATTTCGCACATAACAAATGAAGTAGGGTAGACTAAATTTAAGAAAATGTAAAAATTCGTAATTTTTCATGATTTCAAGCTCCTTGAGCAACCTCTAAATCTTTTTTGATTGACCTAAAACTTTGTATATACTAGTTTTTTGGCTATTCTCATATTTCTAGGGGGTGCCATCGAGAATCGGAATACTTTGGAAAATAAGGGCCACCCTAATGCACATATGAATGTACTTGGTTATGCTCGCAGAAACGATTATATCTGTATGTCAGTTACGTCCCGTTAAATTATAGGGACAAAAAAATTAATTTTTTCCGGACAGCGTGTCCGCGTTTATTGAAGCCAAATATAGAACTTAAACTTACATTTTACATTCATTGATTTTTATACTACTTTCAACTATGATAAATTGCTTACTAAAGTATTATTAATGAATTTAGCAAAAATTATAATAGGAACGCGACTTCCTGTTTACCAGTTTATGAAGTGTAGCAGACGCTGAATTTACAGAAGTAAGTTACGAAAATGCAATTTCCTGTTTACAAGCTATTTTACTATTTATTGTTGACACAGCCATTATTGGTTGTGCTTTTTATTGTGAAAGTTGACTTGAAGTAGCGATTTTTGATATTGGTCAAAAATCGGCCCAAATGTCAAGTCAGCATTAATTGGTCAGAAATTAACAAAGCGCGTGTTAACTCTTCCCCTCTTAAGTCGATTGCCCTCAATCGGCACAAGTTTTACAAAATTATACAGTGACTTGAAGATATGGAGCTTTAGGTACGTCTGCTACATTCTCTGTTGTTACATAAAATCTTTTTTTATTTTTGTTGTAAAAGGTCAGAATGATCATAATGAAAATTAATATAATTATTATATTGGTACTTATGCTAATAACGTGTTTCATTTTATTATCTTTTACTAGCAATTGGATATCGCTCTTATGTTCTAGGTGGCTTACATATAAAGTCTCAAGTTTCAAATTTAGATTTGTTTCATTATTATCTTTCATATTAGTTATTAAATTTGGTAGAACAAATGTGTCATAAGTTTTAAGATTTAGGTTATTGTAGGTTATGTTGGATATTGTAATTTTACAGTTTTCGAATTTTATTATAAATGTGCCCTTTTGCATAAATTTTAGCTTACTACAATCATGAGATACATTTCCATTAAAGTGCTTTAATATTAGTATTCCTGGTTCAATTTCTACAACTGAGGTTTTCGTCAAATATTTTAGTTTACATTGGGCTTCCTTAAATTCTAAGATATTGCTGAGACATTCATCGTTTTTCTTGATCAAATTCTTCTCTAAATTATTTTTTACATCTAAATTGTAGATATAATTATCATTATCTACAAGAACTTCGTATTCGCTTAGAACAATGGACTTATTTAAGGGATTGGGGAGGGGCTCGAATCTTATTTTGGAGAGGATGTTGGTGGAAAATTGTGGGATAAGTATGGTGAGTATAATGGTATCTTGCTGAAAGATGACGGCTACCTTAATGTTCCTATAACTGTCGTAGTCTTTGATTAGGTCCAGTTCTGTTTGGGTTATAATGTCGGTGGGAACTATGCCTAACCTACTAGAAAAAATTATTTGTTCTATGTCGTCTATGTGATTTCTTAAGAGTGTTATGTCATTGTTAACCCTGTATGTATGTTCGATGAATTGAATTTCGTCTTCTATTGTTTGTATTCTGTTCAGTGTGGAGTATTTGAACGTACTTATGTAGTCGGTTATTAGAGCTTGTTGCTTGTTTATGTGGGTTGTAATATTGTCTATCTGTTGTGTCAAAAAATTGTTAAAACGTGTTAATTTGATTGCATTGTCCGTGATTGTCCGTTCATTGCTTCGTACCTGATCTAATGCGTGTTTAATTTCTTGTTCGTCGTCGCTGTCCATTGAGCCTGCTATGAATTTCAAGCCCTTACCTAGTACGTTAACTAGTCCTCGTTTGGTTTTTGGGTGTGGTCGTAACTTATTTATTTTTGCATTTAGTAGAATGAAATTTTCGTTAATGGATTCTAAAACCTGCGTGTCTTCGAAAGAAGTTGTTTTCAAAATGTTTATGTTGTCCGTTATACGTAACATCGTGTTGTCGTATGTAGTTAGGTTAATAAAATGTAGTACCTTGTCATAATGATTAATCGTCTTCAGCTCTCCTGTCTTGATTGGTATATATCCGTTGTTGTTCGTTAAGTCCTGCACACTTATCTGTTGGGTTTTGACACCAAGAATGAATGTCCAGAAGAAAATGGTCGTTAGTAGCATTTTCCTGTTTGGGTGAGGGTAACTGGTTAAGTATTGTCTAATATTTTTCTTGTGAACTATTCTGCCTGACTTTGTTTTAATGGTTGTGTTAAAGTTCTCTGCTACGATCTCCTTCTTATACCTAGCTGATAACTTATTTCCTAATCTTTTATTTACTTTTACAAATATGGTATCGCCTTTTGAAAAGTTTTTCGGGGTTTGTCTATCTTTGTTATGGTAAGAAAGTTCCTGTTGTTGTTTACTAAGTAACTTTTCTTTGATTTCCTGCCTATCTTTCTCTAGAAGGTTAGGGTCACTACTAATTCTCCTCCCAAAAAATATTTCAATTGGTTTTTTCCCGGTCGTGGAATGCACGGAGTAATTGTACTCTTTAACGGATTTTTCCAATAATTCGCTGAAGGATCTGTGGCTCTTCTCCACTTGCAGACAGCGCATTATTTCTTGCAGGGTGGAATGAAAGCGCTCAACTTGTCCGTTAGAGCAACTAGAGTATGGAGGTGTTCGATATATTTCTGTACCGAATTCATTGCTAATCATAAAGTTTATTGATTCTGAGTTGAAGGATCTCTCATTGTCCATTACTATTGTTTCCGGTACTAAAGTGAAAAGAAAAAGAAGAAAAAAGAACGAAAACTTACACTGAAGATGGCGGATCGCCGAAACCGGTTTGTAAACAAACAAAAATTGACAAGGGATGACGGAAAATCGTTCCAATATAAATCCTGAAAAGAATATCCCTCAGTGGTTGCCTTATATCTTCAGTCGCCCTGGAGCGAATAACTTTTGCTACAGCATATTTAGAAAATTTATCCACAGCTGTTAGGATAAGCTGTTTACCCATTATTAATATGTCTACATGGACTATTTGACCTGGGAACTGGGGTATAGGAGTAGCTTGTATTTGAGGTTTTGGTGGATTACGCTCATACTTATTTTCTTTGCATGTTATGCATGTTTTGATAATTTTTTTAACCTTATTTGTCATCCCAGGGAAATAATACCGTTCCAAAATTTGTGTTTTATTTTCCTTACTATTCCTGTGGGCCCTATTATGTGTATTAATAATTATTTCCTCCTGCTCTTTCTCATCAGTTATATCCTGGACCTCTGCCTGTGTAAACCTGATGCGATACTTGCTAAAATGTACTGCGTATAATTCCTGTATTTTTCCCATTATGGATTCCTCTGTCTTAATGCAATTTATTACCGATGGGTTAAGGTATCTCTTGAGGATGGAGATAAGCGTTTGTTGGGAGAACTCTGGTTCCACAATTATATGCCGATGGTATGTTGGAAATATTATTCTGAATTGATAAGAGGAGATTTCGTCGATCTTAAGAAATATTTGATTTTTGAAAGCGTTAATAGGTGCTTCAACACTATATATTAGATTATGGGATGAGCTATCATCTGAATTCGTTGCCATAGATAAAGTGTTAATATGTGTTTCCTTATGTAAAATAGCTCGTAAGAGTACTCCTCGAGAGCTGCGTTCCATCTTTTCATTTTCGAGTTGTTATTTTTATTACTAAGCGCGTATGTGAGCGGTTGGTGGTCGGTAAAAATTTCCACCTTAGCTGATCCGTACAAAAAGTTTCTAAATGAGTTTAAGGCCCAGATTATAGCTAGCATTTCTTTTTCATTTGCAGCGTAATGTTCTTCAGCCTTACTTAAAGTTCTTGAAATGAACGACAATGGCTTAGAGTCTTGGGACAGGACGGCTCCAAGAGCGAATTTGGAGGCGTCTGTTACTAGCTGAAAACTTTTATTGTAATTGGGATGTGCAAGTACAATGTCCTCGGAAGTAAGTGAGAGTTTAATATTGTTGAAGGCTCTTATAGCATCCTCATGCAAAATTATATTGACTTTCGAAGATATATTTTTGGATATTCTACCTTCTTCCCCTCTTAAAAGTGTTGTAAGGGGTTTTGCTAATTTTGCGTAGTCTTTTATAAATCTGCGGTAGTATCCTGACATACCGAGGAAACTTCGAAGCTCTTTTAAAGTTACAGGTTGCGGAAAATTTGCAATTGCTTCGACCTTGGCAGGGTTGGCTTTAATGCCATTTGGAGATATAATATATCCTAGGAACTCGACTTCCTTTTTAAAAAACTTGCACTTGTCCAACTGTACTTTCATGTTGGCATCCTCTAGGGTCTCAAAAATTTTCCTAATATGATTGAGGTGTTCGTCCTCGGTTTTACTGAAGATTATTATGGCATCTATATAGACGTAGCAGTACTTTGCTATATGCTCCCGTAGTATATCGTCTAAGGCTCGTTGAAAAATTGAGGGAGCATTTTTTAGCCCGAACGGCAAACGGGTAAATTCGTATTTGCCGCCTTTTATTGAGAATGCTGTTTTTTCGATGTCAGATTCCTTTAAAGGGATCTGGTGAAAACCGCTTTTTAAATCTAAAACAGAGAAAAATCTACTTTCTCCAAGGTTTGAGATTACTTCCGATATTTCCGGTATCGGGTATCTATCGGCCATTGTGACCGAATTCAATTTCCTATAATCTATTACCATGAGGTATTGTTTATTACCTTCTGAGTCTGGTTTTTTTGGTACAATCCACACTGGTGAATTATACGGAGATCGGGATGGCCTTATAATACCATCATTTAGTAATTTTTCTACTTGTGATTCTACCTCGCTTTTCAGCGTTGCTGGGTAGGGATAGAATTTAGAATATACAGGGGAGTCAGTTTGTGTTCTTATTTGTCCCATAACCTTCGTAGTATACGTAAGCTTTTCATCGGGCTCGGAGAAAAGATTGGGATATGTATTCACAATATCCTTCATGATATTTTTTTGGTCAGGGGATAAGCCTTCCTCCTTTATATTTATCGCGTTGACGCTATGTGAAGCTTGCTGCTTCAGTCTGACCATACGGCCATTTTTTAAAACTACTTATTTTATTTTCTGCAGTATGTATTACTGCTCCCAGTGCCCTAAGTGTGTCGTTTCCCAGAATGGCATCGAATGATTTCAATAAGGGCATGAGATAAAATTTAATTTTTTCTTTTATGTTAAAGAGATTTACGTAAGTGTGTTCCGTTATCTTAACATCTCCTACAATTGATGTTGCACGGAAAGGTTTTTCGTTTGATAATCGCTTTTTTGCTAAGCTTGGTTTTACATAATTTTTGCTGGAACCTGTGCCCACCAGAAATTTTAGAATGTTTCCGCTCTCCGTCTTCACTTCAATGTATGGAAGCGAAGAGCTAATTATGCTAAAAAATGGACATCATTGTATTCTTCAAATTCATCCTCGTCCTCATTTTTGGATTGGGTCTCTTCGCTTGACGGATCTATATGAAACGTTCTTTGATTTTTGAGAGGTGGTTGGTTGTTGACCGATTGTGGTGGTCTTTTACCCTGAAACTGATTGTTAGGAGGTTTGTTCATATAATTAATTCGCCTTGAATGTATGCTCTGGTCTACCTCCATTGGTTCTGGTTTGGGTTGAGGCTTCGGTGGCCTTGGAGGGGCATTTGTAGGTTGAATTTGGTTGGAGGACTGTGGTCTGGCCTTCCATCTTGGCTGATTGTTTTGTGGCTCGTGAGCCAATTGTGGGTAAAAGGACTGTTGTTGAGTGGAATATCTTCCCGAATTTGGGTATCCTTTCTTAAGATTTTGTGCATGATTTGTGCGGTAGTTCTGGTTGTCCAGTTTCATGCATAGATGAAGGGCCTGTGGAAGATCGGCAGGTTCCCTGATTCCCAGTAGTCGTGGTAAGTCCCCATTCAGACCCCTAATGAAGGTATCAAGTGCCTTATTTCTATATGATTGGGTCATCATGTGTAGAGACTCGCTACCCATATCTACGCATCCTAATTTATTTAAGATTAGTGAAAGGTATTTATATACCTGTTGGTAGAATTCTGCTATGCTCTTGTTACCTTGCACTAAGGTAGTGAGCTGATATTCCAAGGTTGAAATATCACGTTTGTCTGCATAGTGCATTGCAAGACATTTAGTGATTGCTAACCAATCTAGCGGCGTATTGTATGATTCCAATGCCGTATCGGCATTGCCTGTAATTTTGTTTCGGATAACGCTGAGAATCCCGTAATATTTTGGGGTTCCCTTTAGTGGCTCGTAAATACTGAGTATTCTGTCTACACTTTTTTTCCATGAATTAAACTCTTCCGGGCGACCGGAGAAATCTTTAAGGCATTTAACCACGTCTGGAATTTTATCCAGTTCTCCCAGATTACCCCGATGCCTATCTTCTATGGTTTGGTCGGTTGTCGTATTAAGAAAGGAGTTTGGGTTAAGTGTGGCCTGTACTACACCTGGCCCCTGCTGCTGGAGAATACTCGTGGCTATATTGGTTATCAGATTTTTAAGGTCGTCTACACTTAGCTGGACATTATCTGATGCCTGAGGGGCTGAAAGGTTTTGATTAAGGACGGGAGGACGAACTAGGTTGTTAGGGTTTGCCATTTTGGGTAAGCTATGCGTTTATTATTATATTATCTTCAATTAAGTTCTATGTTAATTATAGTAACTAGTCTGTATTCCAGTACCTTAATATCTCCAATAGTCTGCTGCTTTTGTTCTCTCCCGATATTCCCTTGGATGCTTCCTCTTAATATCCCCAATTCACCAGGATGCTGTTACTATCACGATATTCTATAGCTGTTGCTCGTCACCAATACACCAGAATGTTGCTAATATTACGATATTCTTATAGCTGTTTCTCCTCTTTGATGTCACCAATACACCAGGATGTTGCTAATATTACGATATTTTTATAGCTGCTGCTCGTCTTTAATATCACCAATACACCAGAATGTTGCCAATATTACGATATTCTTATAGCTGTTTCTCGTTGTTGTTGTTGTTGTTAGCAGTGAGCTGTTTCTCGTCTTTGATATCACCAATACACCAGGATTTTGCTAATATTACGATATTCTTATAGCTGTTTCTCGTCTTTGATATCACCAATACACCAGGATGTTGCTAATATTACGATATTCTTATAGCTGTTTCTCGTCTTTGATATCACCAATACACCAGGATTTTGCTAATATTACGATATTCTTATAGCTGTTTCTCGTCTTTGATATCACCAATACACCAGGATGTTGCTAATATTACGATATTTTTATAGCTGTTTCTCGTCTTTACTTGCTTTTTATTTTTGCTTTGAACTTGAGGTGGCTGATACGTGATATCCCTCTTTTGCTACTGCTACTCGAGTACCAATCCTCAAAGTCCGTGCGATAGAATTTTTCTCGCAAATTTTAATGACTAATTTTTTCACTACCGTATATTTCGGATTTTTTTTTACGCTCGCGTATCCTTACTTTTTGCTCTTTCAGGATTTCTCACTACCGTATATTTCGGATTTTACACACGCGTATCCTTACTTTTTACTTTTTCAGGATTTCTCACTACCGTATATTTCGGATTTTACACACGCGTATCCTTACTTTTTACTTTTCCAGGATTTTTCGCGACTTTGGGCTCGGGCGCCAGTTACGTCCCGTTAAATTATAGGGACAAAAAAATTAATTTTTTCCGGACAGCGTGTCCGCGTTTATTGAAGCCAAATATAGAACTTAAACTTACATTTTACATTCATTGATTTTTATACTACTTTCAACTATGATAAATTGCTTACTAAAGTATTATTAATGAATTTAGCAAAAATTATAATAGGAACGCGACTTCCTGTTTACCAGTTTATGAAGTGTAGCAGACGCTGAATTTACAGAAGTAAGTTACGAAAATGCAATTTCCTGTTTACAAGCTATTTTACTATTTATTGTTGACACAGCCATTATTGGTTGTGCTTTTTATTGTGAAAGTTGACTTGAAGTAGCGATTTTTGATATTGGTCAAAAATCGGCCCAAATGTCAAGTCAGCATTAATTGGTCAGAAATTAACAAAGCGCGTGTTAACTTGTCACACCATGTAATGTTGTTCTTGCATATATTTGTTTATTGTTACGGTTCCTTTATATTGTTTATATTTTCGATTTTTGACTTTTACTTATTACTGCAGACAGCGAGAAATTTGCCCTTCTTAAAGAAAATGTATAAGTGATGAATAAAACAAGTTATTTTGTAGAAAAGAACAGTTTAGTTTTAATTAAAAGCAAAAGTAATGTTTTATACACGAGGCTGCTAGCACGTAGCAAAAAGGAAAAAAGGAAGAATGAACAAGAGAGTATTTTGACAGGTTGAAGTATGTAGATAACTATAATAGTGCTGCCATGTAACTAAAATATACATTCTATTTCAACACTCCCACTTTTTAGCTACATTTTGTATTTAAAATTCAGGAAAATTGCAAATTGTACATATGGTATTTACATAACTTTCAAACCTAATTGATCTCTAAAATATAAAAATTTTTTTTTGGAAGTGCCTTTGTTAGGCCATCTGCCAGTTGATTGATGAATGCAACATATTGCAGTACAAAAACTTGCTCCTCATTCTTATCGCGTATGTAGTGGTAACGCACATCAATATGCTTTGTTCTTTTGTGAAATTCTGGGTTCTTTATTAGTCGAATGGCGCTCTGGTTGTCGACATGAAACATTACCTTTTCTGGACCACCAATACCGCACCAAAAACGTCTGAGCTACACCAGCTCTTCTACAGCACTAGAGGCAGCAATGTACTCGGCCTCTGTAGTAGATAAAGAGACACACTTCTGCCTTTCTGAGCACCGACTTATTACGCCATCTCCGACCATGAATACAAAACCCGATGTCGACTTTCGTGTTATGACGTCACCAGCGTAGTCTGCATCGCTGTAACCACGTAAGTCAAGGTCGCTATTGCTGTTGTAAAGGATACCCATACTTATTGTGCCATTGATATACCGTAGTATTCGCTTCACTGCTTTAACGTGCGCTGCAGTAGGGTTTTCAAGATATCGACTCACATTTGACACAGCAAAAGCTATATCCGGCCTTGTAGCGACCGTCAGATACATAAGGCTACCAACCGCCTCTCTGTATGGAAAATTTATAGGACCAGCATCATTTTTGCCAAAATCGCTCAAATTGGTGGAACAGTCAGCAGGTGTGTCTGCAAAAGAAGAATTTTGCATATTATACTGAGTAATTACCTTACTGGCATAAGCCTTTTGGCAAATAAGAATAGATCCATCAGCATGGCGCTGAATTTCAAGTCACAAAAAGAGCTTCGCATCAAAAAATTTTACTTTAAATTCTGTCTTTAGTTTCTGAATTAGCTCCGTAATAAGCTCAACATTTGTTGCTGCAACTAGACCATAATCAATGTATACAGCTAAAAACAAACAACCATCTTCAGTTTTACGCATGAAAACACATGGGTCGTGCTTTGATATTTCGAGTCCAAAATGTTTTAGAAAATCTGTAAATTTCTTGTTGCGATGCTTGCTTCAGCCCGTACAAACTTTTCATCAGTTTGCATACACGACCACTTCCGTCGTCATACCCCATTGGCTGCTGCTTTAAAACTTCATCGCTCAAATCTCCATATAAAAATGCCGTCTTGATGTCAAATTGCATAAGTTGCATTTTACGAACTGCTGCCATGGCCAATATGCACCGAATCGACGTAAATCTCACCACCGGACTAAAAGTTTCTTCGTAGTCAACCCCATGTTGTTGGGTGAAACCTCTCGCAACCAAACGAGCTTTATACCGGTCAACTTTTCCCTCAGAGTCTTGTTTCAGTTTGTACACTCACTTGTTATCAATTATTTTCTGATGTGCTGGTTTTTTCACCAATGCCCACGTTCCATTTTCTATTAATGAGTCGATTTCTTCATCCATTGCTTGCTGCCATTTTTCGCAATCATCCGACTGCATAGCCTCAACAAATGATTTCGGCTCCTCGTATATCTTAATAGCCGCCGTATGTTGTGAAGTGGTTCTGCTTCGTAGACGACGAGCTATACAGCTTTTATCGTTGTCGTTTTTATTCGCAGTGTCGTAAAATACTTCATCGTCAATAAGCTCATCATCTTTGTCTTGTGCTTCTTCCTCTTCTTTACACTTTTCACTGTCTTGCAAGATTTCAGTAGAAGTTTTTTGCGTTTCATCTGTATGCGGTTTAATTGTTATTGTTTCCGGAGGAAACTGCACATCACACGACACTTGAATTTTTTTATGTTGTGGATTCCAAATCCTAAGTGCTGTGTGATTGTAGGTATAACCAACAAAAACTCCCTTCCATGATTTTGCGTCCAACTTTCGGCGCTTTTCTTTGGGTATGTGTACGTAGACTTCTTCACCGAAACTTCGAAAATGCTTGAACTTGGCAGACTGTCCATACCACGCGTCAAATGGTGTTTTTTGATTCACTGTGCTTGTTCCAGTCCTATTCAAAACATACACTGCCTAATTGACCGCCTCTGCCCAAAATCGAAGTTGCATTTCTTTTGCATAGAGCATTGTTCGCGCTAGTTACATCACTGTTCGCATTTCTCTTTCCGCACCTCAATTTTGCTGCGGGGTGTACGGCACCGTGCGCTCATGTTTGACTTCAAAATGGTTGAATATCTTAGCCATTTCGTCATTTACAAATTCACGTCCATTGTCTGTACGCACTCGCCTTATCTTTTGATGATCAATTTTCTCGGCTTGCATCAAAAAATTTTTCATAGCATCTGGCGCTTCTGACTTTTCTTTCATAAAGTAAACAAAACGAAAATGCGAGTAAACATCTTTAATAAGCAAAAAATACCTAGCACCACCCACCGATTTTTCTTGCATTGGGCCACATACATCTGCGAAACAGAGTTCTCCACAGCTATTTGATTTTGCTTCACGCGATTTAAAACTGCCTCTATGTTGCTTGCCTAGAATGCATCCCTCAAATGTAAATTCCTCATCAATGAAATCCACATTGGCGCCCTTGAGAAATTGCATAACATGTGTTGCATTCTGATGAGCCAATTTATCATGCCATGTACGCAAAGATAATTTGTCACTAGCCGCAATGTTTGTCATGGTAAATTCTGTAACCTTGATCAGCATTTGAAATAATTTTCCTTGGCGTACTCCCACAGCTACAGTACTTCCGTCGTTCCTAACGAACTTGCAGTTTGTGCTATCTGATAGAAAATTAAATCCACGATCTAGTGCTTTCGTTTGTGAAAACAAATTGTAGTGAATGTCCGGCACATACAGGATGTTTGACAAAACTTTCTGGACCCATTCTTTGCCGCTGAAAACTAAAACATGAATGTCACCTCTACCTGCTGCTTCAATAGAGCGCCCATCGCCAACTTTGACAATATCGTTGTACTGTTCAAATCTGACAAACCAATCCCGCCGATTGCTCATGTGATCAGTTGCTCCTGAATCGAGTACCCACGCCCTTTTTTTACCTTTTGCATATGATCCACACATCAACGCCTCGACATGTTTACTCTGACCCTCACTTTTTGCCGATTTAACTATTTTCGGGCAATCTCGTTTAAAATGTTCTTTCGAACCACATTTGAAACATCCGCCTCTTGTTGTTGATTTGCTGCTTTTATTATGCTGCTTCTTTGTATTGAATCGGTTCTGATGCCTAGCTACAAATGCCTCAGACTTTACTTTTTCTTGGCTACCCAAACGAATTTCTTCAGCCATAAGTCTGCCTCTTAAATTGTTTAGATTCTGATCAGCTGACTGCACCGACTACCAAGCGCTGTGAAAATGATTATATTCCGCCGGCAACGAAATTAATACTTTCGTCACAATCATTGAATCTGATATTGTTTCGCCTTGGTCACGAAGATGCTGTACAATTTCCATTTGGAATTTCCATGTCAGCCACTGTGAGCTGTCTTGAAGCTTTTCAATTGTTATTTCGCTTTTCAAAGACATAACTTGCATTAAAAGTGTTTAAGGGACTTATGCCCTTAAAAATACAGCCCTGAGCACCCTTACCGTGGCAACCCCGTTTCGAAGTCGCTGGAAGGAGAACCAGGAGGTTGCCATAGCGAGCGTCTATAAAAGTGGGTGAATCAGTAAGTTGCGCTCTCTTTATTCATCAGATCAAGTACTTATCACACGTGCCAGAAGTCCGCGGTTATATACGAAGTCAATATACATATCTTGAACTACAACAATCAACCATTTGGATCCTGATGCCGTCAACGAATAACTTTCAGTGTAAATCTACATATAACATTTGAGTTTCTATATATATGTATGAATATATTCGCATGAAGCGATTCAATTAAACAGGTGTACTATGTACTCTAACTTCTAATAAAGTTTTGTTGTTTGCCATTATTACTTTTAAATACTCGCTCATTCCTTAACATGGTCCTTCGAGCCGGATTTGAGCCGGCAACTCCATACTCAATTTTCGAATGTTCGAAAAATGCAACTCTCGTGGCATTTCATCATAATTTTTGTCAGTTGAATAGAGCGAGTGAAAAAAGCAGTCCAGTCCAGTGAACCGCATTATATTGAAAAAACCAAAAATTAAAGAAAGGGACAGTTACCAAACTTGTGTAAAAGCAAACATTTAAACATAGTGAGTGAACCAAAAAATACTATTCTTTTAAAAATTTGACGCCGTAAAAAGAGCAACAAGTTCAAGTAAAGGCAGGTTACCTACATTACAGCGCAGAAAAACGAAGTAGAAACCCAAAAACAACACCAAACTACCGAAAAAACAAAAAATTGTAAGTAGAAATATACATATATAAAAATTTCGAAGCTTGCCTACAAACAGACAAGGAACCGTTATATTTCAACGGCGTTCGTGTATCTATATATGTACGTATTTATGTATATATATACATATGTACAAGTGTTCGTTTCCAGAAAGTTCACTCGCTACTAAATTCGCTG
This sequence comes from Sphenella marginata, assembly GCA_951509765.1. Taxonomy (NCBI): domain Eukaryota; kingdom Metazoa; phylum Arthropoda; class Insecta; order Diptera; family Tephritidae; genus Sphenella; species Sphenella marginata. Next base: position 44,565,609 of record OX608079.1, on the reverse strand, counting down.
CCTGCGTCGGCGCAACCAGCACACTCGATTTATATCGAGCGAGAATACACGTCAAATCGCCAAAATAGTGTATTGCGTACAGTATTTATTATGCATACATATTTCTGTAGTTTGGCATGCACTTAAATAAAACAGAATTTTCAATTTACATGAATACATATTCCTATGTACCAAACCCAACTGTCCACGGAAGGATACATATATACATATTTTTTCGTATAACCCAGTAGGACATGCAAATGTACCACAAAAATTCGAGACGTGTACATTAACGCGAAGAAAAGCATTTATTTGAATTTCCATTTTTCAAAAGTCTACATATATGTACACACATACATAGGTCAACACATAGGTAGATTAAAATATGTATATATAGTGATGTGATCAACTCCACGTATATTTAAGTGATAACATATGTATTGATTGTGAAATAACGAAGGAATCAGTCGGGTGCATCCACATTAAATTTGTTGTGCAAATTACATATTTGCAAACGTATACCTCAAGTATTCCTATTGGGACATTTATCTACGCAGTTCTGCTAAAATTATTCTAATTAGAATATACCAAATGAACACATAGAGTTACATATATAAATAGCATTGCTCGTTGCTTTGCTGGTCGGTTCTTTTCATCAAGAGAGTAACGAGATAAAATAGGTACTCGCTCGCTCTCACATCACAACAAAGTAAACAAAATATCATCCCCTATAATACCAGCAGGTTACCTGTTTCGATCAGCTCAAGTTTGAGGAAGTCAACTTAAATATAAGGCAAGTGCAGTGTGCACGAATCAGAAACTATTTCTTAGTCACATCCAAAAGCTGCACCTAATACCATTTTGTACAAATATATGTATGTATGTATATGCAGAAGCGCTGCTGACATCGCCTCTGACTGAATCGTTGCAACGTGTGATTGAGAGCAACGAATTCATTTCGTTATCAATTAACTATTCCCAGGTGCGTATCCCAGTGCACATTTTCATAATCGATCACATCGAATTATTTCACAGTTGATTTTGTTACTCAGTGATGCTGAATTGCGTCCTTCAAGTAAAAGACAGATTCGATTTTCTTCCTCTCAAATATTGGTGCTCAAGCACAACGCTAACCTGTTAACTTACCTCCAAGTGCTGTTGCGTTGTACCGGTACTCTAACGCAAATTTTGGTTTTAAAATTAGTTATCGATAGCTATACTTGATTGCATTAAGGGTTTACGTCAAAATCTTCACCTTTAAAGGACGGCAAAATGTCGTTAGACCAATCCCTAACAACCAGGTTCATCTTTGAATCAAACAACGTTATACAGTTTTGTTCAAATTTTGAAAAGGAAGATTTCGAAGACCAATCCGATTCACTACTTGAAGTAAAATTACAAGATTTAAATGCACGATGGGAAAGCTTACGTACGTCTTACGCAAACGTTTGCGTAGCGGATGAGAAAATCGCTTCTACAGATTTCAAATCTGATGCTCACAACAAATTTCAGCTATGCGCAGATAGCTTTTACATCTGCAAAGCGCAGATCTTAGATCATCTCAAAGTGCTTCAAGACACTCCAAACAAAAATGAGAGCCTTAACCAATCTACCCGTTCCCATTCGGAAAACATGGCCACCTGCATTAAAGTACCCCCATGTGACACTGAGGTGTTTTACGGCAATTACGAGGACTGGCCCTCGTTTCGTGACATGTTCACAGCCGTATATGTGAATCACCCAAAACTAACACCCGCTCAAAAGCTGTATCACCTCCGCATTAAAACGCGAGGGAAAGCCGGTGGCATTGTCAAAAAATATAAACTGTGTGACGACAATTTTTCGTTAGCGTGGGAAGCTCTTAGGGCGCGCTACGAAAATAAGAGAATGCTAGTGGACAATCAGTTGAAATCTCTTTTCAGCATTCAAGTTGCCAGTACTGAAAATAGTGAAGCCATTCAAAGGATTCAAACCACTATTAATGATTGTCTTTCCTCTCTCACCGCACAAGGAGTCTCAGTCGCTAACTGGGATCCAATCTTAATTTATTTATGTTCAACGAAACTCCCGGATGAAACCCTTTCACTGTGGGAACAATCCCTAAAATCTCGCAGAGAACTTCCCTTGTGGTCTCATATGGATGAGTTCTTAACTAGTCGCTATGAGGTAGTCGAGCGACTAAGTAGTATTCGACTCACCAAGGGTCGGCATTCAGTCCCCCAACGCGCCAATAAAATTTCTGCTTTTCATTTAAAAGAAAATCAATCCTTTAAGTGCAAACTTTGCAATCAGTGTCATTCGTTGAAAGTTTGCCAATCATTCAGACAACTAAGCACACCCGACCGACAGAAGTTCGTATCAGACAACGGATACTGTGTAAACTGTTTAGCATATAACCACCTCTTAAAGGATTGCAAAAGTACTTTTAAATGCTTTCAATGCAAAAAAACACACCACACTCTGTTGCACCCTAATTCAAATGTAACTAAAAAACCCGGTGTTCGCAACCAGTCAACCAAATCATCTAAAGAACCCTCTTCGTTATTGCACACGCAATCACACCAGCAAGATAATTGCACTCCCATCCAATCGAATAATCCTAACTTCGAAATTTTAGACAACAACAGCCCAGGCCCCCAGGGTTACCCCGCTGTTTACCAAACTAATATCTCTAGCAATAACGAAACCACCCTATTACCAACTGCAATCGTGCATGTCGAACATCTGGGTGAACTTTTCGCTCTCCGAGCTCTTCTGGATCAGGGTTCGCAAAAAACATTCATATCCGAAAAAGCTCAAAAAAGGCTAAAGCTTCCAACAAACAAAGAGAATTTCTCCATAACTGGAATGGGAGGTGCAATGGTTGAAAACACCAATAGGGTTTGTCATATCATTCTTGTTTCCAAGAAGGAAAACACCCGGTTATCAGCTAAAGCCATTGTGCTCCATAAGTTAACCAGTTTTCTTCCAACCTTTCAAATGGCCAAGCCCGATCTGTCTGCACTCAATGGTTTATATCTAGCGGATCCGCACTTCTTTCAATCGTCCCAGGTCGATCTGGTTCTCGGGAGCGACTTAATGCCGCATATTCTCGTAGAAGGAATCAAAAAAAATGTTGCTGGCAATCTGTTGGCACAAAATTCGATATTCGGTTGGTTTGTAAGTGGACCCGTTACGGGAAAAATGCTTTCGTCTTACCATACCTACGTAGTCGAAGACCATTCTGAGCGCCTAAATACGCAACTCCGACAATTTTGGGAAATCGAGGAAATGCCAGATCACCATTCGGCATCCGAAGACGATATTGCGTGCGAACAATTTTACCTCAACACAACTTTTCGGCAAGACGACGGGCGGTATGTAGTACGTCTGCCGTTCAAGCAATCTTTTTCAGCTGGCTTAAGTTTGGGACGTTCCCGTTCGCAAGCAATGATGCAAGCCCTTCGTATGGAACGTTCCTTAGACAAAAACCCTAATCTAAAAAAGGAATACCATCAAGTGCTAGAAGAATATTTAACCTTAAATCATATGAAACCAGCCTCTTCCGAAGAAATCCATCATAATGGAAAATATCTATCCTTTTATATGCCTCATCATGCGGTCATTCGTACCGAAAGCAAATCTACAAAGGTTAGGGTAGTATTTAATGCCTCTAAGCCGTCCGATACAGGAATTTCCCTGAACGACGTTCTTCATACAGGGCCTACCTTACAAGCTGATTTAATGAACGTTATATTAAATTGGCGACTGTATCGATATGTTTTCAATGGAGACATCCAAAAAATGTACCGACAGATTCTAGTTAACGAACAGGATCACCAGTTCCAACGTATTCTATTTCGTAGAAATAATGAATCCAAACTCACGGATTTTGCTCTCAAAACAGTCACTTTTGGCGTCAATTGCGCTCCATTTTTAGCTATTCGGACTTTACACCAACTAGCTGAAGACTCGCAGGAAAAATATCCATTAGCCAAACTGGTTCTTACCAAAGAAACATATGTCGATGACATATTATCCGGAGGTCACGACATTTCATCCTCCTTAGAAGTGCAATCGCAACTCATTCAGTGTTTACTATCGGCTGGGTTTCCACTAAAAAAGATTACAGCCAATCATCCAGACCTTCTAAGTCGCATTCCCACTGATGACTTATTAGATTCCGAGTTTCTTAAACTCGATTCATCCAGTTCCACCAAAACTCTGGGCATACGGTGGAACGCCTTAACGGATACATTCTCCTACTCCATTCAGCCATTAAAACCTTCAAATTCCGTAACCAAACGTCAAATTCTTTCGTCGGTGTCAAAACTTTTTGACCCGGCAGGGTGGCTAACGCCCATTATCGTTCAATCGAAATTGCTTTTACAGCAGCTTTGGCTGGAAGGCACGGAATGGGATGAGTGCGTCAAACCACTTTCATTACACAAATGGAATCAGTTTGTGACAGATTTACCAGCTGTCGAACAAATCCAACTACCGAGGTGGACGGAATTCAGTCCCGATCGAAAGGTTCAAATTCATGGATTCTGTGATGCATCTCAAAAAGCATATTGCGCAGCAGTATACCTTCGCACTCAGTCACACAATAATAAAACCAGTTCGAAATTACTTTTCGCCAAATCCAAAGTGGCTCCGTTGCAAACAATAAGCCTCCCACGGTTGGAGCTCTGCGGAGCTGTCCTTTTATCTAAAGGAATTAAAAACGTCCTCTCCAAGCTTCCTCTTGGAGAATATGAGCTATACCTTTGGTGCGACTCTTCCATAGTCCTCTCGTGGCTAGAAAAACCACCTTGTACGTGGAAAGTGTATGTGGCAAATCGAACAGCACAAATCATTAGTAACGTCGGAAATGTAAAATGGCGGCATATTACTACCAATCAAAATCCTGCTGATTTGGGGACACGCGGCTGTAAGCCACAAGAGCTCATACATAACTCACTTTGGTGGAATGGTCCTGAATGGCTATTAAAAAATCCCGAGGCATGGCCAGTATCATTCCATCAGAAAGTCATTCCACCTGAGGTTAGAAAACTAGAAGCGCTACACACAATTGAAGAAGAACCTGAGATATTAAATCGTTTTTCGTTATGGCCAAGAGCCGTACGGGTTATTGCCTATATATTTCGTTTTTTTCATCGAACCAAATTTGGTTCCATACAGTCCACTACGAAGCCTTCATATGACACCCTGGTACTATCTAAAACCGAAATACAGTTTGTGAAAACTCGGCTGATAGTATTAGCCCAAAAACGGTTCTATCCAGATGAATACGCAAAGGTCACCAACTCCCAACCAATATCAAAGCGCAGCTCACTCCTTACGTTAAACCCATTCGCAGATACCAATGGTATTCTCAGAGTCGATGGACGTTTAGCAAATTCCTCGCTGTCATACAGCGAGAGACACCCCATTATATTACCACCATCGTCACATTTTTGCACTTTATATCTTCAGTTTGTTCACACTTTGCTCATGCACGCAGAACACCAACTAATGATTAGAATGGCCAAACAAGAATACTATATCCCGAGGCTCAAGTCGAAAGTCAAACAAATAGTGCACAATTGTAAGGTGTGCACAATCCACAAGCAGAAAATGAGAACTCAAATCATGGCCGCACTTCCGCCAGAAAGATCCACATATTCTCTACCATTTACCCGAACGGGAGTGGACTTTGCCGGTCCCTTCAACATCAAGTCGGCAAATACTCGTAGGGCACCCTTTCTCAAGGGCTATGTCTGTGTATTCGTATGCTTTGCGACCAAAGCCATACATTTGGAGCTATGCTCTGATCTTTCTACACCAGCGTTTCAAGCAGCCTTTGCACGCTTTGTTGGGCGGCGAGGCTTACCACAATTAATATATTCAGACAACGGGAAAAACTTTGTAGGAGCCAGTCGGTCACTTCAAAGAGACTTCAACAAATTTCTTCAGGAAGCTTCCCTCGACACTCGCTCCAAATATACCCTTCACGGATTAGAGTGGCGATTTATCCCACCAAATGCACCACATATGGGTGGCTTGTGGGAAGCGGGAGTAAAAAGTTTCAAACTTCACCTTAAACGCACAGCTGGGAACGTGAATTTCACATTTGAAGAATTCACAACACTGTTAGCCCGAATCGAAGCAGTACTGAATTCACGCCCTTTATCCCCTATGTCTGACAATCCGCATGAATATGCTGCTCTTACGCCTGGTCATTTTTTGCGTGGTGCACCTCTTCTAGCTATCCCCGAACCGGAAGCCGAAAATCTATCTCTGCAAAATCGATGGGAGAAACTAAAACTGCTCCACCAGCATTTTAGTGTTCGATGGAAAGAAGAATACCTTAAGGAGTTACATCACAGGTACAAGTGGAAACATCCACAAAAGAATCTCGAAGTTAACGATTTCGTCGTAATTAAAAATGAATTGACACCTCCTAACGAGTGGTATCTAGGCAGAATTGAAAAGGTTTATCTGGGGTCAGATGATAGGGTACGCATGGCTGACGTTCGTACACAACACGGTCTGTACACTAGACCCATTGCCAAATTATGTCCTTTACCTATACAATCAAATCTAGCTCTGTCGCCACCCTGACTACAGTTTATATATTTGTATCTGTCTATGTTCCTAGCCATAAGTATATCCGAAAATTTTGCTAAAACCATCTTCTTCTGCAGAAAAATCATGGTTCGCCACGGAAGCGCATCTCCAGGTCTCCGCCGGAAAGGCAATGTTCTATCACTACGGCTTAAAGATGTTGGAGGTACCACTCAACGAAATACCTCACAGGCAGGTACCCAACATCGTAATGCTCGCCACGGAAGTACAACACGCAAGAGTAAACCTCAGGTACCCCCCCTTCGTGTAACGGCACCTAAACGTCGTGATCCAACCATGCACCTGTGCCTAGTTTGTCATCGCTATCACGCTATCAGATTCTGCAAGGTCTTCCTGGAGTTGAGCGTAAAGGATCGCATCCGTTGTGTGCGTAAGTACAATTATTGCACAAACTGTTTGGCTCGTACTCACGGTGTGAAGCAATGCACCTCATCTGAGAATTGTAAAACGTGCAACCGACGACATCCCACGTTACTCCACCGCCCAGCGCCAGGCAAACCAACATCGTCCAGTACCACTAATGAGGCGAGTATAATGGTATCCGAAGCCATACGAGTTCTAGGACAGGTACAAAATGCGTTATCCCTTGCACAAGTGCAAAGGGGGCGGCGTGTTTAAGGGACTTATGCCCTTAAAAATACAGCCCTGAGCACCCTTACCGTGGCAACCCCGTTTCGAAGTCGCTGGAAGGAGAACCAGGAGGTTGCCATAGCGAGCGTCTATAAAAGTGGGTGAATCAGTAAGTTGCGCTCTCTTTATTCATCAGATCAAGTACTTATCACACGTGCCAGAAGTCCGCGGTTATATACGAAGTCAATATACATATCTTGAACTACAACAATCAACCATTTGGATCCTGATGCCGTCAACGAATAACTTTCAGTGTAAATCTACATATAACATTTGAGTTTCTATATATATGTATGAATATATTCGCATGAAGCGATTCAATTAAACAGGTGTACTATGTACTCTAACTTCTAATAAAGTTTTGTTGTTTGCCATTATTACTTTTAAATACTCGCTCATTCCTTAACAAAAAGAATTTAAGACCAAAGACAAAAAAACAAACCGCTACTATTCGCCTTTTGTAATTTTAATTAACAACTTAATTCAATCGCAGTGGAACCGTTCTGGGCCCATAACCTGATGAATAAAACAAGTTATTTTGTAGAAAAGAACAGTTTAGTTTTAATTAAAAGCAAAAGTAATGTTTTATACACGAGGCTGCTAGCACGTAGCAAAAAGGAAAAAAGGAAGAATGAACAAGAGAGTATTTTGACAGGTTGAAGTATGTAGATAACTATAATAGTGTTGCCATGTAACTAAAATATACATTCTATTTCAACAAGAAGCCTTCAAGGAATCGCAGTCGAACATAGCTGCTAAGCTTGACCAATTGATTATTTTGAAAATAAGATCGCTACAAATTAAAGAAGAGGCACATACAGCAGATATGCAAATAAAAGCCATAGAACTGAAGATCAAAAATCTTCAGCTGGAGGCTTTAAACAAAACGCTCGAATGATTTTAGTTTGTACTTACATATGTATGTATGTTCTATTTATTTTATGTTCGATTTTTATTATTATATATGAGTATGTATTTATTAAAAAACCAATGGATTAGGCTATATGAGAATTTTATTTAATTATTTGACAATGAGAGCATTATGTGGTTTCTAATTTTGTGCCCAATTTTTGTTAGTTGGGTCTCGTTTCCTATATCTATTTCGGCATCTATTTCTACGCCTGTTGAAAAACGACTTCAGTAACCTGCACAAACATTACTAAATCTTTTCAGGGATATACCGACTTATTTTGTCGTTGCTTAGGATTTTCCATCTTCCTTTGAAAATGCCAATAGTTCGTTCAACAATGCAACGTGCTTTGGAATGAATTTCATTAAATCGCGCTTGACTCGAACCATCTGATGGACTTCTGAACGGTGTCAAACACCACGGCTCCAAAGGGTAACCCGAGTCTCCTATTGATTAAGAAAATACGTATATATGTACATGTAAATGGATATATATACATACATATGCAAACATTTGGTGAGTGTTTTTATTGCCCAAAAGCCAAACATTTTTCAAATTGTTTTGGTTATATTGATCCTCTAAACATTTTCTCTGTGCTGACTGCTTCCACACAAACGAGTCACGTGTAGCTCCACCATATTTGGAATTAATAGCCAAAATTCTATGCTCATGATCGCAAATCTGAAAACATTTGTTTACTTTAATTAAGCATATGCCAAATATATGGATAATAATGTGCTTACTACACGAGTGTATAAACAAAAGGGCAATTTTGTTCGGCGAGGTGCACGCACGCACACGGAAAAACTTTTTCAACAATGGTAAAAAGTGAACCTCGTCACACAAAATTGTCCATATTTTTATACACTCGTGTGCAACCCACTGATTATCAATATTTTTGTGAATCGCTGGTTGGCAGGATTAATTTCAACTTACTATCATAGAATTGAGATTGTGGTATCCTTTCCGGTTGAAAAACATATGCTCATTCTGAGTTGGTTTTTGAAGGCCAAAATATGTGCCATCGATACACCCGATTACTGAAAAGAGTTCTTTTAGTTATTAGCCCTTTTAAACCTATTGTAGTAGGTAATCTTACCTCCTGGGATTTTGTATTTCTGCACAAAATATTCTGTACACCGAGAGAGACAGTCCGGCGAAAACTATGAATCGTGGGCACAATTGGGATACTAATTGTGAAGTGAAAGTGAAAGCAAGTGATCGTGGGGCGCTCACTTATTAATTAAATAATTAGTCATTTTTAAAGCTTTTTAATTTTCCAAAATGTTTTGTTTAATATGCAAATGCCCGTATGACACTACGTATTTTTTTTGTATTTTTCCTGTATTTTGTGCGAAAGAAACGCCCTTATACAATTTCCATATTGGTGCAAACGGGCGAGCTATGTTAAAAAAACAAGCAAAATACAGCCAAAATACAATCTAGGCTGTTAAAAACAAACGAAAAATTTTGTATTTCGATAGCTTTTTTTGACAGTTGGCTGTTTTTTGTTACCCAGTAAGCAAAATAAACTTTCTTTAGCAAGCTTTTCGTTTGGAAAAGGTTTATTATATTCATTGTAACACGTTTGGAAAAAATTGTCGAGTAAATGAAAGTGATCAATTTTTAAATAATTGGAATTGAGTCTTGGAAACAAATTTTTAATAAACGTTATATTCAACGTACAGCAAGGGTTTGTTGAAAACTGATTGATAGACACGGGCCAATAGCCTAACGAATATGTTGCTCCGAAGGTTGCTGGTTCGAGTCCCGACAATTTCCTCAGCTTTTTTTAAATGAATTATTATAATTATTTTAAAATTATCTTTTATGATAAATTTTCATTTGGTGCGAGAGGAGATAAAGAACTAATTTGTGGTGTGGTGCTTGCAATTTTTTATACAATCTGCATCTGCAAAGCAGACCGTGTGCATTTTTTCTGAGAAACCTTGCATGGCACCCGGTTTGAAAAACCTTTTAAAATCACATTTCATGTTGCCTGTAGCGGGGTTCGAACCTAGGTCCTTCTGTGTGGTAGGGCCAGCTGCATTACCGTCACACCAAGATGCCCATATAACAAAATCCATGTGCATACATATGTAAATGAATCATGTAAGTTTTAAAACATTATTTTTGAAAACTGACAAATTTTTCCCTCGCTGAGTGTTCACCTCAAGTTATTTCTCCAAGGAAAAACATATCCAAACGATTGTGAAATTTTTTAGACACAAACTCGTGTGTAAAACATTGACTTTAAAGCTTGGAAAATATTGTTTTATAAATTAGCTTACTTCCTTGTTTATTGGGTAGTTTTTCTGACAAATATTTTTGTTTTGAAAATAATATACATATGTACATATGTACATATATGTTTGTTTACAAAAAGAGATGTATTTGGAAATTTTAAATATTGCAACCAATTTGATTGCTAAATGCTTCTGTTTCACAAACTATGAACTCTATTTATAAGGTGATAAACATTTGCATCTTGCCATTGAAGCTCCTTTAGTCTTTTTAGGTTTTAACAGGAAAAATATCAAAATCAAATTTTCAAATTAATATTTTGTTTGTTTATTTTTGAATTTGATTTTTGTTCAGCTTTCAACTAAACGTCAACCCAATTGAAATTACAGGCACTGTTTGTCCCTCTTCAACAAATGCGAAATTGTTTTTGTAATCTGATTTTCGATAAGTTTTCGTCAGTATTTCAAGCATTAAATACACGAAAAATACAAGAAAAATACGTAGTGTCATATGGGCAAAAGAAAGAGTAGAACGGAATAATCCAAACAAAATTGATTGTTCTGACTGTTTGAACTATTTTCACGGAAATTGTGTTAATATCAAAGCAGCCGACATTGAATATTTCAAATCTAGCAACAAAAAATATCGTTGTGACAGATGCACAGCTATGCGAAGAAAGTCATTGCAGCCAACAACAACACCAACTCAGACTGCAAGCCAACAGGTGCCCGTTCAAAATGCACCAAATATTGGAAAAAAACAACAACAACATGAACAAAACACAGCTGAGAAAGCGGCAGGCGATGATGGAATTGACGGAAAAATAACTCTTCAGCTCTTGTACAAAGAGATACTTGACCTGAAGCAAATAAACATTGATTGCCTAGGTACAATTTTGTATTGTCAAAGAAGAAAATGCTGAGTTGAGGAAAAGAGTTGATAAACTGGAAAGCAGACTAAACTGGAAAGAACAAGCACAGTTGGAGAATTTCATTGACGTTGTAGGTGTGCCAAATGTCAACAAAGATAATGCAAGAGAATGCATAAACAAAATTTTCAGCGTTGCATTAAATGTGCAGGTAATGGATGATGAAATCGAAAAAATTAGCGTGCGTCCTAATAATGCTGATAAAAGTAGTTTGATTGTTTGTGTTAAGCTTAAGTCTATGGAAACAAAGAAAAGAATTATGAAAGCCAAACGAACCGCCGGGAATAAGCTTAATACGTCAATGTTTTCTGATGCGAGCAAAAAGAACCTCTACATAAACAACAGCTTTACAAATTACTACAGAGCACTGTTCAAAGCTGCTAGTAAAGCAAAAAAGGAACGTAAATTTAAATATTTACGGATAAATAATTCAAAAATTTTAATGAAAAAAAACGATAATGATAGAGCTTTAATCATAAGAACGTTTGATGATCTTTCTGCTATCAATCTTAATTAAATTTGTTTTTATATTGTTTTATTTTTAGTTAAAAATCATGAGTATAAGATCAGTTCTTACGAATAATAGCCCAATCATTAATGTTTTCAACGAATCTAATTTATTATCATCCAAAGACAATGCCTTTAAAGACAATGCCTTTACAGTTTTGCATCAAAATGTAAGAAGTCTCAGGCGGAATTTCGATTCCTTAGTTTGCAACCTCGAATCCTTTGTTAATCTTCCCGATATTATTTTCGTCTCAGAAATTTGGATTTTTTCTTATGAAATAAATGACTATGATATTCCTAGTTATAATTTTTTTGCAAATACAAATGACTCGTATACTGCAGGTGGTGTTGGAGTTTTTGTACGTGATTTTTACGAGTGTGAAGTTACTTGCATTTGTTTATCAAGCGCTGATGTAATAAAAATTTCATTGCAAATATGCGATATACCTTTCACTTTTATATGTCTGTATAGATTTCACTCACTATCTTTTAAATTGTTCCATGAAGAATTCTCTATTTTTTTAAGTAGTGAAAAATCATCAAATATTTTTATATTAGGCGATTTTAACTTTGATTTAATGAGCACCAATTCTATGCTAGACAACTATCGAACGCTCCTAGCAGAACATGGTTTATTTTCTTTCATTAATGAGGCTACTAGGCCACAATCAGGAACCTGTATAGACCATGTTTATGGTAGATTTAGTTATATTGCAGATAATATGCCTGCTGGTATAAACCTTGATTTAGGAGTTTCGGACCATTGTATGACCAGAATTCAACTTACTAATTTAAATGCAAATAGGCGAGTTACCAATTACGATATATTATCAGCTAATAAGAAAATAAATTTTCATGTTTTAAATGAATCACTTCGTTTTGAAAAGTGGGAAACAGTTTTAAATGAGTCAAATGTTGACACAGCGTATAATTTTTTTATTAAAACACTTACGATGCACATAAACAACTCTAGTATCGCCATTTTTCCTAAAAGGTCAACTGTAACTCTAAAACCTTGGATCACTCAAACTCTGTTAAAAAGGATCAGACTGAAAAACACGTTACGGAAAAAAAGCAACAGGCATCCGGCAAATACTAGGCTAAGAAATCGTATGCGTCTTTTAACTAAAAGAGTTAACAAAGAAATACGTACAAGGCGCGATAAATATTTTCAAAATCTTTTTTCCATAGCGCAGGGTAACTCCAAAAAAGAATGGGACGCTGTTAATAAAATAACAAACCGTAATCCAAAAAAGAAGTGCGACTCGCTCGTATTAAACGTGAATGGTGTAGACGTGTCGGAGCCTCAGGAAGTTGCAAACGAATTCAACGATTTCCTTGTCAACGTAGGGAAACCCTCCGATTTAAGCAGTAATCCTAAGCCCTGTACCTGCTATACAAACCCAATACATACCGAGTTCTTTCCGCCTAGTAACAGTTTTTTCTTTGATGCCATTACAGGCTCAGAAATTATGAATATAATTAAATCTCTAAGTAACTCTAATTCAAGTGGTAATGACAACATATCAAATCGTACGTTAAAGAGCATAGCATTTAACATTGTCGATATTTTAAAACATTTATTTAGTTTAAGTATAGCCTCCGGTATTTTTCCTGCTGACTTAAAATGCGCTACGGTTATACCACTCTTTAAAAAAGGAAATAAAAATGACAAAAATAACTACATGAATCAGTTGTTGGGGTGGTGCCTACGCTAGTAAGATCCATCCGCTTTTAATACTACAGAAGTGTCTAATCCGAAGAATATGTAAAGTCGGTCGTTTAACTCACTCTATTGATCTATTCAAAAAATGAAATATTCTTCCTGTGCGGCACTTATACTATTTTAAAGTCTTAAAATTTTTTTTTATAAGAAGCGGGTATACGCAAAGCCCAATATACAACCTTTACAATCTGAGAAATAAGACGTTATCTCAAACAAAAGTTCCTAGCTTTCGCACTACACTTTATCGTAACTTTTACACCATCGTATCATGTAATCTATACAACAAACTACCTGCCCAAATACGACTCATTAGAAGGCTACCAGCATTTCTGAGGGAAGTGAAGCAGTGGCTACTTGGTTTCAATCATGAGGTTATTGAAATTCTTTTGAGACCTATAACGTAAGATGTGAGTACTTTAACATCTGTAATTTAGATTTTTTTTTTTTGTTCTAATATACATACTACGTACATGTAATATTCACACCTTTCTTTATACATATTTTTCATCTTTTCAATTGTAATGAACTATATTTTGTTATTATTATGCGCCCCAGAAGCATTATAATTACTAAACGAATGAAATGGCATTTTCTCTGCTCCTTGAATGAGCATCTAATGTCATTATCTATTTTCTTGTTTTTATACCTAGTAGTGCTTCGCACACAAGGTATATTAACTTCATTGGCCTAACGGTAGTATGTAACGGCATCAACGAATCGAGATAGATATTGACTTATATATATCAAAATGTTCAGGCGGAAAAGAGAAATTGATTGAGCCATGTCCGTCCGTCCGTCCGTCTGTAAACACGATAACTTGAGTAAATCTTGAGATATCTCAATGAAATTTGGTATGTAGGTTCCTTTTCACTTATCTCAGAGCGCTATTGAAAATAGGCAAAATCGGTTAAAAGCCACGCCCACTTTCTATATATATAATATTTTCGAAAATACAAAAAGAGTGATTATTCAGTACATAATACACCTATAAGGATAAAATTTGGTGTGCACTTTAGCGTTAAGGCAAAAAATAAATGTTTGAAGAAATTTTTAAAAAGGGGCGTGGCACCGCCCACTTTTGATTAAGTCAAATTTGGAAATATTATTAGTCATAAATCAAAAACCGCTCAATATAGCAAAATAAAATTCAGCACACATACATATTTATATTAATACAAGCAATATTTCGAGAAAAAATTATTTAAATCGGGTTAGGTCCACGCCCAATTTTATACGAAAGATTTTGAAAAGGATCATAGATATATTGAATATGCTATAACTTTGCTTAAACTACTTGTATATCATTTCTATTTCACCTCTAAAGTGTTCGTGGGCAAAGAAAGTCGAAAGCACAAAATTTTTGGAAAATGGGCGTAGCCCCGCCCCTTTATGGTGGATTATTCCACAAAACTTTCCATGCCATAACTCCTGTAAAAATTAATTTATTGAAACGATATTTGGAGAAATTGTTCAACATATAAAGCTTACTCTTTGCTGTAAAAATTAACAAAATTGGTTAAAGGACACGCCCACTTTTCGAATACAGTTCTGAAAAATTTCTTTGTAAAATTAAAATCGCGATATTTCCATAATTGTATAAGTTATATAAATAAGATTTTACACACATAATAGGCTTTTTAGGGAAAACTAAGCTGTAAAAAAATTTTGCGGATTTTGTTGAAGTAGGCGTGGCGCCGCCCACTTTTCAGCAAAAAAGGTCTGTTATTTTCAAAAGCGATTGCTTAAAATTTCAAGAAGGTATTTCAATGAAAGTTAGTGAGATGCTTCCCAATAGTATGTAGTATACTCCTGCCAAAAATTACGCAAATCGGATAGCAAACACGCAAAATATACGGACAAGTAGTTAACACCCTACTGCCTTTTTATACCTAGTAGTGCTTCGCACACAAGGTATATTAACTTCATTCGCCTAACGGTAGTATGTAACGGCATAAACGAGTCTAGATAGATATTGACTTATATATATCAAAATGTTCAGGAGGAAAAGAGAAATTGATTGAGCCATGTCCGTCCGTCCGTCCGTCTGTAATCACGATAACTTGAGTAAATCTTTAGATATCTCAATGAAATTTGGTATGTAGGTTCCTTTTCACTTATCTCCGAGCGCTATTGAAAATAGGCAAAATCGGTTAAAAGCCACGCCCACTTTCTATATATATAATATTTTCGAAAATACAAAAAGAGTGATTATTCAGTACATAATACACCTATAAGGATAAAATTTGGTGTGCACTTTAGCGTTAGGGCAAAAAATAAATGTTTGAAGAAATTTTTAAAAAGGGGCGTGGCACCGCCCACTTTTGATTAAGTCAAATTTGGAAATATTATTAGTCATAAATCAAAAACCGCTCAAGATAGCAAAATAAAATTCAGCACACATATTTATATTAATACAAGCAATATTTCGAAAAAAAATTATTGAAATCGGGTTAGGTCCACGCCCAATTTTATACGAAAGATTTTGAAAAGGATCATAGATATATTGAATATGCTATAACTTTGCTTAAACTACTTGTATATCATTTCTATTTCACCTCTAAAGTGTTCGTGGGCAAAGAAAGTCGAAAGCACAAAATTTTTGGAGAATGGGCGTGGCCCCGCCCCTTTATGGGGGATTATTCCACAAAACTTTCCATGCCATAACTCCGGTAAAAATTGACTTATTGAAACGATATTTAGAGAAAGTGTTCAACATATAAAGCTAACTCTTTGCTGTAAAAATAAACAAAATCGGAGAACGGACACGCCCACTTTTTGAACACAGATCTAAAAAATTTCTTCGTAAACTTAAAATCGCGATATTTCCATAATTGTATAAGTTATATAAATAAGATTTTACACACACAATGAGCTTTTTAAGCAAAACGAAACTGTATAAAAGTTTTGTGGACTTTGGTGAAGTAGGCGTGGCGCCGCCCACTTTTTAGCATAAAAGCTCAGCTATTTTCAAAAGCAATTGCTTGAAATTTCAAGAAGGTATTTAAATGAAAGTTAGTGAGATGCTTCCCAATAGTATATAGTATACTCCTGCCAAAAATTACGCAAATCGGATAGCAAACACGCAAAATATACGGACAAGTAGTTAACACCCTACTGCCTTTTTTTTTATTAATTTTTTTTTATTTTCATACCCTTCATTTATATTTTGTTATTTAGTGATAGTTTAATTTACCACTTACAATAGAAATGTTTTTATCGAAAACAATCAGTTGCCTTTATAACAAATTTTCAGGTATGTATTAAAATAGACCTGAGTAAATTAGGATACCAAAACAGATCACTACTAGGTATTTAATGTTCGGTTACACCCGAACTTAGACTTCCTTACTAGTTTATTTTATTTTCATGTTGCAAAACTCAAAAAATTGTAAATAATTACGAGAAAATAAAGATTATACATACAAGATTATACATACATACATTTTAGCCTCCATTTTATTTACAATGTCTTTGAACTTTGGCAAATCCCTATCAAATAATGGTTTCCGACTATATGTTGATAACCTCCACTCGCCAAAAGGGACGAAGTTGCTGCTAGTTGTAGCACTGGTGGCACAGAGGTTGACAAATAGCCTTCAAAGTTTATGTCCGTAAGGATAAAACTAAAGCATCTTTGGTCAGCCTAAAAAGCATCTTAAACCTATAAATCGTCGCTACCGACCAAGAAAGGCGCATTCAACAAATTGTCAACGAAAAAAGGCGCATTAAAAATATTGTGGGAAATAAGGACGCATTAAAAAATATTTTGACGAAAAAAGGCGCATTAAAAAATATTTTGACGAAAAAAGGCGCATTAAAAAATATTTCGAGGAAGAAAGGCGCATAACCATTCCATTTGCTGGAAATATGAAATATAATCAGTAAAGGCCTACACCAAATTAAAAACACGCTTTCCCATTTTCCGGCTGGAAAAATACAAGGGGATGCGTACATAAAATGAAACAGCAGCTTAGAGTAACTCCAACTTATATCGCCTTTCTTTCTATTTGAAAGCGCCTTTCTTTCTTAAAAATTATTTTAATGCGTCTTTCTTCAAACAAAAAAAAGTTTGCGCCTTTCTTCGTCGACAAACAGCTTTGCGCCTTTTTTCGTCGATAGGAACGAAATGGACAATTTTTATTATTTATTTATTCGGTTTCAACATTTTTATCTTATGCGGTTCATGCAAATCCAAGGTATTGCTTTGGTCGCGTATTCTGCACCTTATTACTTTTTGATGAGTCTGCTCGTCCGAATCTGACGAACCTGAGTAGAAAAATAGCACAGGGTTCATTTTAAAGCCTAAAGTCATTGTTATAACAAATTTGACATATGTTTAAATATTTATCTTCGATTTCCATTAAAATTTCGTTTCTTCTTTGTTTGTTTTGGTCTTTTTGACATTTTCTAAACTTCACTCTGACAAGAGACAGATATGTTATCGCAAACAAATTTATATTCGTTGCGTATCAAATGCGGCAATATGCCCACTCGACACGTTTCAAAATTTTACTCTATGCCATTGCTCGCTCGCTTGCGACTGCCGCTATTCGGGCCCTGGCTATGCGAGGGGCATTCTAGATAGAATTCCCATCGAATTTTGAGAGTATTTATGCATTACACGACCCAACTGAGTTTTTGAAGTTAGAAAGTAACTTTTCAGTAATTATGCTGCGCAATCTCGAGCCAACCACGTTAGGCAAGGGAACGAGATTACACAAAAAAAAAAAAACGAATGCATAACATGCATTCATGCCCTTCCAATATAAACGTTATGACAATAAACAAATTTTCAACCATGTTGGCATTGACTTACGGGCCGAGTGCTTTACACATGGGCAATTGCATGTTGCAATTCCAGAACTGGAAACCCCCAGAATCAAGCTATACTACTCGTAGAGCCTTCAGATAATATAACTTAAAATGTAGTATATGTATTCTGAAGAACTGCAATTTAGTGTTTTGTTACTTTCTAATAATTGAATGTAAATAGAAGAGAAAGCAACATATAAATATATGTACACTAGAAGGACCCGGCAGACGTTGTTCTGCCCAAATTTAGGGGGAAAATGCCAAGATAAATAAAAAAGTTTGGAATATTTCGGTCCCTGGTCCACTTCCCGAAAAAAAAGACTACCTTTGTACAAAATTTGAAGAAAATCGCACAATTAATAAAAATGGAATTTGGAATATTTCGGTCCATGGTCCACTTCCCGGGAAAAAAGTTACCCCATATTTTAACAAAGTAAAGTGGGACCTTTGTACAAATTTGAAGAAAATCGTAGTATAAATAAAAAAGTTTCCCGGAATAAAACTTTACATAAACACTCCGGATTCCTACTGACCTATCCTGTAGGTTAGGTTAGGGTAGGGGCGTACTTAGGCCGGATGGCCCATTGTGATACCACTGAGGGGGGTTTAGTCCATGCTTCCCTTATACACTCATGAGATTGAGCCACCCTGTCCGCTTGATAAAGCGTAGAATGTCTCCGGTTTCGACGGAGCTTAGGTCAGATAAGCTGTTAATTGGGAAGCCGCTAGACACTCCAGCCGGGTCCTGGCTAGAGCGGGGCAGCTGCAGATGAAGTGCTCGACATTTTCTATCTCTTCTTCGTCCCTGCAGCAGCGACAGAAGTCGTTTGAGGGGACCCCCATGCGTTTGGCATGTGTTCCCATTAGACAGTGCCCTGTGAGCACCCCAATCAGGGGCCTAGGGATGGTCGTCTAAGATTGAGTAGGGACTCGGTCCGTTTCTTACAGATGTAGGGCCAGGTTTGCCTGGACACCTCGCAAGTCGTCTCCCGTGTCCATCTAGAGTTTGCTTTTCCTTCGAATTGGCGTAGGAGGCAGACTTAGTCGGGGCTAGAGGGGGGAGGTATTCCTAGTTCGGTTCACCTCTGATTGCTCCGTGGCCTTCCTAGCTAACTCGTCAGCAGCGCAGTTTCCAGGAATGCCGCTGTGGCCTGGAACCCATATCACTGCTGTGGAGCATTTCGAGGCCAGTTCATTTAGCGAGTGCCTACAGTCGAGTGCTACCTTCGAAGAGGTGTTGCTGCTCTGAAGGGCTTTGATCGCTGCTTGGCTGTTGCAGTAGATGGATACTGACGTGCAGTTTGCGAAAGCAGCCAGCGTGCAGCTTCCTCTATGGCTGTAAGTTCCGCCTGCAACACGCTGCAGTGGCTAGGTAGCCCTATGCATAGGGAAAGTGAAAGAGAGCTTTGAGCCGTCTGTGAAGATTGAGGTTGAATGTGGGTTTAGAGTATTCACGTTATCCCATTCGTGCCTCTCAGGGATTCTGATGAAGAACAACGTGTTTGGGCCATAGCCGATAGGTGTGGTTTAATCCACTACCTTCAGTTTATTTGGTATGGTCTCCAGGATGCTAGCGTGTCCAAATGTGGTGTCGCTCCAGCGCTAAACTGCGTTCATTGGTACTGCGCTATGGATCGCCTGGAGTTTTCCAAGAAGTTGAGCATGACCTCCAAGGCTTTTGTGGGAGTCGATGGAAGCGCCCCCGTAATAAGCATCGCCGCTGATCGCTGTACTCTGCCCACCCTGCTTATGTTGCTGTTGCGTTCGAGTGCTGGCGTCCACACAGCGACGCTATAGAAAGGGATGGGTCTGACTTCAGCGATGTGCAGCCAGTGCATAATTCTAGTTTTTAGGCCCCATCTCTTCCCTACCGCTGCCTTGGATGAATAAAGAGCCTGGATAGCCTTCTTCGATCTGTCCTCAACATGCTTATTCCAGTTGAGTTTGCTATCTAAGATCACGCCGAGGTACTTGACCTCCTGAGAAAGTGTGAGCCTGACTCGATTCAGGCGTGGTGGTACAAAAGCTGGTTTTTTGTACTTCCTAGTGAACAGGATCATTTCTGTTTTAGTGGGATTAACACTAAAGCCGCTCTACAGAGCCCAGTCCTCCTCGAGGTTCAAGGCAGTCTTGAGCAGCTCCCTTAGAGACTGGAGATGCTTACCAGTCGCCGACATCGACTGGAGATGCTTACCAGTCGATGCCATCGACATAGGCAATAATTTGACAGCCAGTGTTTTCAAGCTTCAGAGGTAGGGTGTTAACTGCTAGGTTCCACAGAAGAGGTGATAGAACTCCTCCTTGAGGAGTGCCCCTGGATGCGTATCGCACTATTGAGACCTCTCCTAGATTGGCTTAGATAGGTCTCCTTGACAGTAGCTGTCTAACGAATTCCACGAAGGGGCTCGATGACCGCTAGAGGATGTACGTTATTAAAGACTCTTTCAATGTCGAGAAAAATGCCCAGGGTGAATTCCTTGAGGGCGAGTCCTTTTTCTATATTTGTGGTGATAGCATGGAATGCTGTGTCCACGGACTTGCCCTTAGAGTATGCATGCTGAGCTGTCGATAGGTTTGGTAAACGCAGGTTGTTCCTTATGTGTGCGTCCAGTATTCTTTCCAAAACATAAAGAAGGAGAGATGTTAGGCTTATAGGCCTGAGGTCTTGTGGATTCGAGTGTGAAGCTCTGCCTCCTTTGGGAATGAAGACTATCTTCGCCCCGGTCCATCTTTGTGGAACGTAGCATAGCCTTAGACATGCTGTGTAGATTTTAGACAGCATGGGCGAGAGAATCTCGCTCGCCATTTGAAATTCGGCGGAAATATATCATCGGGTCCCGGAGATTTAAAGGGGTCGAAGGTTTTGATAGCCCATTCGACTTCTTGAGGATTAATCAGCTTCCATGTGGAGTGATAGTATCCGTCGTTGTTGGCTCCTTGGAACAGCCAGGAAAGTGCGTGTCCATTAGGAGTTCGACCATTTCGCTACTAGATGTTGTCCAATCTACATCTGGATTTTGAATGTAACCTGGGACGGTAGGAATTTTCGATAGAACTTTACGCAATCTATTGGCCTCCGAGTTTGATTCGATGTGGGTACAAAAGTCCCGCCGCGAATCTCTCTGGGCTTGGTTGACTGCTTTCTTGAAAGTTTTTAAGGCTTGTTTATATTCTTGCCAAGAACCGGTCCCCTTAGCTTGATTAAAAAGCCTCCTGCTGCTGTGTTTCCTTAGCCGAGAAATCTCGGAGCTCCACCATGGTGGTCTCTTCTTATTCCTCGGTCTGCTAAGAGGACAGGAGGCGTTGAAAGCAGCATTACAGGACTCTGTGATCAAGTCTACTGCTTCATCTATTTTAGACGATGAGTCGAGCTGCAGAAACATATGTACCTATGGTCAGAGAGGGAAATAACTCTCCGACGCCCGGGCAAGGTCGGTTGTATAAGTGCCTTACCCCGGTATACTGGCTCTGCCGGGGCGGACGAACCCCTTCCAGCATAACTCGTGGGAATCATATGGACGCAACAAAATTAATTAAAAAAGATGAGAAGGGATGTGGGGAAGAGGAGAGCGTTCTGGGAACGCTTTCGGAGGACGAACTCCTGGCTAGTAGTCAGCACAAGGGAGGACAGGGGTACCAGCCATAGTACCCCGGTCATCCCAAGCCAAAGAATAATCATGGAAGGGGAGGGCAAGGGTACCATAGTACCCTCCACCCTAGTTCACTTAACAGAAATGGAAGTGCGCCAGCCAAAGTGGCTTCCAAAAGGTCAAAAAAATCTTCAGGTACTTTGGAGCGAGCCAAGTACCACAGGGCTGTCTTCATTCTGAAGAAGATAAAACGGAATGAGAAGCTGGCGAGGTCCACGAGCGAGACGCAGAGGACAGGGTATGGTGCGAGGCCGTAGTCAGGGACTACGAGAGCAACCATGCCAATAAGCCAGCAGCCGCCCAGCCACAGCAACAGCCACCTAAAGCCAGGAAATCGGCAAAGCGCAACCGATCGCACGAAGTGAACGAGCGCGATGTTAAGAAGGGCAAATTCGGCCAACAGAGCGAAGGCCCTTCCACTAGTGCTGCAGCAGCGGCCAGGAACACCTATAGTAATGTGGTCAGGGATCACCTCCAGGTTGCACTGGTCGATGCTGGGGGGGCTAGTGGGAGGCAAGTACTGGCGGTTTGGAGCTCCATAGAGGGACGGCTATCTGAGATGGTCGTTGAGCACCTCATGGAGAACCAAACTCCAGTACCAGTCTTTAACTGTGAAGAGATTTCAGAGGCTGTCGGGTCATCAAATGCGCGGACGGTTTCTCAAGGGAGTTCTTGGAGAGGTGCGTTGCTAAGATAAGCAACGCATTTGATGGTCTTAATCTTAAGATCATCATGGCTTCGGAGATCCCCAGGAGACCCCGGGCACGTATTTGGTTACCCAAAACGAAGCTGGATGAGGGGAGAATCATCCAGTGTCTCAAAGTACAGAACCCAGGTGTCCCGATGGATGACTGGGTCGTCCTGAAAATCGAGGAACCGCAGAGGAACAGCCAGCCCGCGCTACTGCTGATCTCCAGCGAGTCCCTGGGTGCACTTGAGGAGAGGGGGAACAAACTAAAGTTCGGCGTCAGGAACGCCAAACTAAAGATCTTCCCAGCAGCAGTCGCGCCTGACAACAATCTGGAAGAGGTTGACGATGCCAACAAACTCCTGGAGGAGCTCCGTTTGGCAGGCCCAACAGATGATGGTGCTCCGTCAACCGCCACCAAAACTGCAGGTGTGCCCCCCCGATCCGATGATTAGGGTGGCACAAATTAACCTGCAGCATTCTAAAATCGCCTCGGAGAACCTTTTAGTCCTCCTAAGGGAGGAGGACATCGATATATGCCTGGTGCAGGAACCCTGGGTGTGGCGCTCCAAGGTCAGGGGCCTCAACACCAGGGACTTCAATCTTTTCTACACACTTGGAGAAGGTAAACCGAGGGCTTGCATCCTAGTTAGGGATACTATTAATGCTTTCTTTTTACCTAATTTCAGCACTTTTGATCTAACGGTGGTCAGGATTGAGTCACGAGGCGGACGTAGTTTAACGATCGCCTCGGCGTATATGGCTCATGATCGGCCGGCACCTCCAGCGGAAGTACAACTGTTGATCGACGAGAACAAGTAAGCGACTCTTTTGTACTGTGACGCCAACGCCAGACACACGATGTGGGGCAGCAGCGAGACAAACGAACGAGGTGAGTCTCTCTTTGATTTCTTATTAGCCAATAACTTAGACATATGTAATACGGGCAGCTCTCCTACCTTTGCTTTTCCAAGTTCAAAGAACTTCGCGGGGTGGGAAGAAGTCCTTGATATAACCATGAAATCTAACTCCCAGGAACTTGTAGTAAGGAATTGGGAGGTGTCCAAGCGTCTATCTCTATCTGACCATAAAATTATTCTCTTTGGTGTAGAATGGGAAAGTTAGATAAGAAAACCCTATAGAAACCCGAAGCGAACTTCGTGGGGTCTATTTGACAAGATAGTCAGCAATAGGCTCAGTAGGAATAAAAAATCCATACAATCGAGCGACTGTCTGGATGACCGAGTTCGGTCTCTAGAGAAAAGCTTTCAGGTAGCCTACAAAGTTGCCTGTCCAATATCTAGAAGCAAAAAGACCTTCCCACCGTGGTGGGATGAGAACCTTGGCGACCTAAGGTCGAATCTCAGAAGGGTCTTCAATGACTGCTACTCAAGTAAGAACTTTCAGGAGTATAGGATCTGCCTGAGAGAGTATAAAAAAGCTGTAAGAACAGCAAAGACGAAATCATGGCAGGATCACTGCGAGTCTATCGAGTCCACGAAGGACACGGCAAGGCTCTGGAAGATCCTCGCCAGGAGCCACACAAACAAGACCTTTGTTAAACGCGCTAATGGGACATGGGCAGGGTCATCAGCGGAAACCCTTGACATCCTAATAGGAGCCCACTTTCCGGATGGTTCTGGAGAGTTTGAGCAAAGACGGGAGGTGGCGCCGCTGGAACCACCGACCTCTCTGATAGACAAAATATTGGCAGAAGACAAAATTGCCTGGGCAATTAACAGCTTCTCACCTTATAAATCAGCGGGGGTAGATGGTATACTTCCCATTATGCTGCAGAAGACTCAGGCATCTTTGGTTAAGGAACTGAAGGAGATCTTTGCAGCATGCATCATTCATAACCACATACCCTCAACGTGGAAAGAAACAAGGGTTGTATTCATTCCCAAATCTGGCAGAAGAGGGCATGAGGTGGCCAAGGACTTTCGGCCTATAAGCCTCACATCTTTTGTACTAAAAACTTTCGAAAGATTATTAGACATCCATATAAGAGAGCTTCTTCAGGAAACCCCCTTCTCGGATGCGCAGCACGCGTACCTCAGGGGGAAATCCACAGAGACCGCGCTACACGAGGTGGTGCGAACAGTCGAGAAGTCACTTTTATACAAACAATTTACTCTGGCCGCGTTCGTTGCGATGCGATATCAGCTGCACTCGTAAGGGTAGGGGTGGAAGAGCCAATAAGGAATTGGATCACGTCCCTACTCCTTAACCGAGAAATATCAGCCGAGCTAGGAGGGGCAAAAGCTAGGAAGCAGATATGTAGAGGCACACCGCAGGGCGGAGTGCTCTCACCTCTGCTATGGCTCCTCACTATGAACGATATACTGATACAACTCACCACAAGTGGGGCAAAAATCGTGGCGTATGCCGACGACGTGGCGATCCTAGTCTCGGGTCCCTTCCCTTCCGTGATGAGCGAGATCATGGAAAGAACGTTGGCAAGGCTAAGTAGGTGGGCACAGGATTGTGGCCTCAGGCTGAATCCGGAGAAGATGGATTTACTACTCTTCACGAGGAAGTACAAGCCGCCTACTTTCGAATTACCAAAATTAAATGGCCAGCGGCTATCCCTATCTGCTAGCACTAAATATCTGGGGCTCATAATTGACTGTAAGCTGAACTGGAAGGCGTGCATTGAGGAGCGGGTGCGGAAGGGCTGTGTCGCTTTCTACGCCTGCAAATCAATGTTTGGTAAAAAATGGGGCCTGCGGCCACGGATGGTGCTTTGGTTGTACGAGGCGGTGGTGCGGCCAGTGCTGACCTATGGATCTGTAGTATGGTGGGAAGCTCTCCGAAAGAACTACAACGTCATCAGCCTACAAAAGGTCCAGCGGGCGGCATGTGTGAGTGCCACCGGAGCCTTGCGCACTTGTCCCACCGCGGCCTTAGATCCGATTTTGAACCTTCTTCCAATAGACTTACACATACTGTGTACATCGGCGCAAACCGCACTCAGACTCAGGGAGTCTGTTTGCTGGAAGGATAGTCAGCAGGGTCACAGTAGCATCCTTAACCATCTTCCAGCTGGCACTATTAATGCCAGAACCGACTTCTATCCTCACAGACTGGCGTTTGAGAGCAGGAATATTACCTCAATTCCAAGTAGGAATGACTGGAAAAGGGGCAGGGTCGAAGTTGATAGCGGCATCCAAATCTACACCGACGGGTCCAAGATGGATTCGGGTGTGGGGGCCGGCGTCTTCTCGGAGTCCCTAGACATTGCCGTATCATTCAGTCTCCCATCGCATTGCAGTGTGTTTCAAGCGGAGGTTCTTGCGATCTTGCAGGCCGTCAGATCACTCAGGGAGCTGAACACAACTGGGAAAGTCACTATCTTTACAGACAGTCAAGCAGCAATAAAGGCAATAGCAGCACCACACACAAGTTCGAACGTGGTGCATGCATGTAAGCAAATCTTGGCTATACTAACTAACCTTGAGCTATCCATTACCTGGGTTCCGGGTCATAGAGGTATCGAAGGTAATGTGAAAGCCGATGAGCTGGCGCGCAGTGGCTCATCGGACCAAAATGAATCAGCTATTGATATAGATATAGGGGTACCCTTAGCAGTAGCCAAGGGAAACATCCAAAAATATTACCGGAACAAAGCACAATTGAGATGGAGAAACACCCCCAGTTGCGCAATATCAAGATCCACCTGGCCAGACTATAGCGAAAAGAGGACAAGGAGTCTTCTAAGCAGGTCAAGAGTTAGCACCCACAAACTCATAGCAGTATTCACAGGTCACTGGGCGATAGGCACGCACGCGGAAAAAATGGGGATTCCGCACCATGATTACTGCAGGAGCTGCGAAGACAGCGATACCAAAGAGACCGTTGAGCATTTCCTGTGTAGGTGCCCGGCTCTAGCCGGTAGGCGAATGAAATCCTTTGGGAGCCCCTTCTTGGGGAACTTGGATCGTATATCCGAGATAGGAATTTCAAACATCCTCGAGTTTATCAACAACTCTGGTTGGTTGTAACAGATATCCATATTATATAAGTAGGTTTAAACGAGTTTTTTATGACATCAAAACGGCTTCTATAAGCTACGTCGCAGCCATTCTACCTACCTACCTACCTTGACACGTGTCAGTTCTCAATTTGGCCCACTAGCGGGTCGAAGATCAGCGTAATGTCAAGTACTTCTTTCCTATTTGCGGTAACGAAAATTGGTTCGTTTCCACAGTTACTCATATTTAAATTATTGGATAGAATAAAGTCTAAAAGGCACTCACCTCTAGGGTTAGTGTCCGTAGAACCCCATACTACAAGAGGTGAATTGGCGTCAGCTCCTATTATAATCGGCAGCCTGCACAGTGCTCCCCGTTTTTGCCCCACCCTGTGGGGGTTTGGGTGGTGCAGCTTCGCGTGGTAGCGGCTTTCCCTCAAGGGGCTTAGTCGTACTACCTTGTGCAGGCGACCGAAGCGAGGTCTTTGGCCGTGAAAGCCTGCCCGAAACCGTCGATGCGGTTGTCGGGTTGGTAGACCTGGTGTGTGGTTGTTGTGGTACAGCTTTAACGCCTTGTCCAGAGGAGGAATTTGGTTTAGGCATTATCATACTGTTTCGTTGGCCACCTACTTAGACGAGGCCTTTCGGTGACCATAAAATAAAGGAAGGGGAAGGGAAACGGTCGACTACGGCAGCGCCCCATACCGTAGCAAGTCCACCGTTACTCCCGGAGGTGGACCGGTATCCGGGAGGCCCCGTTAGAATACAGTCGGAAGCCCCCGACTGCAAACCACCCATTAGGCACGGACACGCATGACACCTTGGGTTAGGGGAAGGGTAAGACCTATCCTGTAAATATGAACAAAATCGGCGAGGTAGTTCCGGAGTCTATAACATACACACACACATACATACATACGTACATACATCCTATTTTATATATATACATAGATTAAATTCCACGGAATCTTTTATCGCCGTTTCCAACAACAATTTCGACATAAATAAAAAAAAGTGTACTTACAACACAAAATCCGTTGTTATTGGAAGCTCGTGCCACGAGTTGAGTACTTTTTAGGTTATGAAAATCACTTGATTTATTTATCGTGCAAAATACACTCAAAATTGATAATTTTATTATTATAATTATATTTCATTATTACTATTGATGATAATTTTATTATAATTGATGATAAATTTATTATTATTGATAGAATAGCAATGATTAATAGTTAATATGAGAGTTACACTGAGATGGCAAAATAAAAATTGTCAACCTTAGTATTTACTACACTTGATGCATAAACAACATGACCGACAGCTGTGTAGGGAGTGAGAGAAACAGGAGACCGGCTTCGTTCTCATCCCTACTCCGTGCTGTTTACTGGGTCAGAAGTGACACCTGTAGACATCTGACGATTGAGCAGCTATCGTCCGGTGATGAAAAGTGATTTAATTACTAAAATGTCTATTAAAAAATAAGAGTTGATCGTAGAAGGGTGAAAATTTAGGATTGTATGTATTTTTATAAGTTGTATCATAAACAAATAAATTATTGGCGATATCTCGGAAAACAGGTCGCGCAGGGTCTTGAAAATCACCTCTTTTTTAAATACTCATTAACGCCTCTTATTTGATACCCATATTGTAGAAAACCCGTCTGGGGTCACACCTGGTCCACATTTTTGGCGATATCTCGTAAACGGGGTAGCATAGGGTCCTGGACATTGCCTCTTTTTTAAACACTCATCAACACCTTTTATTCGATACCCATATCGTATAAACATCTTCTAGGGTAACCCCTGGTCCACATTTTGGTCGATATCTCGGAAAACGGGTCGCGCAGGGTCTTGAAAATCACCTCTTTTTTAAATACTCATCAACGCCTTTTATTTGATACCCATATTGTAGAAAACCCGTCTGGGGTCACACCTGGTCCACATTTTTGGAGATATCTCGCAAAACGGGTCGCATATTGTCTTGAAAAATAGATGTTGGTCGATTCTCACCTACTCAATATGCTTACAAAATTTAAAGAGAATCGGTCAAGCCGTTTCGGAGGAGTATGATTTCAAAAACTGTGACACGAGAATTTTATATATAAGATGTATGAATTTCGAAACCAACATGTTCTGTTTATTTCCAAATATGTATTTAATAGTAAAGCATCTTTAAAAAATGTTAAACTGATCCTACGAACAACGTCGCGCGCGGACTGCTAGTATTATATAAATGTCAAAGTTTGAGGTTCAGATAATCTTAGCCCAGGCCAGTGCACAAAAATATCCGAGTGGACAGGTTTAAACCAGGACCGGCCAAGAGCTGCACATTGTGCACTAGAGTTCGTATTTTCACACCGACGCTAACGATGTGTGAGCACAAAACATAGCTTTCGCTTGTCAGTCGCTGTTCAACTGTCAATGAAGCAAGACTATGCCGCATGACAATCAAAAAGCAACAGCCATAACAAATGAAAACGCACACAATTATTTTTGCTATGCGCCCGAATTTTTACATCCAAAAGACTTTTTTTCTTTGAAAAGACATTTTTAATACTTTCATAGAGGGATAACTATTCTTTATCAGACCGAAAAGTTAACTTTATTTGACCAAAAAAAAGAAGTAGTTATTTTTTCGGATGCTGAAGTTTTTTTCTTTTCTTTTCTGTTCTTTTCCTCTCGTTTCCTCTTTTCTCTTTCCTCTTCTTTCCTTTTCTTTTCTTTTCTTTTCTTTTCTTTTCTTTTCTTTTCTTTTCTTTTCTTTTCTTTTCTTTTCTTTTCTTTTCTTTTCTTTTCTTTTCTTTTCTTTTCTTTTCTTTTCTTTTCTTTTCTTTTCTTTTCTTTTCTTTTCTTTTCTTTTCTTTCTTACTCCATTCTTTTCGTTGCTTTCCTTTCCTCTTTTTTCTTTTTTCTTTCCTCTTTCCTTTTCCTTTCATTCTCATTCTTTTGTTACCTGTTTCATTTTCCTCTCCTTTGTTTTCCTTCCCAAAGATGTTTACACATCAAAATAAAATGTCCAAAAATCAAAATAAAATTATGCTTTTACGCGAAATCAAATAATAATATTTCGTTTTGATTTTATAGTTTCACAGTCCGCATTTTCTTTGCAGCCACTGTACGCAAAATCACTCAAAACTTGTGCATACGTATGCACAAGGCCGTGCGCAGGAATTGGCCTTGGGGGGGAAGTTTAATTTAGATTTGCATTCGCATACATTTTTCACTATGATAAACATATTTGCTGAAACAGATACCTATAGGTTAGGTTAGGTAAGGTGGCTGCCTCTCTGCGGTGCCGAGAGGCGCACTTAGGCCGGCTGGCCCATTGTGATACCACTGAGCGGGTTAACGTCCCTTCTACCTTAAAGTGTACGTGTTCATTGGAAGAACCACCCTGTATGCTTAATGAAGCGCAGGATGTCCCCAATTTCGGCAGAGCCTATCTCCGCTAGTCCTAGGAGTAGGCCCCTGCTTAGGCACTCCAGCCGGGTTCTGGCTAGAGCGGGGCAGCTGCAGAGGAAGTGCTCGACACTTTCAATTTCCTCCTCGTCCCTGCAGCTGCGACAGAAGTCATTTGAAGGGGCTCCTATGCGTCTAGCGTGTACACCCATGAGACAATGTCCCGTGAGCACCCCTATCAACTGACCAAGAGAGGGTCGGTCGAGTTTGAGCATGGACTCTGTTCGTTTGTTGCAAATGCGGGGCCAAGTTAACCTGGACACCTCGCATGTCGTTTCCCTAGCCCATCTAGAGTTTGCCTTCTTTTCGAACTCACGTAGGAGCCAGAGCTTAGTCGTGGCAAGAGGCGGGGAGATGCTCCCAGTGTGGTTCTCCTCGGTGTGCTCCGTGGCCTCCCTTGCCAGCTCGTCAGCAGCACAGTTTCCAGGAATGCCGCTATGGCCTGGAACCCATACCACCGCTGTGGAGCTTTTCGAAGACAATTCATTGAGCAACTGCCTACAGTCTTGAGCTACTTTCGACGTAGAGTTACTACCCTGAAGAGCTTTGATCGCTGCTTGGCTGTCGCTGTATATGGACCCAGATGTGCGGTTTTTCGATAAAAGCCAGCGTGCAGCCTCCTCTATGGCCGTAAGTTCCGCCTGGAATACGCTGCAGTGGCTGGGTAGTCGAATGCTTAAGCATAGTGAAAGATCCTCCGAGTAGACGCCGCTGCCCACCCTGCCGTTGAGCTTCGAGCCGTCTGTAAATATGGAGTCTGAATGCGGGTTTAGAATGTGTCTGTCCTCCCATTCCTCCCTCGCAGGGATTTTGGTGGAGAACTTGGTATTTGGGCCGTGGCCTATAGGTGTGGTGTAGTCCACGGTTTTCAGATTTTGGGGTATGGTCTCAAAGATCTTTGCGTTTCCAAATCTGGTGTCATTCCATCGTTGAACAGCGCTCAATCTTACTGCACTATAGCTTGCTTGGAGTTTACCGTACAAGTCAACCGGGAGTAGGTTGAGCATGACTTCCAAAGCTTTGGTGGGCGTGGATGGAAGTGACCCCGTAATAAGCACCGCCGCAGAACGCTGTACTCTACCCAGCCTTCCAGTGATGCTGTTTCGTTCTGGTGCAGGCCACCATACAACAACACCATAGAAGAGGATGGGTCCAACCACAGCGGTGTACAGCCAGTGCATCAGACGGGGATTCAAACCCCATTTCTTCCCTACGGCTGCTTTGGATGCATAAAGGGCAGTGATAACTTTCCGGGATCTGTCCTCAATATGCCTGTTCCAGTTGAGTTTGCTATCTAAGATAACGCCGAGGTACCTGACCTCTTGGGAGAGCGTGAGCCTAACCCCGTTTAGGCGGGGTGGTGTAAAGGCTGGTACTTTGTACTTTCTTGTGAAAAGGACCATTTCCGATTTAGAAGGATTTACGCTAAGGCCGCTTACCATAGCCCAGTCCTCCACGAGGTTCAGGGCCGATTGGAGCAGTTCACTTAGGGTCTGAAGATGCCTGCCGGTGGCCGTAAGAGCGATGTCGTCGGCGTAGGCAATGATCTGGCAACCGGTGTTTTCCAGTTCCAGAAGTAAGGTGTTTACGGTTAGGTTCCACAGTAAAGGAGATAGGACTCCCCCTTGAGGAGTGCCTCGAGATGCGTATCGCACTATTGAGGCCTCACATAGATTAGCATGGATAGTTCTCTTTGCCACGAGCTGGCTAACGAATTCCACAAGCGGAGGTTCCAGTCCCGTTCCCCGAAGGGACTCGATGACGGCCTGCGGAAGTACGTTGTTGAAGGCTCCTTCGATGTCGAGAAAGATACCCAGCGTGTACTCCTTGAAGGCAAGTCCCTTTTCTATCTTTGTGGTAATAGCATGGAGTGCTGTTTCCACGGACTTACCCTTAGAGTATGCGTGTTGAGCCTTCGAGAGGTCAAGAGGGCGCAGATTATCCCTAATGTGGGCGTCTAGTATTATTTCCAGTACCTTAAGAAGAAAGGACGTAAGGCTAATAGGCAGCGTTACAGGACTCTGTGATCGAGTCTACCGCCTCGTCAATTTTAGACGATGAGTCGAGCTCACCGATCGAAGCTGACCCGTTTTTCAGATGTGTGTGCGCTTCATCAGGTCTTTGCGGTAGGCCGAGTCTACCGTGAGAAGCGTGTTTATAGAGCGAGTGTGACAGAACGTTCCTGAAAACGTTCCAATCCGTTCTCTTCCTATTTCTGTAAGCTGCAAGAGTAGGTGGTCTCACAAGGAGACAGAAACAACGGTATTTATGATCAGAGAAGGAGTTGTCCCTTGAGACATGCCAGTTCTCAATTTGGCCCAGTACCGGGCCAGAGATTAGCGTAATGTCAAGGACTTCCTTTCTATTTGCGGTAACGAACGTTGGTTCGCTTCCAGAATTGCTTATATACAGATTGTGTAATAGAATAAAGTCAAGAAGGCACTCACCTCTGGTGTTGGTGTCAGTCGAACCCCATACTAAATTGTGTGCATTGGCGTCAGCTCCTATAATCATCGCCAGCTTTCGTCGATTTGCCTCCATCACTGCGTTTGTTAGGCATCTGATGCTCGCTGTATCTGCGTCGCTGAAATTGGATAACAGAAAGTGAGAGAGGGTCTTTTTAACAAGGATGCAAGCTCTGGTCCTACCTGTAGTTGGGGGCTTAACCACCTGGTAGGCATCAGAGGTTAGTCCGCACACCTTGTTACCGACGATCCAACGTTCTTGGATAAGTACGAGCTCTTCGGCTGTTTCGCCGAGGCGCAAGAGAAGGGCAGCCGAAGCTGCCTTGGAGTGATGCAGGTTGATTTGAAGAACCCGCATCATCAGAATTTACAGGTCGGTATCCGAGCCCTCGTCCATCGCCACCGCCTCTTCGCGTTCGGGGGCGGCTATGACTGTGATGTCATGTGCCGCGTTCTCAGCGTCAGAGTCGAGTAGCCGGCTCTCGGACTGGTGCACCCATCGGCCGAAGGTAGACCCGACGAAGCCCGACACTGAGGCCGAGTCGCTCTCAGAGTCGTTCGCCGAGTCGTATCCAACCAATGAGTGCGCCCTTCCAACGGGTTCACTCAAGGTGCTGCCGTGGGACCTTCACCGCCTGCAACGGTCTGCGAGGCGACGGAAGCATCATCCGCTCCACTCAAGGTGTTTACGCATGAAGTGCCCCCATCGCTGGCTTTAATGGAAGGACCAGGTTCACTCACGGTGCTTCCTGGTTCTTCGGCCCCCGGATCATCCGTTGCCGGTTCACCCTTCTTCTGGATCCGCAGGGTGATGGAGTAGAAGCAGTAGCTGATAACTCCACCACAGGCTTCCAGAGAAGGGAGAGAATCTTCGCTAATGACTAGCGTCACATAGCGCTGCTTCTCCCTGACCTCACTAACCCTTACTACCCTCCATTCACTGGTGGGTAGCCCTGCGTTCCCATTCTGGATGTTTTTCAGGATGGCATCCGGCGTCGACGGCTCGGCCGCTGGAATCCAGGCCCAGGCCCGTAGCCTGCAAGGAATCTCGTTCCTATGCACCGCTACCAGGTCTGCCCCGGACCACAGCTCGCCTAACGCGGAGATTGCCTCCATGTATAGCTTGACCGAGCGCTCATCGGCACAGGAGACCATCTTGATCCTCCGCTGATACCAGTCGGCATCGCGGATGATTGGTGCAGGCCCGGAAATTTCTCGAGGACTTTTCCGTAGACCCCGCACAGACCAATTAGTACCGACTTCCAGTTGTCTGGAGTGATATTGCCGTCTGGGTGTGATTTGTCCAGTACCGCGAGGGTGAGGTGGTCTTTGGCCACCTCACTGAACGGTCTGGGCGGGTTCACCGCAGCGGTTCTCTTGGATGTCGCCGAGGGTCTGTACCTCTTGGATTCACTCAAGGTGCTTTCCTGAGAACGCTGTCTCTTAGAGGCCAGTGTCTTCGGCGGCTTCCATGCTTCGCGTTCCTGCCTCGCGGCTAGGAGGTTGGTGGCCCAAGTTAGGGAGGCTTTTTGGTCCTCCGTTAGTTTGCTGGGGGGCACGCTTCCCAGTCGCGACACTATCTTGGCCGCAGATCTGCGGTCCCGTTGCGCCCTAACGGAGGGAGAAATTTTCCGCCCGCTATTCGGTGCTAGCTGAGCGGCACTGCTAGGTGCCCTTGGGGCTGTACGCCCTCCCGTGGAGGGATGGGGGCCAACACCTTTGGGCTGTTTTGTGGTGCCTGGAACAGGCCTAGGAAGACTGGCCGTCTGCCCACTGCTCCCCGCGTTTGCCGTACCCTCAAGGGGTTTGGCCGGTGCGGTTACGCGTGGTAACGGCTTTCCCTCAAGGGGTTTAGCCGCACCACTTTGTGCAGACGACCGAAGTGGGGGGGCTGCTGGCCGTGAAGGCCTCCCCGAACCCGTCGATGCGGTACTCGGACGAGTGGCCCTGGTGGGGCTGACTCTTTTTGGTACATTTTTAACGCCCTGTCCAGTGGCGGCATTTTTACCCATGCAGGGATCCGAAGCGGAGTTAATTTTTTCCATCATTCTGGTTCGTTGGTCACCTACTCAGTCGAGGCCTTTCGGTGACCATAAAAATATATAAGGGGAAGGGAACGGTCAGCTGCGGCAGCGCCCCATACCGCAGTAAGTCCGATTTACTCCCGGAGGTGGACCGGTATCCGGGAGGCTCCGTTAGAATACAGTCGGAAGCCCCTGACTGCAAACCAAACAGCAGGCACGGATGCGCTTAACACCTTGGGTTAGGGGGAAGGGTAAGTCGACACCCTCCGGGTCTAGATCCGTAGTGTTCTGTGTAAACAGGGTCACCTCGAGAAGGTTACGGTCAGTGTTCCATGGCTGTGGCCGCCGGTATTAACTGAAGGAGACCCGCGACATACGAGTGTGCTCGCATGCCACGGAGCTGCCGTCGTCAACATCCGCGGTCCCAGCAAGGGGGCTTAGCCGTGCACTACGGTCTTGGTGTGGGAGAGGCTAGGAGCCTGAAGGTTCAGGCTCTGTGTTCCGCTTCTCCACCCCCCGCATCTAGCTTGACCCCAACAGATACCTATACCCATACATCATAAATTTAAATGTTCTTTAACTTTTCTGAAACTGCATACTCTGATACCTAAAACTATACCCCAGAAAATTTTTTGGGTTGTACACATTTTTCTGTATTTTATAGAGAATTGGTGATATAATGGCATATCCCAGCTAACTAAAAGTGCACAAAAAGACTCCTTTCTGAGCCACAAAACGCTCATTTCTCAGAGCTTTACTCTCCAAAATGAGCTTCTTCCGGAGCCCAAATGGAGCGAAAAATCGCTCTACGCGGGCACTCCAACGGAGTCATAAAAAAGAGTCCGATATGAGGTCGATTTCGATGAATTTGAAGTGTTTTTTGACTCTTTTTAAATGAACTGCGGAGCCTTTTATTGGTGCTTTTCTGAACCTTTTTCGGAGCCTTTTATTCCTCCATTCTGAGGGTTTTTGGAGCCTTTTCAGACGCCTTTCGGAGCCCTTTAATTGGTGCTTTTCTTTTATTCATCCATTCAGATGGTTTTTGGACTCTTTTCGGAGCCTTTTATTGGTGTTTTTCTGAAGCTTATTTGGGGTCGTTTTTTATTTCTTTTGGGTCATAATTTCTTTGTGCAATTTTTCACTTCTAACTATTCTGCCGTCACCAATTCTGACTTTCTAAATTTTCCCTATGAGCTACATGGGAACAATTTAATTAATTGTCCTACTATATGCGCCAATGATGTTCTTATTTATCTGAAAACCTTGAAGGAATCTTTTAAATGCGCTCCTGATAGGATTCCTACATGCTTCTTGAAAAAGTGTGCTAACAATATTTACCAACCACTTACCAATTTGTTCAATCTGTCACTAAAGTGTGGTGTTTTTCCAAAAGCATGGAAAAAGTCGTTTCTTCTACCGCTTCATAAAAGCGGAAGCAAGGCTTCTATAGTGAACTATCGTGGCATAGCAAAGCTTTCTGCCATCCCAAAAGTGTGTGAAGCTATTGTTACCAATCAGCTTACGAATCCTATCTCTAACTTGATTTCCGAGTGTCAACACGAGTTCTGTAAGGGATAGTCCACCGTTACAAACTTACTTGAATATATAGTGCAGTTAGCGAACGACGAGTTGCCGTAGCTGACTAGTTATCGTGTCAGCTGATCGAACCTATCTTATGAGATTCAATGTAATCGACGCAATACCGTACGTAAAAAACTGATTTGATTTGATTTTTTACGTAAAACCGTGTCAGCTGATTGCTCTCTCAAGCAACAGAGTTGCCTATTAATATGTTTGTATGCTGAGTATAGCCCGTTTGCAGTTATTACAAAAAATGCCTAAAACATTTTTCTAATATTATCAAAATAGCACGGAATTAATGTTAAAAGAGGTAAATAATGAAAAAATTAACTAGCCATACATATTTAATATTAGTTGCGACCTTTTAAAAAGTGAAAAACTGTAAATTGATAAGTAGGTACTTTCATGAAAACTGATCGATGGCAACATTATACAAAAAGTAAACCAATGTCAATAAATGAAAACAGCTGATTTCCACTGCGGGTTACAATACTAGCTCATACGTAGATGCGAGTGACCGCAATGACGTGGGGCAACTCGTTTTTTTGGCTAACTGCGCTATTACTATGATTCCAGCAAAGCTTTCGATAAAGTGTGTCACTCTTTACTTATTCATAAACTGGATCAGTTGACCGGGTCTCAATCGCTAGATCTCTTCTTAATTTAGCGACAGAGCACAAAAAGTAGTGTTTAAAAATTGTGAATCCGATGTTATTTAAGTCTCCTCAGGAGTTCCTCAAGGAAGCCATCTTGGCCCGATTCTGTTCTTGTTGTATATAAATGATATTTCTACAGTAATATAATTTTCGAAAATATTAATGTATGCCGGCGATGTAAAGCTTTTTATGTCATTCGAAGAAGCTTCAATCAGATCTAAAGACACTAGTTACTTGGTGCGATTTAAATTATATGCCGCTTAATCTAAAGAAATGCAAATACATGCGTTTTTCGAGAGGAATGTCACAGCCAGCTTCCTATACAATTAACAGTTATAGTCTTGAGCAAATGTATGATTTTGTTGACCTTGGGGTTACTATGGACTAAAAACTCAGTTTTAACTGCCACATTAACGTAACAGTCAATAAAGCTAGAGGCGTTCTAGCATTTGTTAAACCATGGTCTAAGGAATTTAGCGAGCCTTATGTACCTAAAACTCTTTACTACATTAGTCAGACTGATACTTGAATACGGTTCTATCATTTGGAACCCGCGTTACCAGGTCTACGTGGATCGCTTGGAATCAGTTCAAAAACAATTTTTACTATTTGCCTTAAGAGATCTTCACTGGGATCCCTTGTATAATTTGCCATCGTATACGAGTCGCTTAAAACTACCTAATCTTCACAGCCTTTCTAGTCGGAGGGAAATGCTTGGAACTGTTTTCATGATTAAATTACTTAACGGCTCAATCACAAGCCCGTTTCTTTCGAGCGAAGTGAACTTCAATGTACCTTCTCGTCCATCAAGACATTTTAAACCACTTATCTTGAAACAGTGCCGAACTAATTTTGAATTAAATCAGCCTTTTCGTTGTTTGTGTCAAGATTATAACTCTCATTCTGGTACGTTTGATATTTCAGACTCACTATGCAGAATTAAAATGTCAATTCTTTCTATCCTAAATACATAGCAACAATTTACTTTCATATCCTTTGATTCTTATATTTATTCTTTACAATAACTATTCGCTGTCAACTAATTACACTGGATCACAAATTCCAACTTTTTTTCTGCACCAGAGACGCCATAGTGAAATTCCTATGTAAAATCACCTCCTAATTCCGAAAATCAAGGTTATTTTTACTTGAATGTTACCGTTTTTGAGATATTTACGATTTACCGTTATTTCAAAAAACAAAAAAGATGGCTCCACTTAATCGTGTATATCTCAAGAACAAACTGAGCCTTTCCAAAACGGTTTGAAAACCTTGAAAGCTTATAAAATTTACTATAATCAGTACATACAACACTTTTTGCTAGGTCCTGCAGATTCAAACATATTGAATATTCATTACGGATTTTTTTAATTTTTTTTGTAAAAATATAAAAAAATTTGTACTTTGCGAGGAAGCATCTCGAAAACTTTTTGTTTTTTTGCAGATATTTTTCCCCCCCTCTAAGCTCTGTTTTATTGCAAAAAACGCAAGCTATCAGTGAACAAAATCGATGAACTAATACAAAAGTTATAAGCATTCAAGTAAATATATCCATTTAATACTTAAGTACCCTACAAATAATAGCAT
Source organism: Sphenella marginata (assembly GCA_951509765.1). Lineage (NCBI taxonomy): Eukaryota > Metazoa > Arthropoda > Insecta > Diptera > Tephritidae > Sphenella > Sphenella marginata. The sequence goes on along the minus strand of OX608079.1, from coordinate 44,527,182 downwards.
ATCGACAGCCACACTGCAAAACCCTGTATGTTCAAAACCAAAAAGTTTTCAGGAGAGGGAAAAAACTGTGATATTTATAACCTATGTATATGGGCGACGGTTATTACACTTCGCCGCTGGAAAGAAACGGATCTATTGAAAAGGCTCAGAACCTTATTTTTGGAAAAATAGTGACTTACGGGGTTTTGCAGTGTGGCTGTCGATATGTACATATGGTTCTGTCTTAACTCTATGATTTTATTTTATAATTGAAAAAGTTATGTGTCTTGTTTTGACGATTATTTAGATTAGGATCGGTTTCTCTTATGAGAAACCAACAGTAGTCGCCCATCATAGCGACATCCCAGAATCCTTGATACCGACTTTCAATCACTTTCATTTGCTGGTGAAACCTTTCGCCATGCTCGTCACTTTCGTCGCCAAGATTTTGCGGGAAAAAATTTAAGTGGGAGTGTAAGAAATGAATTTTTAAAGACATATTTACTCCTGAAAGAAAATAAAATAGTAAATTAGATAAATACATAAGTGACACATTAGTATATAATTTTCTTAGGCTGGATTTATCTTTCAATTCAGAACAAATTTGTTGTTTATATTTTTCCCGTTCTTGTTTGTTCGGAACTGGACGATGAATTCAGATTTATGCCTATGTATTCTTATGTAAATTTATGTAATATATAATTTATTTTGATTAAGTCGTTCACTATCATCTCGTAGTTAGGACTTTTGTGTTTGCCTAAAAAAGAAGTAACCACCTTTTCAAAAGAATCCTACGCTGCTGCCTCCACTGGTGACAATAGTTCTTTGAAATGGTTATTGGTCATCATTTTCCTTATTTGCGATCCCACAAAAATCCCTTCCTTTATTTTTGCTTCTGAAATCTCTGGGAAGATTGTCTTCAAATGATGAAAAGCTTCGCCTTCTTTGTCCAAAGCCTTCACAAAGTTTTTGATAAGGCCGAGCTTGATGTGGAGCGGAGGTAGAATTATTTTTTCCTTCTTTATAAGTGGAGAGTATTTTATGTTATCAACCCCAACTTGAAACTCGATTCGTTCTGGCCAATCCTTTATGATGTAGTGGTCTTGACGAGCTCGGCTATCCCATTTTACATAGAAAGCAACAGTATTTTGTGTATCCACTTTGTAGACCACTTAGCATTCCAACGACTTTAAGATCGGCACATACTTTCCAATCATGTTCTTCGTATTTGATTAACTTGAGCAATTTTTGCATTATCTCATATGTTTCCTTCGTATTTACTGCATACGCGATCGGGATAGATGGCTTTTGGTTGCCAATATGCAATAATACGGCCTTTAAACTTAATTTATTGCCGTCTATGAACAATCGCCACTCTTTTGAATCATATGGTTCACCAAATTGTTTGAATAGACCAGCAATGTCTTTGCAGTAACAAACACTGTCCTCCTTCGTATAGTACTTGGAAAATTCTTCGTGACGAGTTCTATAATATGTTACCTTAACATCGGATGAAACAAATTTAAATTGTTGCATTCGAGAGGCGTGTAGTTCGGCCTTTTCCTTTGACAATTCCAAATCCCTTATCCAATCATTGAGTTGTGCTTGTGACAAACAATTTCTTTCGTTTTCCGTTTGAAATTCAGTACAACATGATGCCGCGTAATCAGATACTACTGTTGACAATGAAACTGGAGCCGGAACTAAAGTTAAATTTGATTCTGGCAATGTCGCTTCTATTGAAATTAGTTCTGGTAATGACACTGTAGATAGGCTCGCATAGGTTACTTTTCTGGACTTTCCAACCCCAATTACTTTTGTAGTACAAATATAGCAGTCCGTTGAATGGCAAGTTGGTTCCCTCCACTTCATTGGTGTAATAAATTTCACACGTCGCCAAAATAGATAGTTTCAGAAATTAGTCAGCTATGCATTTAAAGGGAACAAATTCCTAATTTTTACAACGTACCTTTTTGTTCCGGTTTCCGAAGAAATCAATTCGACTCGGCATGTGGTGCACACAGTGTTCGGTGTCCATGGTTTTTAGGCTCAATTCCAAAACACTTATAGTATGTAACTTTCAAAGGATTTGAAAACACACGTCTCATACTTTTAACAATAAATTGACCGCAGATGAAACAGAACATATCTGGATCATTTGTACACTCAATCTCTCGCGCCCTTTTATTCATTTTTTAATTTTAAGTAAATGACGGGTTATAAACTGCAATTATAAACTGAACAGTATCCGGCGAGCCTTGCAGATATTATGAAGGAACAAGGCGCACGTACTCTTATTTATACTTAGATCCAGTAAAAATTCAAGCCTACCTAAACAAAAAGGTTCCCTAGTTCTACAAAGAAAACACTACCTGCCTCAAAAATATGCTCTTGTTTAAAATGTACCTAGGTTTGAGAAAACGACACTAACAGCTTTTTGTATCTAATAACTTTTCGAAAATCTACCTGCTAACTAACTGATATACGAATACTAACACATATGTACCAGTACGGTACTTAAGCATTAAATGGATATATTTACTTGAATGCTTATAACTTTTGTATTAGTTCATCGATTTTGTTCACTGATAGCTTGTTTTTTTTGTAATAAAACAGAGCTTAGAGGGGGGAAAAAATATCTGCAAAAAAACAAAATGTTTTCGAGATGCTTCCTCGCAAAGTAAAATTTGTTTTTATATTTTTACAAAAAAAATTTTAAAAATCCGTAATGATTGTTCACTATGTTTGAATCTGCAGGACCCAGCAAAAAGTGTTGTGTGTACTGATTATAGTAAATTTTATAAGCTTTCAAATTTTTCAAAGCGTTTTCGAATAGCTCAATTTGTTCTTGGGTTATACACGATTAAGTGGAACCATCTTTTTTGTTTTTTGAAATAACGGTAAATCGTAAATATCTCAAAAACGGTACCATTCAAGTAAAAAAAACCTTGATTTTCGGAATTAGGAGTTGATTTTACATAGGAATTTCACTATGGCGTCTCTGGTGCATTTTGGCTGTAAACCAGTGTTATTTATTAATTGTGTCATCTATTTATACCCAGCTGTACTTGTACACAGGGTATTATAACTTTGTTGGGATAACGGTTGGTTGTACAGGTATAAAGGAATCGAGATAGATATAGACTTCCATGTATCGATATGATCAGGATCGAAAAAAAATTTGATTGAGCCATGTCCGTCCGTCCGTCTGTTCGCTAACACGATAACTTGAGCAAATAATGAGATATCTTCACCAAATTCGGCATGCGTACTTATTGGGTTCAGAATAGATTGGTATCGAAAATTTCGAAAAACGTATAAAAAGGGTTAATTCAATATTAGAAGCAGCTACAATGATACAATTTGCAATATGTATTGATTTAGATGTTCTAAGGCCGATTTTATCAAACTTTTTGAAAAGGGGCGTGGCACTGCCCACATATATTTGAAGAAATTCTCAAATTTTGACTCTCAATAACTTCAGAACAGTTTGTGCTAGTATAACGAAATTTTGTAGAGGGCATACTATTGTTGTGTTAAATTCAGCTATAAAAAATAAACGAAATCGCTTAGAGACCACGCCTACTCTTTCATAAAAGTTATATTGCAAGGAGGTGGAACTATTGAAAAGTCCATATCTAATTAACTGATACTGTAGTGTGTCCAATGCAAACGCATGCCTACATACAGACGGTATATTAAAATATATTTATGTATCCAAAACGCTTGCATATATAAATGCTTACATACATATATATGCAAGCGCTAGCAGCGGCTTAATTACCGACCGCCAACGTAAACAAACTCCCAGCCAAAATTATTGCTGATGTTATGTATTTTGGCTATGCGTAGTTTTCCCACGAATTGGGCAAACGCTTTTATATGCTTTGACAAAATATGTATATTTATGTATGTGCATATGTACATACATATGCACATGCATGCATTGGAATGCATTCTCTCTTGATTCTCTTTTGCTTTAGTATGTAAGAATTAGAGTAAATATGTATCGTAGTAAATAAGTAAAAAGTAAGAAATATTTTGTATAAATAGGTTAACATTTTTATAATAAAGCAGAACGATTCTTTGGCACGCAGCTAACACACTAAATTTTATTTCATTCTCTGGATGCTCCATTTTTCATGGCGATCCTGCTTACGAATCTGTAAATAAGGACAAACGTATCAAATAAATTTGCTGCAGTCCTTTCAATAATATTAGGACAGGACATACGCAGCAAGGCAACTTCCTGCTGTCCTTTTAATAAAAATAGGACCAGGACAAACGTAGCAACTTGCTGCTGTCCTTTTTAATAAATCAAAAAAAAACTAGGACAAACGCGGCAATACAAGTAGCTGCTGTCCTCGTAAATTAATTCAGAATACAGATCCACGAATATTTTATGGACGATTTCGATAAAATCTTAAAAAAGTGGGAACACTTCCATGCCGCCCAAAAAGTAGATATAAAAGTTGGGCCCAAGCCCCTTACCGTAGAGGAGTATTTGAAAAGGCAACAGAAACGAAAAGAGGAGGCCTTAACAAAGATACCCCAAGTACCAGAACCAACGCCTAAGCGAAAGCGTGGGGGTAAACGGTACAAGCACAAAAAGAAGTTAAGAGAGCTGCACGAACAGCTCAGGCAGGCAGTTGATAAGACACAACAGGAAATTATAAAGAAGCAAATAACAACAGAAAAATGTATTTACAAGTTATTAATAAGTGGAATATAAGACGTCCCAGAAAGCAAATAAAGCAGATGCAAGATGTTCCCGAAGACCAATAGCCTCCTGGAGTATTTTTCTTATTAGCTTAAATTAATTTGAATATTAAGAATTTCAATATGTACTAACGTTTTTTTTTTAAATAAACTAAAAATGCATAGGGATAAAAACCCTATATAGATGAAGACAATTTTTCTCCATTATAGTGTTTAAAGAAAATTTTTTTAAATTAATAATAAAATCTTGTTATGGAGAACGCCTTACCTGATAAACTTGATTACGAGGGTATCAACAGTATCGTTGATAACTTGGAATCAGCAAGCAATTGAAAAATTAAGAAAAATAAAAGCTTATAGGCAGGCGGAAAAAGATCTAGTTTGACTTAGGAAATGGTGGAGACTAATTGAAATGCCTGGAGAACCCACAATTGAAAACGCATTACAACCATTATTGACCACTTCTGAGGAAATATATAGGTTCGAGGTCAAATTTATGGGACGAACAGACCCACATTAGGGAAAATTTTGTTTCCATTTGTTGTACTTTATTTTTCTTTTTGTCAATTTGAGGCCACGAATCGAAACTGGAAGAGCCTAATGCGAATGTGATCAATTCCATTCAAGTAATTGACCACACCGAAGCATTGGACTTCATAAAGGTATTGCCCTTTTTGTGACGGTCTGCACATGTCTGAATCTGTTTTTAAAAATATACTCAATCCATAACAAGGTATTGAAGAAGAAATACCTGAGTCGCGCCGACGGACTGGATAAAGTCTAAGAATTTCTCTAGCTATTCCAAATGAGTAAATGGGATGAAATTCTTACAAAGCTGAATGAGGAAAAAACCAACGCAGAAAAATCATATAAATGCATATGCAAAAATATAAAAATAAAAGCAGAGACAGTAAAGAAACATCTCAATGTTATACTGCTGTCTCTAAATAACACGGGAAAGATAATAAAATCCATAAATAATACCCTCACACTAGCTTCCCAGTCAGAATCCTACCAAATATACACATATATTAGGGACAAATTGGTATCATCATTATCAAGATATAATATTGATATGGTGATACCTACATCCTACGGGAAAAACATCGAAATTGATTGACACATATTTGATCGAAATCGGCTCAGATATTGAGGAAAAACAAGAAACAGGCCCTGCTGCCACACAAGTAGCAACTTCCTCGAAACAGCCAACAGTTGCACTAACGGAAGGAAGTGCGCAAACAGGCTGCAAAATGGCACAAGCGATCACAACTTTTATTAAAACTGCGTCATCGATCTTACCAGAGTTCGATGGCAAGGCAGAAAACCTACCTAGTTTTCTGGACGCCCTCGATATCCTCGAATTAATCAAAGAGGACCACGAGGCTATCGCAGTATCTCTTATTAAAACAAAACTAAAGGGCACAGCTAGAAATTATATAAGCTCAGAAACGACCATAGTAGCAATCAAACAAAAATTTAAAACGGCAATTAAAGGCGAATCAGTTGAAGTTTTGGCAGCAAAACTCCTGAATGTGCAACAGCGGAGCAAAACGGCAAACCAATACACTGGCGAAATTGAAAAATTAACAAAATCATTGGAAGGAGCATACATATCTGACGGATTAACGCCAGAACTAGCATCCAAGTATGCAACACAATCAGCCGTAAAAGCTATGTGTAAAAATTGCTCCAATGACAAGGTAAAAACTATAATGCAAGCCGGAACTTACAACTCAATGAACGAGGCTATATCAAAATTTACTAACAGGTGCACAGAGGTGACTGGTAACCCAAATTCCCTTTTGCACATTCGCCAGCAAAATTATTTTAGAGGTAACTTCAGCAGAGGTTATCAGAATGGTAATTATAGAGGTAATCAAAGGAGAATATTCAATAACTACAATAACAATAATAACCGATCAAATAACCAAAGATCCGGTCGAAGTTTCGCATCGCGAGGAAATACTCGCAATAATACTAGAAATGTCCGAACTGCTACGCAGCAGGAAAACCAACAAACTCCACCTCAATAAATAAAAAATTATATGTTTTCAATTTACACCTAAATAGCTACATATCTTCCAAGACAACTCTGAATGATTCCATTTCAACCCTCCTGATCGATACAGGAGCGGATATTTCAATTATAAAAAAGGGTCAAATTGACGATCATGTCACTATTAACAATTCACAAAAAACAGATTTAAAAGGAATTGGCCAAGGCATAACAAGCACTATTGGCACGGTTAAAGCAGATTTAAAGGATGATTATCTATTGATTAAACACAAGTTTCATATAGTAGAAGACAATTTTCCAATTCCATGTGATGGAATACTGGGTTTAGATTTTATCAAAAAATATAATTGCATTTTAGATTACAACAAAGATGGGGACACCCTAATATTGAGACCATATGATTATCCAGAAAATATAATAATTCAAATGACTAATAAACCGACAATAAAGAGCATATCAATTCCCGCAAGATCGGAAGTAGTCCGACAAATCCACATTCAAAATACAAATTCTGATTTATTAATTCCACAACAAGAATTATCTGAAGGCATATTTATTGCAAACACCTTAGTAGATTCACAACAATCATACGTAAGAATTATAAATACAACAGATAAAAATGCAACACTACATAATTTTAATATAAAAACAGAAAATTTGGATGATTATTCAATAATTAAAAATAATAATCAAACAAAAGAGCAGAATATTAAGGAAAAATTATGAATAACTTAATGCATTATGCGCAGAATTTATTGACAGTTTCTCATTAGAAACAGAATCAATTACCACTAATAATTTTTACAAACAAAAACTTCATATGAAAGACAATAACCCGGTCTACGTAAAAAACTACAGAATACCAGAAGCCCACAAGAGCGAAATAAGTAAACAAGTAAATAAATTAATTGAAGACGATATAATAGAACCTTCAATGTCTGAATTTAATAGTCCAATTTTACTAGTACCGAAAAAATCACTCCCTAATAATCAAGAAAAAAGATGGAGAATGGTTGTCGACTACAGACAAGTAAATAAAAAATTAACCGCAGATAAATTCCCTTTACCAAGAATAGACGACATATTAGATCAATTAGGAAGAGCTAAATATTTTTCATGCTTAGACTTAATGTCAGACTTTCATCAAATAAAACTTAGCACAGAATCGAGAGATTTCACGTCATTTACTTCCGACAATGGCACGTACCGCTTTAAAAGATTACCGTATGGTCTTAAGGTAGCACCAAACTCATTTCAGAGAATGATGACATTAGCATTATCAGGCTTAAAACCTTCACAAGCATTCCTATACATGGACGATTTAGTCGTACTAGGATGCTCCGAAAAGCATATGATCAAAAATTTACGAGACGTTTTCGCAACTTGTAGAAAAAATAATTTAAAATTACATCCAGATAAATGCATATTTTTCAACCAGGAAGTAACTTATCTTGGTCATAAATGCACAAGCAAAGGCATTTTGCCAGATCCCAGTAAATTTGAAACTGTTAAAAACCACCCATCTCCTAAAAATGCAGATGAGGCGAAACGATTCGTCGCATTTTGCAAATTACTATCGGAGATTTATTCCAGATTTTGCGGAATACTCTAGAATATTGACAAGACTTTGTAAGAAAAATGTAGTTTTTGATTGGACGGAGGATTGTAAAAAATCCTTTGACTATTTGAAAGCTGCGTTAATGAGCCCTAATGTTCTACAGTATCCCGATTTCAGTAAACAATTCTGTATAACAACTGACGCAAGTGGTTATGCTTGCGGGGCTATGCTAAGCCAAGAGTATGAAGGAAAACAATTACCAATTGCATATGCATCTAGATCGTTTACAAAAGGAGAAATTAATAAAGCAACAATTGAGAAGGAATTAGCGGCCATTCATTGGGCCATAACCTATTTTAGACCATATGTCTACGGAAGAAAATTCTTGGTCAAAACAGATCACAGACCTTTAAAGTTCTTATTTTCGATGAAAAACCCTTCATCAAAATTAACTAGAATCAGATTGGATTTGGAAGAATATGATTTCGAGGTGGAGTATATAACAGGGAAAGAAAATTATGTAGCAGACGCGTTATCGCGCATTAATATTAAAGATTTAAAACAAATGTCAGTAGAAGCATGTAAAATATTAAAAGTTACGACTAGATCGGAAACTAAGAAAAACCCCAGTAGTAAAAATGAAAAAATAAAAAGTCACAGAGAGAACCCAATCATATATGAAGCGCTATATAAATGTGAAGTAAAAAGACTAGTCTAGCTCGTTTCGTAATATAATTTGGTACATACATCAATTTTCATATTCTTTACATTATTTTTGCAAAATTTTGGAAAGTGGGCGTGGCACCGCCACCTTATGAGTCAAGCAATTTTCAAATTCGACTGCTAATAACTTCAGAACGGTGTGAGATAGATTTACGAAACTAGGTACCAGGCATGTTATGTTTATGTAGAGTACTACCACAGAAAATAAGAAAAATCGGTGAACGACCACACCCACTTTTAGACTAAAGTTCTCTAAACGAGAGTTATTAAACCGGAATATGCAATATCTGTTTAACTGATAAAGATATAATGCTAAAGTTTAGTACACTCATTCACCTGATGATGTTATTAGTGTTGTTTAAAGGTTTTTTGGTAATATTTTGGAAAATGGGCGTGGCACCGCCCACAAGTGAATAAAAACAATATCAACATTTCACTATTAACAAGCCACTGTGAAAGTATCATAAAGACCTGCAATGAAAACTGATCTTCAAACAGGGACAAACAACATAATAAAATCCGGGGGCTTGCCACCACCCACTTTTTTAAAATTATGTAAATATTGATAAATGGACACATATATCCATATAACAAAAATTTCCCAAAATACGTTAAAAGTTATGGGCATGGCACGCCTTCTTTTCCAAAGTTATATATAGGGCATGGTATAACCCTTGAAAAGATCGATTGAGTACTTTTGGCTCATGTAAGCGGTTAAAGCTTTATAAGCAAGAGGCGTGGCCGCGCCCACCAAATTCGCTATTGTTTAGGCTCGGAATAGATTGGTTTTTAAAATGAGCTTAATCGGGCGATAACCACACCCCTTTTCCTATATCGAAAAATTGAAAAAGTTTGATAGTTTGAAAACGAATATCACTAAATTAAAGAAATTTGGTAGGTGGATTGATTTTATAACGCAAAACACAAGTTCAGTAAAATTTTGGAATATATTTCTATTGTGACATTGAATTCGATCTATCCGAAAAGAAGTAATAATGCTTAGGTTTTTGACTTAGTATGATATTTTGCTTTAAGCTTTGCAAATAAATCTTATTATAAAAGTCAACATTTGATATTTTGTAATCAGTAGAACATATTTTTTTCCCCAGTTAATTCAATTTAATTTATTAATAAATTTATATATATTTACTTCAAACAAAGGCTTTTAATATTTATATAAATAGCTAATGTTTATAATATAATACTTCTTAAGAATTAGACAAATATGTACTCAATTAGTTGCAGTTAATCACATAGTATATAAATATCTTAATCTAACTTAGATAGTTTCACTATTTTCATAAAAAGAGGCGCAAATGCTGTCGTGGTAGCTATATACTGTTTCATAGGTTATAGCCTTAACATGGGTAGTGTCAATATTTGAAAATGCCCAGTCAATTTGCGTACCAGCAGGTGTGGTGAAATATTGGGGGTCTAGCAGTGAATTGAAATTATAATCTCTAAGCAGATGTTCGATTCTATTATTCCCAGACTTAAGGCATAGATTAAAGTCACCCAAAATGAAGACATTTTTATCACGCAGATCTGTAGTAAGAATCTTCCGCAGCTCTGATTCAAAATGCCTGATGGGGAATGTTGAATTTCTATAAAGCACCAATATGTAATAATCTTTGCATTTGAATACAACGATTTCCAAAACCTTGCGACCAGAAAAAATTTGTTTCAACTTACATAATTCGATTCCGGAAATAAAGTTAGGTCTTGCATACACTCAAACACCTCGCCTATTTCTGTTTTCAGTTTCGGTGCTGTCTATCCGTAAAGCATTTAGTGAAACAAAACCAGGAATGTCAAATTGTTCATATGGATAGCTCCATGTCTCAACAAAGCACAGAATATCTGAGGATAGCATCAGGATGTCATTATTTATATCGTTTATGTGGGCATGAAGACTTTGAACATTATGAAATATAATTTGAAGGCTAGAGGTTCGAGAAAGCATAAAGTTAAATGTTGGAGTCAAAGCTTTTGTCGTGGTGAGATCATTCAACTGCCTAAACACAGGATGAGATACAGAAAAAGGATTAGGTGGAATAAAATTACCTAATATAAATAGACCATCAGCACTAGTAGCCCGACTACAGGCTACGTATAAAGATGATCTTGGCATTCTAGGTCGGATGTGAACAGCCACTTTGTTATACGTAGCACCCTGACTTTTGTGAATGGTTATTGCCTCAGCAGGAACAATTGGAAACTGGTTTCTTTCAATGGTTATCTGCTCATTTCTCTTATATTGAAAGGCCCTAACAGTCTTCTCCATGGGTGTCCACGAAGGTTCGTTAGGATGGGCCTTTTTCGATCTAGCTATCAAACCAACAGAAGGTTCTAAAAATTTCATCCACAGTGTTATTGGAACTGATGAGTCTAAATATATCTGCATAAGCTGGCCAGTTACACCATTTACTAAACCGTCACCTGTGTTGATAATTACTGCCATCATATATTTAGCCGTGGTTTTTAGCGTTAAGCTTTACGTAAGACCCTGAGTCTCCGAAGTTTTCAATAGTCTGGCCCGTTCTAAGATATTGGCATTTTGGCAACTAACGGCAATTCCTTTAACTACGTCTTTAGCGATTGATAAAACTGCAGTAGAAGGAATTTGACTCAGTTTAAGGGCATTATAGTTGGCAGATTCCTCGATTGACCAAAATAAGTGAATTGCTTCGTCGGGAACCTGGTCAGAATTAACGACTCTATTTGCAATCAAAGATACGTCTTCACTGGTCATAGCCCCAGAAGCCATATTGTTCAAAGCAATAGCAAACGGTTGATCCACACGCTGTCTCATTATTTCATTCAATTCATAATATTCAAAGAGCTCCCATAATGGCGAGCCGACTAAAACGCTGTAAGCATCGCTTGGATTCGGTGAAAAAATCCATCTATCACCTACATAATAATTGTTTTAAGTCGCCAAAAACAATAACAGGTATACCACCAAACGGAATATTATTCTTGAAAATCTGCTTTAGTCTGGTGTCAATATATCTAAACATTCGAGCGCCAACCATTGAAATTTCATCTATAATTATCAACTTCAAATCACATAATCTAGTATAGATTGAGTTGACAATATCGTTGCTAAGCGGCCGCAATTCCTTATTGGACTGATTCACAGGTAGTGAAAATATAGAATGCAGTGTCAAACCGCCTATACCAAAAGCTGCTTTTCCCGTAGGAGCGCAAAGAAGAACCTTCAGAGAGGTTGGATTTGATCCAGGTGTGCAATTAAAACGATAATTAAGAGTTTGATATATTGATGAAATTAGGCGGCTTTTTCCAACTACAAAGTCATAAAATGACTGATCTTTTTTAAAATTGTGAAGCAAATGAGTTAAGTATATTCTCTGTCTCATGTTTAGCGTCTGAATGGATGCAAGCAGTTCCTCAACCGGAAATAATGGAGGAAGCTTGATGAGCCTTAGAGTGCCATTGGCGTCATTCTCACTGATTTCGGGGTCACTAGCATTAAGGTTTAATAAATTTATGTCAGGGTTTATTTCGGGAAGGGCCAGTACCCTGAACTCATTGTCAACAATATGTGGTCTATCTATTTCAACTGGTATGGAAATTTCCTCCTCCCTTAATCTGTTTAGAACATTTTCAAGCTCCCTCTGTTCAAACACGTCATATTTTTTTCGATTTTCCTCTATAGCAATTCGATTTTTTACGCAGGTTTGCTCATTATTATTATCTATAATATCCCGTTGTTCATCCCGCCATGGTTGGTAGAGCATTACCATTTCTCTGAAATAATCGTCCCTAGCTGTGTCTAGACTAAACCTTCTTGACCGAACTACACACGGTTTGGTACGCTTCTTTACATAATCGCTTCCATCCCTCAATGGAATTGCTTCTCCCCGAACTAAAGAATTTTCCGCTTCTATATCTTCTTCATTATCGGAGTTACCTTGTGCCGTTCTAACTGATTTCACAAAATTAAATAAAGCTGCAAAATCAGCTAGACAAACATTGTCAAGAAGGGTAGGCCTTTCAGTATAATGCTCTAAAAAACCGGCCACAAAAATATCGGTAGAACCTTCAGCAAGATTCTGAAGTTGTGCTCTAGGTTTTACTATACGGACTCGTTCTTCAGGACGAGAGGTATTAATATATATTTCTGCATTGCTAGCTTCCGAAAGATGAAGGCCAATGCAGCAATTAACTGCTTCTTGGGCGGAAATTTCTGTTCCGGAAATAAATGTATGGCCTATATGCTGAAGTTTCTGCTTGACTGTGTAGTTTCCGGCATTAACTTCTACCATTGCTTCATTTAAAAGCCTAGAGATGCCCCTATTTGATTTATTAATATAATTTATTATGTAGGAACAGCAGGCATATGCATCCAATATGAATTGGTTCTAAGATAACCGGGTTATAAGCATTAATTGAGCGGTATTGGAACTTCCTTTTAAGAAAAACTTTAGGTTTCATTAAACTTGATCTGAGAGCAAGTAAATACACATCGAATGACAAATTTATTCTCGTATCAGATAGAAAAGCTTCAAAATCATTTAAGCAGGAAATATCAGAAGAAGTTAAATTAGAATTTAAAAGATTTTGAATCTTAGAGTAGTTTTCCCTATGTGTTTCTAAATTTTCTATGTCATCTGGAAGTGGTAATAGGATTTGAGTGGAAGGCATAGGTGGATATGGTATACCAAATCGGCAAACTTGCCGTCCTCTTATTTCCCTGGTACAAGATCGGCTATGGTTATGTCTCTGGTACTCAATGAAATTTTCTAAATGACTTATGGATCCATCTGAAGATACATATTTGTCAATGAAACTAATAGCATTTGGAAAAGATTCAGGTTCGCTAAGATCGATCTTAGGAGCATTCTTGAGCCAATACATGCCATGCACGTGAGGTGAGCCCCTTTGTTGGAATTCAATCCGCCAGTAAAAATGCTCCACAAAATGCTCGTCGAAAATACCCCCATTTTCTTTAAAAAGCTTAAGCAACTGACGATAACGATAGTCAAAATATCTAGCGCATGTGACTGCATCTAACCGAATTAAACGATATCGTTCTTGGGTAGATAAATTATTGGCATCTTCTTCAGAAATAGTTCTGGAGTCCACCGTTTTAGCCAAAATAACTAATAATTCGATCCAATGAGATTCAGCTTCAGACAACGTTATAAAAAAGGTTGGAAGGCCGAATTGGCGGATCATGGCAACTGCTTTTTTCTTCTCTGCCTCCCAGTGAGCTGGGGAAGATCTAACACCTTTAAGAACTCTATATCCGTCGTCATGCTGGATGAAATTCTGAACAAAATTTTCATTTAAAAGATTTTGGGCCGTAACTCGATTGCTTCCAGAAAACTTTCGTAGGCTAATCGATGTGCTATTCTTAATCTGGAGCAGTTCTAAATTCTTGTAATTATAGAAAAGCTTAGGAATAGTACAAGCCCTTCTATCGTAGCGGCGAATCTCAGATCGAACAATCTTGCTGTATGTCTCTGTACAAGTTCGCTTCTGCCCAGCATAAATATTTGCAAATGAAAGCTCCTCAGAGTTGTTGTCTTGAATTATATCCAGGGGCCTTCGGCCTTCACCTGGTGCAATTATCAAACGATTAATGTCCATATTTTCCACTGGAACATTATCGAGAAGGGTCTCAAGCCCACCTGGGTTTATTTCTTCAATCGCAGGTTCTATGGGGGGATTATTCTCTGGTGGACAATGTCGCAAACTTTGCATGGGTATATCTTCAATAGATGCAATAAATGGAACTTCTTCATTATCATCAAAACCTGCAACCCACCCTTCGATAAAATGAATATTGTGCTCTTGATATAATGGAGTATTCACTAAATATCGCAAGGCTTCCATAATTTTCGCAGGACATATGGTGTCAGTCATATAGTCATGATTATACTCCATACGTCTTCTTAGATGGATTTGAATCACATGCGCTTGATCGAATGATCTTGGGAGGGATGTAACAATTTCGTTAACTGAAATGCGAATAGTCATAAAAGGTAATCTGGGCATTATTAGGCGTTCCTCTAAATGTGTAAGGTCTTTTAGGCATTCTGGGAGCTCAGGAAAATCTAAACCATTAGTTAAGCATATTTTTGGAAGGGTGTTCCTTTTGATTGCGTTTCGGCAAGTAGCACAGAATTTATAGGCACCATCTTCACTGGGAAATTTATCGGATAAATAAAAGGCAGATGCAACATCTGGATGACCTTGGGCAATTATATTAAAATTTAACGGGTGTACTTGGTGTGGAAACCATAGCCCACCGCAGCAAATGCAAATCTCTGTTGGCCCCTTCTTAATATTTCTAAAATATATTTGCCGAAAATCTGACAATCCTAGGTCATCTCGTACATCTTCGTTTTCCCGACCCTCATTTTCTCTTACTGAGCGGTTTCTATCCGACTGCCTTTCATTTTCATTTCGTCTATTTTGTAAATTTGCTCTATGACGATGTACTCGGAATCGACTTGGACGGCTTCGTCTAGAGCTTTCTACCCGAGCTCTCCTACGGACAGTTCTATGAGCAAGTGTATTTCTTTGTTGTTCTCGGAGCCTATTCCCTGGATTTCTGCGGCCGGATTGGTGCTCACAAGTATTTCTACTTTGCTCTATAGAGCGAATTACAGAGTTTTCGCGACGGTCTCTATGTTGCTGTGAATTAATTATTTGCTCAGCTGAGCGAATCTCTGCATTTCCGCGGCGAGATCTACGTTCGGCAGTATTTCTACGTTGCTCTGTAGAGCGAATTTCGGGGTTTTCGCGACGAGATCTACGTTCGGCAGTATTTCTACGTTGCTCTGTAGAGCGAGTTTCAGGGTTTTCGCGACGGACTCTATGTTGCTGTGAATCAATTATTTGCTCAGCTGAGCGAATCTCTGCATTTCCGCGGCGATATCTACGTTCAACAGTATTTATATGGCAATAGGGGTATCAAATGAAAGGTATTTTAGGCCGTATACCAAACAAAATATTTTCGAGTAGGATTGCCACCTGAACTCATTTTATTTATTCCTTCAGATATCGACCACTATCTCGGGAACTGCTAAACCGATTTCGATGAAATTTGGTAGATGGATAGAACGCTTCCTTCTTAGATTTTCTACTTGGATGTTGCCACTAAAGGAAGCTTAGAGGGTTGCCACCTTTCCGATTTTATTTAATATAAAGCAATATGTGATGATATGGGTATCAAATGAAAGGTATTTTAGGCCGTATACCAACCATAATATTTCCGAGTAGGATTGCCACCTGAACGCATTTAATTTATTCCTTCAGATATAGACCACTATCTCGGGAACTGCTAAACCGATTTCGATGAAATTTGGTAGATGGATAGTATGCTTCCTTCTTAGATTTTCTACTTGGATGTTGCCACTAAAGGAAGCTTAGAGGGTTGCCACCTTTCCGATTTTTTTTAATATAAAGCAATATATGGCGATATGGGTATCAAATGAAAGGTATTTTAGGCCGTATAGCAACCAAAATATTTCCGAGTAGGATTGCCACCTAGGGTTGCCACCTGAACGCATTTAATTTATTCCTTCAGATATAGACCACTATCTCGGGAAAGGCTAAACCGATTTCGATAGAATTTGGTAGATGGATAGTACGCTTCCTTCTTAGATTTTCTACTTGGATGTTGCCACTAATGGAAACTTAGAGGGTTGCCACCTTTCCGATTCTTTTTTAAATATATGGCAATATGGGTATCAAATGAAAGGTATTTTAGGGCGTATACCAACCAGAATATTTAATACACAGCAGGTGTCGCCAATGTATGTTAAGTGACTTTTTGTGGTTAGTGTTCGATATTTTGGAAATCTATTTTGGAAATTTATACTCTTGGTAAGTAAGATTATGCGGAAAATTCGAAAAATACCGAGCAAGTCTCGGTCACCCAGGTACTATGTATATATATAGCTAAAGCTAACTTTATTTAAAATCTATGTATATAAAATAAATCAAACTTTTTTACTGCTGATGGTGGTAATTGGGTCCTCTCTTATATTTACTGTACGATTCCGCTTCTCCGAACACTCCCACACAATTCGGGTAATAACGCGAACACAAATCACTTAAAGGAGTGATTTTCTGAATTTTATTAATAACTTTATTTTATTCTTTAAATAATTACTCTTTACTTATTACTTTTTTAGTATAGTTAATATATTAAATTTTTTTTTGTTTTTTTAAACGTCTTGAAAAAGACGCGTTTGATTTTTGATCACAAAAAGCACTAAACACTTTAAATAATTAGTCAGTAGTATTTTATTATTGTATAGCTAGTTAGATTTATCACTATTATAGTTTAATTAATATATTAAAAAATTTTTGGTTTTTTAAACGTCTCGACAAAAACGCGTTTGAATTAGCAAGCGATCAAACAATACTAAACTAAAATTTTACGTTTTCCTCAAAGTATTGGGTCGCTCTTTAAACCTTTCCACATAGATACATAGCATGACCATGATTACCTGGAATTTAAATTCCTCAGCTAACAAATGCCTAAATTATTTACTACCTGTAACTATGTACCTACCACACAGTACTTTTGCAGCGATGCGTTTTGGTATTGCATGGACAAATAAAAAACAACCCTTAGTGTTCAATAATCTTTTTACTATAATAGCACTTTCGTGTTTATGTTACAAAACAAAGAATATCAGCATTTTATGTGCACAGCTGGGTATGTAATGTTCGGTTTCACCCGAACTTAGACTTCCTTACTTGGTTTTATCTACGTTACTTAGCTGATGAGGTTTTCTCTGTAGCTGAGCAGTTTTAGATCTCGACGATTAACAAACCAAAGCCAGACTATTGATAAACGTCCACGAAAAATGCGATCTTTATCTTCTGTTTAAATAATTGAACGTTGTCGCTCATCTTCTCCCCAACGTTCAATTTCTCACAATTCTCTTTACGCCTACAACAAAAAGGGTCAGAAAACACTCGAAATCTTTCATATAATTGAGCCTTGCAGTTCATTCGCTCTGTTAATTGAAACTGCTCACTGTTTTCAACAGTAAAATTAAAAAAAAAAAATGACCATACGCTACACAACTTTGTAATTTCGGAAAGCTCCAAGTGCAATTCAAAGTACCGGACTTATTTATTGGCCAACCTCATTCTTTGCAACTTTCACCAATTTCTTCTTCCGAAAAATTATTTTAACTAATTTTGTCAAAAATTATTTGTTAGGATTCAATACAAGATTTATAAACTGTATTTTGGAAATTTTTGCAAAATCATTGCAACTTAGATTTGGTCCAGGGGGGGGTTAACCCCCAAAACCCCCCGTGCGCACGGTGTTTATTTGGCCGGCCCTGGCTTAAACCAGACATGGGCGTTTTGACTCATATGAGCAGTTACTCTCAGCACACGTATTCTTACCCTCTTATTTCAGTCGCTATTGAGAGCGAAAAAACCAGTTTTGCACTGTGGGATAATGAATTGATTTTCCTGCCAGTCGCGCTGCAGACAGAAACGCGGTAACATAGGTAGTCGGTATGTTAATGTTTTTTTATGCCCTAGTATATTTTTGCCCCATTTGAAATGTATAACATAAATAAAGTGTTATAATTCATTGATGACTGCCAATTTTTCTCCATATGCTTGGATGAAGGCACGGATATATGTAAATGACATATGTGAAATGGTCATTTGTGTTCGATGCGTAGATTCATTGGATATTACCAAAGGCATCGGAAATCATAAAGCAATATTTGTCATTCATTTTGAACAAACACATAGGTACGCGCATAAATAGTATCATAAAACAATCAAGCGGCACACGATGTTGCTTCGCTGTTGTTTGTTAATCAACTGACTGCAAATGTTCTTTGTCCCATGGTAGCCACTTTACGCTTGCGGTTACCAATACAATGCTTACATTTCATTTGCCCACCTATGGTTTAAATCATGATCCAACTATGGAAGGTCGTGGCATGAGACAGCTGATTAAAAAGTTTTTTCTTTAATTTTGACATTATGCCCATTTTTTGGTGTAATTTTGACAGTACGCACACAAAGTACAACAACAAAATACATTACACAAATTATGTACGCACGTGTGTATGCCACCATGCGAACACCTGTTTATTGTATCATGGTTTAAACCATAGATAAATAGATTTGAGACTCTTTGTTTCGAGAGAGCGCTGTCAAAATCCACATTTTTTATAACATATGTGATTGGTGCCACTCCATAGAAAACCAAAAATGGGGATTTTTAACATTACTCTTGGGTATTTTTAAGTTCCTGGTATAAATTGGCAGATTTTGCGAAAATTCAACTTTTTACACATTAATTTAACTGATATTGATAAAAATGCATTTATTTATACAAGGATTTAAAAAATATTAACATCTGAAGTAAATAAAGCAGTAACTAGCAACTAATGAAGACACCACGGGCGTGTCGAAACAATTGTTTTGCAAAGAACAAAATAAAAATATTTGAACGACTAGCAAATTATTGTATGAAAATGCATTTTTAGGGGGTTTTATTTACAGTTTCCACACCACCCAGGAGGTACGTACATGGCGAGTTACCGAAGTTAGTTTTGGGTGCTCGGTTCCCCAGGAGGCATAACTAATCGAAGCCGATCCTAAAACACAAAACTTGTTAATAATAATATGCACTAAGCTTTACCAGACACTTCACCACTAAATTTACCTTTTAACTTTTACTTTGTGATTTATAATTTAATAAAATTGTCGAAGGCGCATTGAAAAACACTTGCTTATAAGAAATCCACCGACTTTGACAATTATTTTCACGCGAATTTGTTCTGGCTACCACACCAGCTGTCACGGGATATTTATTTTGACTCTATGCTGGCAACAAAGCCAAATAAATAGCTAATGAGAGCGAAAAAAATGAGAGAGTAAAACGAAGTCTCAAATCAAGTCATCTTTGGTTTAACCCAGGAGTCGGAAAAGTTGTAAATGAGCTAGTGTTGGTGAGAGCGCTCTCGACGCACGAGCCAATTGATATGGTTCAATTATGCTTGCATAGCATAGCAATACATTGCATGGGATCTGTCATTTTCGATATCTGTTGAATAGATTTTACATGTATTCGATTATACAACGCATGGCATAGAAGTCTGTTGAATTTTGATCTCTATGTAACTTAACATACCTACTGTCAAAGCTTTTGCTTATTATTCTTATAAATTTTAGTAAAAAACAAATAAAAGCGTTGTAATATAAGAAGAAAAGCTGAAAGAATGTGTGCGAGCTCATGAAATTCTGTATGTTTCGCGAATATCTGATTTTGAGGCGTTGTGTGTTGTGCGAAGTATAATCAACATTTTCTTTTACGTGCTGTCTATTGCTATGCTATGCCCTGCTATGCAAGCATAACTGAACCTATATGCTTTTTAGTTGTTTGTTATACAGCAAAGCGAAAGCACAATTTGTATTGATGCGCATGATGTCAAACAAGCAATATTTTATGTTCCCCGATGGTTTTGGGCAAAACCAAATTATTTTATGTTATAAAACTTTTTCTTATTCATCTCTATTCACTATTAAACGGCTCTTTGAAAATGAGCATAAAAATGTATGTAAATAAATTAAGCAATATAGAATTTTTATTTGTTATAATTTTCTCTTCTTTTGTCTACGGGGTGATCTGGACTTTACCTACGACTTTATATCCATATCTATATCTATCTCCCACCGTCCACTTTTCCAAAATTAAAAAAATTATTGAATAAAGCTGTACTCCAGGAAACATATTTTGGACAACTTAAAGGAAATACATACACACACACATTAATTTTTATTTATAAGGTGAAGTACATATATTAATTTTCTTTTTGTTTTCATCCATTTATGTATAAATTTAACATATGTATACATTACGTACGTATAAACCTTTTTAAAATTTATTGCGGATCGATTTTAACATCGCTATGTAAATTGAGTGAGGCCAAGCCGTTCGGGCTATCTTCACACATTGTTGATCTCAAATACGTTTTTAGTCGTTGCAACGTTGAGAAGCATTGTTTATTCGTCGCTGTTGTCACAGGAAAAACTGCCATAACGCGAATCATTTGGGTAACATTTGGAAACGCATCTTCATTACAAATATCGAGTGCTTCAGGTGAGTTTTTTATTTCCCTTCGGGCAATGACACTCCGCCAAGATGTCACGAGAATCGTCGTGCAAAATTGAACAGTATGATTGGAATAGTTGAGCGCAGGACTCTTCTTCGAAAATTGGGAAAAAGGCAAGCGAAATTTGATAAACTATTGCGGTGATTTAAGAATCGATCAATTGCAATTGTGTCAGAAACGAATCAATGTACGGTTTGTAGATTGTTGTACGGTAACAATCTTCAATTCAATCAGTTTGTACGTTGCAAGGATGGATCTGTTTCGAAGCAATCGTATTCGTATTGCTCACTAATTTCTCTCAAGGTTTTGAAAATTTGTCTGAACTCCCCCTTAACGTTTTATCTTTTTCCCATCAACAATTTTTTTTTGCTGCATCAGCCAATTTGATAGCCTCTCCCAGACCTTGATTTTGACTTGAAGTGCTCGACTCGGAGACAATGGGAGAGACTGCACAGAGCTCAAAATATGAATGGATATCTGGAAATTTGCCGTGTTTATAGCTGAAAACAGTTGGAAAGCTCCAGCCGAAGTCGTTGGGGCTTTCCAGTTGGTGGAAATCACTTCAAGAGCGCGAATTACTGCTGGTTGCAAACGGAGATATATTGCGATGGACTCATACTGTTCTACCCATCTGGTTTTACAACATTTTTTAAATTTCTTCACTAGAGTTTCCGATAGATGATCATTTTCATTTATCGAATCAAAGGAATGGACATTCTCTAGAACTTGCAGACAATTTATAATTCCCGTTATATTTCACCCAGAGCCTACCGCAAAATTGAAGCTATGAGCAGCGCAATGGGAGTAGAGCGTGAGTGGATAAGTTTTCTGATAACAGCATGCGCTCCTTGTAACTCTCCGCTAACTATATTCTACTCCTGCAATGTGTGGTGACTCGATCGATGTTGTAACTCATGATGGGGTGGTGGCAAATGTTGATTATTTCATCAGTTTTGGCTCGATATCTTAAGAGAGCTCTAAAACGCCTGAGAGCAAGTCCTTGTCGGCCACACAGGATAACTGTTTCAATAATTGGAATCATGCGTAGTTATCTTTCATTCAGAAAGTCTAATATTTGTTTCGGCAGCTGCAAATCAATGGGAAAACCATTTTCTTCATAGGTTTTGCAATATGCACCGTCTTCTATTGCCGAATACGCTAGCCGTTGTTGTTTTTTGGAGCCAACAGCGTTGAAACTTCAAACTTCTAGGGCCCGATGTAGGAAAACTGTAACCGTCATGGGGACTCCTAATCTTTTTATTGCAATTCAGGAATTGAGTTTATTCCATCAGCTGCTGATTTTTGAACAAACAATCGAATGTCATAGGAACTGAGATCATTTTTCGAAGAGCAAACTTGCAAAGACGAGCTTTTGGTCCACATACTTACACAGAGAGGACGCGCTAGCCAGTCAGCTTTGATTGATAGTCGGTATGATGGCAAAGATCATTATGTAAGCAACTTACCATTGCTGCCAACAGGTAAAAAGCAACAATTGGTTTGTAGTAATTGCCCCAAAAAAGCAACGACGAAATGCATAAAATACAATGCGACATTACATGTTGATTGCTTTATAAATTATGAAAGGAAATAAAACGTTTAAGCATTTTTATGATAATAAGTCTATGTACTTCCTTACTTTTTCCATAAAGTCATGGATAAAGCAACAAATAACTTTATATTATACATACATATGTATGTATGCAAACTACCAATATAAACATGAAATTGTAATACCAATTTAGCTATTGAATTAATTTATATTTTTCTTTGAATCTATAAATAAGGCAAAAAAAATGTTGAATTTATTTCTATTGCTTTGGAAAAATTTGTTAACACAACTATTGTGGTATTCTCCCAAAGGCCTTCCAGAAGGATGGGGTGCTGTGACCAGGGGGAGGGGGTGAAACCTTAGCAATTATAATTTACAGGTTATTTGAAGGGCACTTAAGCAATAATACACAATACATTCAAAAAAATCGACAAAAAGTAATTCGGGTTTATCTGGGTTAAATTCCACTTCTGCGGTAATCAGTGATATTCCCGTTTGTGGCTTACATGAGTCATTTTCAGCAATATTTGTCTGATTTTGCAGCTCAATACGACACCATTAGCCAACGTCCTAGCATGAACAACATAATATATATGGCCCATTCCATGAAAAATTTGCCACTAAAAATTTAAATCGCCTGAAATAAAGCTTTTTATGTTTAAAACTAGAAATAAAACGACACGTATTTTTTTGTTTTGTCATGGCATGTTTTGTTTTCGAGTTACAAGGTTTTTGTGTAAAAAATCAAGAAAATCCATTTTTTTTCAAAAATTCACAGTTTGAAGAAGACGAGACGTGAAGAAGCGATTCTTTTTGACTGATTTCGGTATTCTTTTAACCTATGAATGGTTGACATTTTTTTTTGTTAGTTTTATTAATTATTAATGTAATTGTTTTAAACAAATGGGAATTGCACAAAATGGACCTAACGAAAAAAAAATTTTTCATCATACAATTATTTCAAAT
This sequence comes from Sphenella marginata, assembly GCA_951509765.1. Classification (NCBI taxonomy): domain Eukaryota; kingdom Metazoa; phylum Arthropoda; class Insecta; order Diptera; family Tephritidae; genus Sphenella; species Sphenella marginata. Next base: position 44,503,525 of record OX608079.1, on the reverse strand, counting down.
TATATAGTTACGATCTGTGCAAAGTTTCAAAGTGGTCATTTTAGTGGTTTTCGAGATATTATTAAAAATGTGAAGACGATTAAACATTATTTTACTCGCGTACCCGAACCGTGCCTGTATGAACAATTTATTTTCGAGTAGGATTGCCACCTGAACTCATTTTATTTATTCCTTCAGATATCGACCACTATCTCGGGAACTGCTAAACCGATTTCGATGAAATTTGGTAGATGGATAGAACGCTTCCTTCTTAGATTTTCTACTTGGATGTTGCCACTAAAGGAAGCTTAGAGGGTTGCCACCTTTCCGATTTTATTTAATATAAAGCAATATGTGATGATATGGGTATCAAATGAAAGGTATTTTAGGCCGTATACCAACCATAATATTTCCGAGTAGGATTGCCACCTGAACGCATTTAATTTATTCCTTCAGATATAGACCACTATCTCGGGAACTGCTAAACCGATTTCGATGAAATTTGGTAGATGGATAGTATGCTTCCTTCTTAGATTTTCTACTTGGATGTTGCCACTAAAGGAAGCTTAGAGGGTTGCCACCTTTCCGATTTTTTTTAATATAAAGCAATATATGGCGATATGGGTATCAAATGAAAGGTATTTTAGGCCGTATACCAACCAAAATATTTCCGAGTAGGATTGCCACCTAGGGTTGCCACCTGAACGCATTTAATTTATTCCTTCAGATATAGACCACTATCTCGGGAAAGGCTAAACCGATTTCGATAGAATTTGGTAGATGGATAGTACGCTTCCTTCTTAGATTTTCTACTTGGATGTTGCCACTAATGGAAACTTAGAGGGTTGCCACCTTTCCGATTCTTTTTTAAATATATGGCAATATGGGTATCAAATGAAAGGTATTTTAGGGCGTATACCAACCAGAATATTTAATACACAGCAGGTGTCGCCAATGTATGTTAAGTGACTTTTTGTGGTTAGTGTTCGATATTTTGGAAATCTATTTTGGAAATTTATACTCTTGGTAAGTAAGATTATGCGGAAAATTCGAAAAATACCGAGCAAGTCTCGGTCACCCAGGTACTATGTATATATATAGCTAAAGCTAACTTTATTTAAAATCTATGTATATAAAATAAATCAAACTTTTTTACTGCTGATGGTGGTAATTGGGTCCTCTCTTATATTTACTGTACGATTCCGCTTCTCCGAACACTCCCACACAATTCGGGTAATAACGCGAACACAAATCACTTAAAGGAGTGATTTTCTGAATTTTATTAATAACTTTATTTTATTCTTTAAATAATTACTCTTTACTTATTACTTTTTTAGTATAGTTAATATATTAAATTTTTTTTTGTTTTTTTAAACGTCTTGAAAAAGACGCGTTTGATTTTTGATCACAAAAAGCACTAAACACTTTAAATAATTAGTCAGTAGTATTTTATTATTGTATAGCTAGTTAGATTTATCACTATTATAGTTTAATTAATATATTAAAAAATTTTTGGTTTTTTAAACGTCTCGACAAAAACGCGTTTGAATTAGCAAGCGATCAAACAATACTAAACTAAAATTTTACGTTTTCCTCAAAGTATTGGGTCGCTCTTTAAACCTTTCCACATAGATACATAGCATGACCATGATTACCTGGAATTTAAATTCCTCAGCTAACAAATGGCTAAATTATTTACTACCTGTAACTATGTACCTACCACACAGTACTTTTGCAGCGATGCGTTTTGGTATTGCATGGACAAATAAAAAACAACCCTTAGTGTTCAATAATCTTTTTACTATAATAGCACTTTCGTGTTTATGTTACAAAACAAAGAATATCAGCATTTTATGTGCACAGCTGGGTATGTAATGTTCGGTTTCACCCGAACTTAGACTTCCTTACTTGGTTTTATCTACGTTACTTAGCTGATGAGGTTTTCTCTGTAGCTGAGCAGTTTTAGATCTCGACGATTAACAAACCAAAGCCAGACTATTGATAAACGTCCACGAAAAATGCGATCTTTATCTTCTGTTTAAATAATTGAACGTTGTCGCTCATCTTCTCCCCAACGTTCAATTTCTCACAATTCTCTTTACGCCTACAACAAAAAGGGTCAGAAAACACTCGAAATCTTTCATATAATTGAGCCTTGCAGTTCATTCGCTCTGTTAATTGAAACTGCTCACTGTTTTCAACAGTAAAATTAAAAAAAAAAAATGACCATACGCTACACAACTTTGTAATTTCGGAAAGCTCCAAGTGCAATTCAAAGTGCCGGACTTATTTATTGGCCAACCTCATTCTTTGCAACTTTCACCAATTTCTTCTTCCGAAAAATTATTTTAACTAATTTTGTCAAAAATTATTTGTTAGGATTCAATACAAGATTTATAAACTGTATTTTGGAAATTTTTGCAAAATCATTGCAACTTAGATTTGGTCCAGGGGGGGGTTAACCCCCAAAACCCCCCGTGCGCACGGTGTTTATTTGGCCGGCCCTGGCTTAAACCAGACATGGGCGTTTTGACTCATATGAGCAGTTACTCTCAGCACACGTATTCTTACCCTCTTATTTCAGTCGCTATTGAGAGCGAAAAAACCAGTTTTGCACTGTGGGATAATGAATTGATTTTCCTGCCAGTCGCGCTGCAGACAGAAACGCGGTAACATAGGTAGTCGGTATGTTAATGTTTTTTTATGCCCTAGTATATTTTTGCCCCATTTGAAATGTATAACATAAATAAAGTGTTATAATTCATTGATGACTGCCAATTTTTCTCCATATGCTTGGATGAAGGCACGGATATATGTAAATGACATATGTGAAATGGTCATTTGTGTTCGATGCGTAGATTCATTGGATATTACCAAAGGCATCGGAAATCATAAAGCAATATTTGTCATTCATTTTGAACAAACACATAGGTACGCGCATAAATAGTATCATAAAACAATCAAGCGGCACACGATGTTGCTTCGCTGTTGTTTGTTAATCAACTGACTGCAAATGTTCTTTGTCCCATGGTAGCCACTTTACGCTTGCGGTTACCAATACAATGCTTACATTTCATTTGCCCACCTATGGTTTAAATCATGATCCAACTATGGAAGGTCGTGGCATGAGACAGCTGATTAAAAAGTTTTTTCTTTAATTTTGACATTATGCCCATTTTTTGGTGTAATTTTGACAGTACGCACACAAAGTACAACAACAAAATACATTACACAAATTATGTACGCACGTGTGTATGCCACCATGCGAACACCTGTTTATTGTATCATGGTTTAAACCATAGATAAATAGATTTGAGACTCTTTGTTTCGAGAGAGCGCTGTCAAAATCCACATTTTTTATAACATATGTGATTGGTGCCACTCCATAGAAAACCAAAAATGGGGATTTTTAACATTACTCTTGGGTATTTTTAAGTTCCTGGTATAAATTGGCAGATTTTGCGAAAATTCAACTTTTTACACATTAATTTAACTGATATTGATAAAAATGCATTTATTTATACTAGGATTTAAAAAATATTAACATCTGAAGTAAATAAAGCAGTAACTAGCAACTAATGAAGACACCACGGGCGTGTCGAAACAATTGTTTTGCAAAGAACAAAATAAAAATATTTGAACGACTAGCAAATTATTGTATGAAAATGCATTTTTAGGGGATTTTATTTACAGTTTCCACACCACCCAGGAGGTACGTACATGGCGAGTTACCGAAGTTAGTTTTGGGTGCTCGGTTCCCCAGGAGGCATAACTAATCGAAGCCGATCCTAAAACACAAAACTTGTTAATAATAATATGCACTAAGCTTTACCAGACACTTCACCACTAAATTTACCTTTTAACTTTTACTTTGTGATTTATAATTTAATAAAATTGTCGAAGGCGCATTGAAAAACACTTGCTTATAAGAAATCCACCGACTTTGACAATTATTTTCACGCGAATTTGTTCTGGCTACCACACCAGCTGTCACGGGATATTTATTTTGACTCTATGCTGGCAACAAAGCCAAATAAATAGCTAATGAGAGCGAAAAAAATGAGAGAGTAAAACGAAGTCTCAAATCAAGTCATCTTTGGTTTAACCCAGGAGTCGGAAAAGTTGTAAATGAGCTAGTGTTGGTGAGAGCGCTCTCGACGCACGAGCCAATTGATATGGTTCAATTATGCTTGCATAGCATAGCAATACATTGCATGGGATCTGTCATTTTCGATATCTGTTGAATAGATTTTACATGTATTCGATTATACAACGCATGGCATAGAAGTCTGTTGAATTTTGATCTCTATGTAACTTAACATACCTACTGTCAAAGCTTTTGCTTATTATTCTTATAAATTTTAGTAAAAAACAAATAAAAGCGTTGTAATATAAGAAGAAAAGCTGAAAGAATGTGTGCGAGCTCATGAAATTCTGTATGTTTCGCGAATATCTGATTTTGAGGCGTTGTGTGTTGTGCGAAGTATAATCAACATTTTCTTTTACGTGCTGTCTATTGCTATGCTATGCCCTGCTATGCAAGCATAACTGAACCTATATGCTTTTTAGTTGTTTGTTATACAGCAAAGCGAAAGCACAATTTGTATTGATGCGCATGATGTCAAACAAGCAATATTTTATGTTCCCCGATGGTTTTGGGCAAAACCAAATTATTTTATGTTATAAAACTTTTTCTGATTCATCTCTATTCACTATTAAACGGCTCTTTGAAAATGAGCATAAAAATGTATGTAAATAAATTAAGCAATATAGAATTTTTATTTGTTATAATTTTCTCTTCTTTTGTCTACGGGGTGATCTGGACTTTACCTACGACTTTATATCCATATCTATATCTATCTCCCACCGTCCACTTTTCCAAAATTAAAAAAATTATTGAATAAAGCTGTACTCCAGGAAACATATTTTGGACAACTTAAAGGAAATACATACACACACACATTAATTTTTATTTATAAGGTGAAGTACATATATTAATTTTCTTTTTGTTTTCATCCATTTATGTATAAATTTAACATATGTATACATTACGTACGTATAAACCTTTTTAAAATTTATTGCGGATCGATTTTAACATCGCTATGTAAATTGAGTGAGGCCAAGCCGTTCGGGCTATCTTCACACATTGTTGATCTCAAATACGTTTTTAGTCGTTGCAACGTTGAGAAGCATTGTTTATTCGTCGCTGTTGTCACAGGAAAAACTGCCATAACGCGAATCATTTGGGTAACATTTGGAAACGCATCTTCATTACAAATATCGAGTGCTTCAGGTGAGTTTTTTATTTCCCTTCGGGCAATGACACTCCGCCAAGATGTCACGAGAATCGTCGTGCAAAATTGAACAGTATGATTGGAATAGTTGAGCGCAGGACTCTTCTTCGAAAATTGGGAAAAAGGCAAGCGAAATTTGATAAACTATTGCGGTGATTTAAGAATCGATCAATTGCAATTGTGTCAGAAACGAATCAATGTACGGTTTGTAGATTGTTGTACGGTAACAATCTTCAATTCAATCAGTTTGTACGTTGCAAGGATGGATCTGTTTCGAAGCAATCGTATTCGTATTGCTCACTAATTTCTCTCAAGGTTTTGAAAATTTGTCTGAACTCCCCCTTAACGTTTTATCTTTTTCCCATCAACAATTTTTTTTTGCTGCATCAGCCAATTTGATAGCCTCTCCCAGACCTTGATTTTGACTTGAAGTGCTCGACTCGGAGACAATGGGAGAGACTGCACAGAGCTCAAAATATGAATGGATATCTGGAAATTTGCCGTGTTTATAGCTGAAAACAGTTGGAAAGCTCCAGCCGAAGTCGTTGGGGCTTTCCAGTTGGTGGAAATCACTTCAAGAGCGCGAATTACTGCTGGTTGCAAACGGAGATATATTGCGATGGACTCATACTGTTCTACCCATCTGGTTTTACAACATTTTTTAAATTTCTTCACTAGAGTTTCCGATAGATGATCATTTTCATTTATCGAATCAAAGGAATGGACATTCTCTAGAACTTGCAGACAATTTATAATTCCCGTTATATTTCACCCAGAGCCTACCGCAAAATTGAAGCTATGAGCAGCGCAATGGGAGTAGAGCGTGAGTGGATAAGTTTTCTGATAACAGCATGCGCTCCTTGTAACTCTCCGCTAACTATATTCTACTCCTGCAATGTGTGGTGACTCGATCGATGTTGTAACTCATGATGGGGTGGTGGCAAATGTTGATTATTTCATCAGTTTTGGCTCGATATCTTAAGAGAGCTCTAAAACGCCTGAGAGCAAGTCCTTGTCGGCCACACAGGATAACTGTTTCAATAATTGGAATCATGCGTAGTTATCTTTCATTCAGAAAGTCTAATATTTGTTTCGGCAGCTGCAAATCAATGGGAAAACCATTTTCTTCATAGGTTTTGCAATATGCACCGTCTTCTATTGCCGAATACGCTAGCCGTTGTTGTTTTTTGGAGCCAACAGCGTTGAAACTTCAAACTTCTAGGGCCCGATGTAGGAAAACTGTAACCGTCATGGGGACTCCTAATCTTTTTATTGCAATTCAGGAATTGAGTTTATTCCATCAGCTGCTGATTTTTGAACAAACAATCGAATGTCATAGGAACTGAGATCATTTTTCGAAGAGCAAACTTGCAAAGACGAGCTTTTGGTCCACATACTTACACAGAGAGGACGCGCTAGCCAGTCAGCTTTGATTGATAGTCGGTATGATGGCAAAGATCATTATGTAAGCAACTTACCATTGCTGCCAACAGGTAAAAAGCAACAATTGGTTTGTAGTAATTGCCCCAAAAAAGCAACGACGAAATGCATAAAATACAATGCGACATTACATGTTGATTGCTTTATAAATTATGAAAGGAAATAAAACTTTTAAGCATTTTTATGATAATAAGTCTATGTACTTCCTTACTTTTTCCATAAAGTCATGGATAAAGCAACAAATAACTTTATATTATACATACATATGTATGTATGCAAACTACCAATATAAACATGAAATTGTAATACCAATTTAGCTATTGAATTAATTTATATTTTTCTTTGAATCTATAAATAAGGCAAAAAAAATGTTGAATTTATTTCTATTGCTTTGGAAAAATTTGTTAACACAACTATTGTGGTATTCTCCCAAAGGCCTTCCAGAAGGATGGGGTGCTGTGACCAGGGGGAGGGGGTGAAACCTTAGCAATTATAATTTACAGGTTATTTGAAGGGCACTTAAGCAATAATACACAATACATTCAAAAAAATCGACAAAAAGTAATTCGGGTTTATCTGGGTTAAATTCCACTTCTGCGGTAATCAGTGATATTCCCGTTTGTGGCTTACATGAGTCATTTTCAGCAATATTTGTCTGATTTTGCAGCTCAATACGACACCATTAGCCAACGTCCTAGCATGAACAACATAATATATATGGCCCATTCCATGAAAAATTTGCCACTAAAAATTTAAATCGCCTGAAATAAAGCTTTTTATGTTTAAAACTAGAAATAAAACGACACGTATTTTTTTGTTTTGTCATGGCATGTTTTGTTTTCGAGTTACAAGGTTTTTGTGTAAAAAATCAAGAAAATCCATTTTTTTTCAAAAATTCACAGTTTGAAGAAGACGAGACGTGAAGAAGCGATTCTTTTTGACTGATTTCGGTATTCTTTTAACCTATGAATGGTTGACATTTTTTTTTGTTAGTTTTATTAATTATTAATGTAATTGTTTTAAACAAATGGGAATTGCACAAAATGGACCTAACGAAAAAAAAATTTTTCATCATACAATTATTTCAAATTATATAGTTACGATCTGTGCAAAGTTTCAAAGTGGTCATTTTAGTGGTTTTCGAGATATTATTAAAAATGTGAAGACGATTAAACATTATTTTACTCGCGTACCCGAACCGTGCCTGTATGAACAATTTATTTTCGAGTAGGATTGCCACCTGAACTCATTTTATTTATTCCTTCAGATATCGACCACTATCTCGGGAACTGCTAAACCGATTTCGATGAAATTTGGTAGATGGATAGAACGCTTCCTTCTTAGATTTTCTACTTGGATGTTGCCACTAAAGGAAGCTTAGAGGGTTGCCACCTTTCCGATTTTATTTAATATAAAGCAATATGTGATGATATGGGTATCAAATGAAAGGTATTTTAGGCCGTATACCAACCATAATATTTCCGAGTAGGATTGCCACCTGAACGCATTTAATTTATTCCTTCAGATATAGACCACTATCTCGGGAACTGCTAAACCGATTTCGATGAAATTTGGTAGATGGATAGTATGCTTCCTTCTTAGATTTTCTACTTGGATGTTGCCACTAAAGGAAGCTTAGAGGGTTGCCACCTTTCCGATTTTTTTTAATATAAAGCAATATATGGCGATATGGGTATCAAATGAAAGGTATTTTAGGCCGTATACCAACCAAAATATTTCCGAGTAGGATTGCCACCTAGGGTTGCCACCTGAACGCATTTAATTTATTCCTTCAGATATAGACCACTATCTCGGGAAAGGCTAAACCGATTTCGATAGAATTTGGTAGATGGATAGTACGCTTCCTTCTTAGATTTTCTACTTGGATGTTGCCACTAATGGAAACTTAGAGGGTTGCCACCTTTCCGATTCTTTTTTAAATATATGGCAATATGGGTATCAAATGAAAGGTATTTTAGGGCGTATACCAACCAGAATATTTAATACACAGCAGGTGTCGCCAATGTATGTTAAGTGACTTTTTGTGGTTAGTGTTCGATATTTTGGAAATCTATTTTGGAAATTTATACTCTTGGTAAGTAAGATTATGCGGAAAATTCGAAAAATACCGAGCAAGTCTCGGTCACCCAGGTACTATGTATATATATAGCTAAAGCTAACTTTATTTAAAATCTATGTATATAAAATAAATCAAACTTTTTTACTGCTGATGGTGGTAATTGGGTCCTCTCTTATATTTACTGTACGATTCCGCTTCTCCGAACACTCCCACACAATTCGGGTAATAACGCGAACACAAATCACTTAAAGGAGTGATTTTCTGAATTTTATTAATAACTTTATTTTATTCTTTAAATAATTACTCTTTACTTATTACTTTTTAAGTATAGTTAATATATTAAATTTTTTTTTTGTTTTTTTAAACGTCTTGAAAAAGACGCGTTTGATTTTTGATCACAAAAAGCACTAAACACTTTAAATAATTAGTCAGTAGTATTTTATTATTGTATAGCTAGTTAGATTTATCACTATTATAGTTTAATTAATATATTAAAAAATTTTTGGTTTTTTAAACGTCTCGACAAAAACGCGTTTGAATTAGCAAGCGATCAAACAATACTAAACTAAAATTTTACGTTTTCCTCAAAGTATTGGGTCGCTCTTTAAACCTTTCCACATAGATACATAGCATGACCATGATTACCTGGAATTTAAATTCCTCAGCTAACAAATGCCTAAATTATTTACTACCTGTAACTATGTACCTACCACACAGTACTTTTGCAGCGATGCGTTTTGGTATTGCATGGACAAATAAAAAACAACCCTTAGTGTTCAATAATCTTTTTACTATAATAGCACTTTCGTGTTTATGTTACAAAACAAAGAATATCAGCATTTTATGTGCACAGCTGGGTATGTAATGTTCGGTTTCACCCGAACTTAGACTTCCTTACTTGGTTTTATCTACGTTACTTAGCTGATGAGGTTTTCTCTGTAGCTGAGCAGTTTTAGATCTCGACGATTAACAAACCAAAGCCAGACTATTGATAAACGTCCACGAAAAATGCGATCTTTATCTTCTGTTTAAATAATTGAACGTTGTCGCTCATCTTCTCCCCAACGTTCAATTTCTCACAATTCTCTTTACGCCTACAACAAAAAGGGTCAGAAAACACTCGAAATCTTTCATATAATTGAGCCTTGCAGTTCATTCGCTCTGTTAATTGAAACTGCTCACTGTTTTCAACAGTAAAATTAAAAAAAAAAAAATGACCATACGCTACACAACTTTGTAATTTCGGAAAGCTCCAAGTGCAATTCAAAGTGCCGGACTTATTTATTGGCCAACCTCATTCTTTGCAACTTTCACCAATTTCTTCTTCCGAAAAATTATTTTAACTAATTTTGTCAAAAATTATTTGTTAGGATTCAATACAAGATTTATAAACTGTATTTTGGAAATTTTTGCAAAATCATTGCAACTTAGATTTGGTCCAGGGGGGGGTTAACCCCCAAAACCCCCCGTGCGCACGGTGTTTATTTGGCCGGCCCTGGCTTAAACCAGACATGGGCGTTTTGACTCATATGAGCAGTTACTCTCAGCACACGTATTCTTACCCTCTTATTTCAGTCGCTATTGAGAGCGAAAAAACCAGTTTTGCACTGTGGGATAATGAATTGATTTTCCTGCCAGTCGCGCTGCAGACAGAAACGCGATAACATAGGTAGTCGGTATGTTAATGTTTTTTTATGCCCTAGTATATTTTTGCCCCATTTGAAATGTATAACATAAATAAAGTGTTATAATTCATTGATGACTGCCAATTTTTCTCCATATGCTTGGATGAAGGCACGGATATATGTAAATGACATATGTGAAATGGTCATTTGTGTTCGATGCGTAGATTCATTGGATATTACCAAAGGCATCGGAAATCATAAAGCAATATTTGTCATTCATTTTGAACAAACACATAGGTACGCGCATAAATAGTATCATAAAACAATCAAGCGGCACACAATGTTGCTTCGCTGTTGTTTGTTAATCAACTGACTGCAAATGTTCTTTGTCCCATGGTAGCCACTTTACGCTTGCGGTTACCAATACAATGCTTACATTTCATTTGCCCACCTATGGTTTAAATCATGATCCAACTATGGAAGGTCGTGGCATGAGACAGCTGATTAAAAAGTTTTTTCTTTAATTTTGACATTATGCCCATTTTTTGGTGTAATTTTGACAGTACGCACACAAAGTACAACAACAAAATACATTACACAAATTATGTACGCACGTGTGTATGCCACCATGCGAACACCTGTTTATTGTATCATGGTTTAAACCATAGATAAATAGATTTGAGACTCTTTGTTTCGAGAGAGCGCTGTCAAAATCCACATTTTTTATAACATATGTGATTGGTGCCACTCCATAGAAAACCAAAAATGGGGATTTTTAACATTACTCTTGGGTATTTTTAAGTTCCTGGTATAAATTGGCAGATTTTGCGAAAATTCAACTTTTTACACATTAATTTAACTGATATTGATAAAAATGCATTTATTTATACAAGGATTTAAAAAATATTAACATCTGAAGTAAATAAAGCAGTAACTAGCAACTAATGAAGACACCACGGGCGTGTCGAAACAATTGTTTTGCAAAGAACAAAATAAAAATATTTGAACGACTAGCAAATTATTGTATGAAAATGCATTTTTAGGGGGTTTTATTTACAGTTTCCACACCACCCAGGAGGTACGTACATGGCGAGTTACCGAAGTTAGTTTTGGGTGCTCGGTTCCCCAGGAGGCATAACTAATCGAAGCCGATCCTAAAACACAAAACTTGTTAATAATAATATGCACTAAGCTTTACCAGACACTTCACCACTAAATTTACCTTTTAACTTTTACTTTGTGATTTATAATTTAATAAAATTGTCGAAGGCGCATTGAAAAACACTTGCTTATAAGAAATCCACCGACTTTGACAATTATTTTCACGCGAATTTGTTCTGGCTACCACACCAGCTGTCACGGGATATTTATTTTGACTCTATGCTGGCAACAAAGCCAAATAAATAGCTAATGAGAGCGAAAAAAATGAGAGAGTAAAACGAAGTCTCAAATCAAGTCATCTTTGGTTTAACCCAGGAGTCGGAAAAGTTGTAAATGAGCTAGTGTTGGTGAGAGCGCTCTCGACGCACGAGCCAATTGATATGGTTCAATTATGCTTGCATAGCATAGCAATACATTGCATGGGATCTGTCATTTTCGATATCTGTTGAATAGATTTTACATGTATTCGATTATACAACGCATGGCATAGAAGTCTGTTGAATTTTGATCTCTATGTAACTTAACATACCTACTGTCAAAGCTTTTGCTTATTATTCTTATAAATTTTAGTAAAAAACAAATAAAAGCGTTGTAATATAAGAAGAAAAGCTGAAAGAATGTGTGCGAGCTCATGAAATTCTGTATGTTTCGCGAATATCTGATTTTGAGGCGTTGTGTGTTGTGCGAAGTATAATCAACATTTTCTTTTACGTGCTGTCTATTGCTATGCTATGCCCTGCTATGCAAGCATAACTGAACCTATATGCTTTTTAGTTGTTTGTTATACAGCAAAGCGAAAGCACAATTTGTATTGATGCGCATGATGTCAAACAAGCAATATTTTATGTTCCCCGATGGTTTTGGGCAAAACCAAATTATTTTATGTTATAAAACTTTTTCTTATTCATCTCTATTCACTATTAAACGGCTCTTTGAAAATGAGCATAAAAATGTATGTAAATAAATTAAGCAATATAGAATTTTTATTTGTTATAATTTTCTCTTCTTTTGTCTACGGGGTGATCTGGACTTTACCTACGACTTTATATCCATATCTATATCTATCTCCCACCGTCCACTTTTCCAAAATTAAAAAAATTATTGAATAAAGCTGTACTCCAGGAAACATATTTTGGACAACTTAAAGGAAATACATACACACACACATTAATTTTTATTTATAAGGTGAAGTACATATATTAATTTTCTTTTTGTTTTCATCCATTTATGTATAAATTTAACATATGTATACATTACGTACGTATAAACCTTTTTAAAATTTATTGCGGATCGATTTTAACATCGCTATGTAAATTGAGTGAGGCCAAGCCGTTCGGGCTATCTTCACACATTGTTGATCTCAAATACGTTTTTAGTCGTTGCAACGTTGAGAAGCATTGTTTATTCGTCGCTGTTGTCACAGGAAAAACTGCCATAACGCGAATCATTTGGGTAACATTTGGAAACGCATCTTCATTACAAATATCGAGTGCTTCAGGTGAGTTTTTTATTTCCCTTCGGGCAATGACACTCCGCCAAGATGTCACGAGAATCGTCGTGCAAAATTGAACAGTATGATTGGAATAGTTGAGCGCAGGACTCTTCTTCGAAAATTGGGAAAAAGGCAAGCGAAATTTGATAAACTATTGCGGTGATTTAAGAATCGATCAATTGCAATTGTGTCAGAAACGAATCAATGTACGGTTTGTAGATTGTTGTACGGTAACAATCTTCAATTCAATCAGTTTGTACGTTGCAAGGATGGATCTGTTTCGAAGCAATCGTATTCGTATTGCTCACTAATTTCTCTCAAGGTTTTGAAAATTTGTCTGAACTCCCCCTTAACGTTTTATCTTTTTCCCATCAACAATTTTTTTTTGCTGCATCAGCCAATTTGATAGCCTCTCCCAGACCTTGATTTTGACTTGAAGTGCTCGACTCGGAGACAATGGGAGAGACTGCACAGAGCTCAAAATATGAATGGATATCTGGAAATTTGCCGTGTTTATAGCTGAAAACAGTTGGAAAGCTCCAGCCGAAGTCGTTGGGGCTTTCCAGTTGGTGGAAATCACTTCAAGAGCGCGAATTACTGCTGGTTGCAAACGGAGATATATTGCGATGGACTCATACTGTTCTACCCATCTGGGTTTACAACATTTTTTAAATTTCTTCACTAGAGTTTCCGATAGATGATCATTTTCATTTATCGAATCAAAGGAATGGACATTCTCTAGAACTTGCAGACAATTTATAATTCCCGTTATATTTCACCCAGAGCCTACCGCAAAATTGAAGCTATGAGCAGCGCAATGGGAGTAGAGCGTGAGTGGATAAGTTTTCTGATAACAGCATGCGCTCCTTGTAACTCTCCGCTAACTATATTCTACTCCTGCAATGTGTGGTGACTCGATCGATGTTGTAACTCATGATGGGGTGGTGGCAAATGTTGATTATTTCATCAGTTTTGGCTCGATATCTTAAGAGAGCTCTAAAACGCCTGAGAGCAAGTCCTTGTCGGCCACACAGGATAACTGTTTCAATAATTGGAATCATGCGTAGTTATCTTTCATTCAGAAAGTCTAATATTTGTTTCGGCAGCTGCAAATCAATGGGAAAACCATTTTCTTCATAGGTTTTGCAATATGCACCGTCTTCTATTGCCGAATACGCTAGCCGTTGTTGTTTTTTGGAGCCAACAGCGTTGAAACTTCAAACTTCTAGGGCCCGATGTAGGAAAACTGTAACCGTCATGGGGACTCCTAATCTTTTTATTGCAATTCAGGAATTGAGTTTATTCCATCAGCTGCTGATTTTTGAACAAACAATCGAATGTCATAGGAACTGAGATCATTTTTCGAAGAGCAAACTTGCAAAGACGAGCTTTTGGTCCACATACTTACACAGAGAGGACGCGCTAGCCAGTCAGCTTTGATTGATAGTCGGTATGATGGCAAAGATCATTATGTAAGCAACTTACCATTGCTGCCAACAGGTAAAAAGCAACAATTGGTTTGTAGTAATTGCCCCAAAAAAGCAACGACGAAATGTATAAAATACAATGCGACATTACATGTTGATTGCTTTATAAATTATGAAAGGAAATAAAACTTTTAAGCATTTTTATGATAATAAGTCTATGTACTTCCTTACTTTTTCCATAAAGTCATGGATAAAGCAACAAATAACTTTATATTATACATACATATGTATGTATGCAAACTACCAATATAAACATGAAATTGTAATACCAATTTAGCTATTGAATTAATTTATATTTTTCTTTGAATCTATAAATAAGGCAAAAAAAATGTTGAATTTATTTCTATTGCTTTGGAAAAATTTGTTAACACAACTATTGTGGTATTCTCCCAAAGGCCTTCCAGAAGGATGGGGTGCTGTGACCAGGGGGAGGGGGTGAAACCTTAGCAATTATAATTTACAGGTTATTTGAAGGGCACTTAAGCAATAATACACAATACATTCAAAAAAATCAACAAAAAGTAATTCGGGTTTATCTGGGTTAAATTCCACTTCTGCGGTAATCAGTGATATTCCCGTTTGTGGCTTACATGAGTCATTTTCAGCAATATTTGTCTGATTTTGCAGCTCAATACGACACCATTAGCCAACGTCCTAGCATGAACAACATAATATATATGGCCCATTCCATGAAAAATTTGCCACTAAAAATTTAAATCGCCTGAAATAAAGCTTTTTATGTTTAAAACTAGAAATAAAACGACACGTATTTTTTTGTTTTGTCATGGCATGTTTTGTTTTCGAGTTACAAGGTTTTTGTGTAAAAAATCAAGAAAATCCATTTTTTTTCAAAAATTCACAGTTTGAAGAAGACGAGACGTGAAGAAGCGATTCTTTTTGACTGATTTCGGTATTCTTTTAACCTATGAATGGTTGACATTTTTTTTTGTTAGTTTTATTAATTATTAATGTAATTGTTTTAAACAAATGGGAATTGCACAAAATGGACCTAACGAAAAAAAAATTTTTCATCATACAATTATTTCAAATTATATAGTTACGATCTGTGCAAAGTTTCAAAGTGGTCATTTTAGTGGTTTTCGAGATATTATTAAAAATGTGAAGACGATTAAACATTATTTTACTCGCGTACCCGAACCGTGCCTGTATGAACAATTTATTTTCGAGTAGGATTGCCACCTGAACTCATTTTATTTATTCCTTCAGATATCGACCACTATCTCGGGAACTGCTAAACCGATTTCGATGAAATTTGGTAGATGGATAGAACGCTTCCTTCTTAGATTTTCTACTTGGATGTTGCCACTAAAGGAAGCTTAGAGGGTTGCCACCTTTCCGATTTTATTTAATATAAAGCAATATGTGATGATATGGGTATCAAATGAAAGGTATTTTAGGCCGTATACCAACCATAATATTTCCGAGTAGGATTGCCACCTGAACGCATTTAATTTATTCCTTCAGATATAGACCACTATCTCGGGAACTGCTAAACCGATTTCGATGAAATTTGGTAGATGGATAGTATGCTTCCTTCTTAGATTTTCTACTTGGATGTTGCCACTAAAGGAAGCTTAGAGGGTTGCCACCTTTCCGATTTTTTTTAATATAAAGCAATATATGGCGATATGGGTATCAAATGAAAGGTATTTTAGGCCGTATACCAACCAAAATATTTCCGAGTAGGATTGCCACCTAGGGTTGCCACCTGAACGCATTTAATTTATTCCTTCAGATATAGACCACTATCTCGGGAAAGGCTAAACCGATTTCGATAAAATTTGGTAGATGGATAGTACGCTTCCTTCTTAGATTTTCTACTTGGATGTTGCCACTAATGGAAACTTAGAGGGTTGCCACCTTTCCGATTCTTTTTTAAATATATGGCAATATGGGTATCAAATGAAAGGTATTTTAGGGCGTATACCAACCAGAATATTTAATACACAGCAGGTGTCGCCAATGTATGTTAAGTGACTTTTTGTGGTTAGTGTTCGATATTTTGGAAATCTATTTTGGAAATTTATACTCTTGGTAAGTAAGATTATGCGGAAAATTCGAAAAATACCGAGCAAGTCTCGGTCACCCAGGTACTATGTATATATATAGCTAAAGCTAACTTTATTTAAAATCTATGTATATAAAATAAATCAAACTTTTTTACTGCTGATGGTGGTAATTGGGTCCTCTCTTATATTTACTGTACGATTCCGCTTCTCCGAACACTCCCACACAATTCGGGTAATAACGCGAACACAAATCACTTAAAGGAGTGATTTTCTGAATTTTATTAATAACTTTATTTTATTCTTTAAATAATTACTCTTTACTTATTACTTTTTAAGTATAGTTAATATATTAAATTTTTTTTTTGTTTTTTTAAACGTCTTGAAAAAGACGCGTTTGATTTTTGATCACAAAAAGCACTAAACACTTTAAATAATTAGTCAGTAGTATTTTATTATTGTATAGCTAGTTAGATTTATCACTATTATAGTTTAATTAATATATTAAAAAATTTTTGGTTTTTTAAACGTCTCGACAAAAACGCGTTTGAATTAGCAAGCGATCAAACAATACTAAACTAAAATTTTACGTTTTCCTCAAAGTATTGGGTCGCTCTTTAAACCTTTCCACATAGATACATAGCATGACCATGATTACCTGGAATTTAAATTCCTCAGCTAACAAATGCCTAAATTATTTACTACCTGTAACTATGTACCTACCACACAGTACTTTTGCAGCGATGCGTTTTGGTATTGCATGGACAAATAAAAAACAACCCTTAGTGTTCAATAATCTTTTTACTATAATAGCACTTTCGTGTTTATGTTACAAAACAAAGAATATCAGCATTTTATGTGCACAGCTGGGTATGTAATGTTCGGTTTCACCCGAACTTAGACTTCCTTACTTGGTTTTATCTACGTTACTTAGCTGATGAGGTTTTCTCTGTAGCTGAGCAGTTTTAGATCTCGACGATTAACAAACCAAAGCCAGACTATTGATAAACGTCCACGAAAAATGCGATCTTTATCTTCTGTTTAAATAATTGAACGTTGTCGCTCATCTTCTCCCCAACGTTCAATTTCTCACAATTCTCTTTACGCCTACAACAAAAAGGGTCAGAAAACACTCGAAATCTTTCATATAATTGAGCCTTGCAGTTCATTCGCTCTGTTAATTGAAACTGCTCACTGTTTTCAACAGTAAAATTAAAAAAAAAAAAATGACCATACGCTACACAACTTTGTAATTTCGGAAAGCTCCAAGTGCAATTCAAAGTGCCGGACTTATTTATTGGCCAACCTCATTCTTTGCAACTTTCACCAATTTCTTCTTCCGAAAAATTATTTTAACTAATTTTGTCAAAAATTATTTGTTAGGATTCAATACAAGATTTATAAACTGTATTTTGGAAATTTTTGCAAAATCATTGCAACTTAGATTTGGTCCAGGGGGGGGTTAACCCCCAAAACCCCCCGTGCGCACGGTGTTTATTTGGCCGGCCCTGGCTTAAACCAGACATGGGCGTTTTGACTCATATGAGCAGTTACTCTCAGCACACGTATTCTTACCCTCTTATTTCAGTCGCTATTGAGAGCGAAAAAACCAGTTTTGCACTGTGGGATAATGAATTGATTTTCCTGCCAGTCGCGCTGCAGACAGAAACGCGGTAACATAGGTAGTCGGTATGTTAATGTTTTTTTATGCCCTAGTATATTTTTGCCCCATTTGAAATGTATAACATAAATAAAGTGTTATAATTCATTGATGACTGCCAATTTTTCTCCATATGCTTGGATGAAGGCACGGATATATGTAAATGACTTATGTGAAATGGTCATTTGTGTTCGATGCGTAGATTCATTGGATATTACCAAAGGCATCGGAAATCATAAAGCAATATTTGTCATTCATTTTGAACAAACACATAGGTACGCGCATAAATAGTATCATAAAACAATCAAGCGGCACACGATGTTGCTTCGCTGTTGTTTGTTAATCAACTGACTGCAAATGTTCTTTGTCCCATGGTAGCCACTTTACGCTTGCGGTTACCAATACAATGCTTACATTTCATTTGCCCACCTATGGTTTAAATCATGATCCAACTATGGAAGGTCGTGGCATGAGACAGCTGATTAAAAAGTTTTTTCTTTAATTTTGACATTATGCCCATTTTTTGGTGTAATTTTGACAGTACGCACACAAAGTACAACAACAAAATACATTACACAAATTATGTACGCACGTGTGTATGCCACCATGCGAACACCTGTTTATTGTATCATGGTTTAAACCATAGATAAATAGATTTGAGACTCTTTGTTTCGAGAGAGCGCTGTCAAAATCCACATTTTTTATAACATTTGTGATTGGTGCCACTCCATAGAAAACCAAAAATGGGGATTTTTAACATTACTCTTGGGTATTTTTAAGTTCCTGGTATAAATTGGCAGATTTTGCGAAAATTCAACTTTTTACACATTAATTTAACTGATATTGATAAAAATGCATTTATTTATACAAGGATTTAAAAAATATTAACATCTGAAGTAAATAAAGCAGTAACTAGCAACTAATGAAGACACCACGGGCGTGTCGAAACAATTGTTTTGCAAAGAACAAAATAAAAATATTTGAACGACTAGCAAATTATTGTATGAAAATGCATTTTTAGGGGGTTTTATTTACAGTTTCCACACCACCCAGGAGGTACGTACATGGCGAGTTACCGAAGTTAGTTTTGGGTGCTCGGTTCCCCAGGAGGCATAACTAATCGAAGCCGATCCTAAAACACAAAACTTGTTAATAATAATATGCACTAAGCTTTACCAGACACTTCACCACTAAATTTACCTTTTAACTTTTACTTTGTGATTTATAATTTAATAAAATTGTCGAAGGCGCATTGAAAAACACTTGCTTATAAGAAATCCACCGACTTTGACAATTATTTTCGCGCGAATTTGTTCTGGCTACCACACCAGCTGTCACGGGATATTTATTTTGACTCTATGCTGGCAACAAAGCCAAATAAATAGCTAATGAGAGCGAAAAAAATGAGAGAGTAAAACGAAGTCTCAAATCAAGTCATCTTTGGTTTAACCCAGGAGTCGGAAAAGTTGTAAATGAGCTAGTGTTGGTGAGAGCGCTCTCGACGCACGAGCCAATTGATATGGTTCAATTATGCTTGCATAGCATAGCAATACATTGCATGGGATCTGTCATTTTCGATATCTGTTGAATAGATTTTACATGTATTCGATTATACAACGCATGGCATAGAAGTCTGTTGAATTTTGATCTCTATGTAACTTAACATACCTACTGTCAAAGCTTTTGCTTATTATTCTTATAAATTTTAGTAAAAAACAAATAAAAGCGTTGTAATATAAGAAGAAAAGCTGAAAGAATGTGTGCGAGCTCATGAAATTCTGTATGTTTCGCGAATATCTGATTTTGAGGCGTTGTGTGTTGTGCGAAGTATAATCAACATTTTCTTTTACGTGCTGTCTATTGCTATGCTATGCCCTGCTATGCAAGCATAACTGAACCTATATGCTTTTTAGTTGTTTGTTATACAGCAAAGCGAAAGCACAATTTGTATTGATGCGCATGATGTCAAACAAGCAATATTTTATGTTCCCCGATGGTTTTGGGCAAAACCAAATTATTTTATGTTATAAAACTTTTTCTTATTCATCTCTATTCACTATTAAACGGCTCTTTGAAAATGAGAATAAAAATGTATGTAAATAAATTAAGCAATATAGAATTTTTATTTGTTATAATTTTCTCTTCTTTTGTCTACGGGGTGATCTGGACTTTACCTACGACTTTATATCCATATCTATATCTATCTCCCACCGTCCACTTTTCCAAAATTAAAAAAATTATTGAATAAAGCTGTACTCCAGGAAACATATTTTGGACAACTTAAAGGAAATACATACACACACACATTAATTTTTATTTATAAGGTGAAGTACATATATTAATTTTCTTTTTGTTTTCATCCATTTATGTATAAATTTAACATATGTATACATTACGTACGTATAAACCTTTTTAAAATTTATTGCGGATCGATTTTAACATCGCTATGTAAATTGAGTGAGGCCAAGCCGTTCGGGCTATCTTCACACATTGTTGATCTCAAATACGTTTTTAGGGTGCAGTGAAATAACGCCCAAGGAAATAACGCCCATGGACGTTATTTCCCATTCAAAAAGGAAATAACGCCCATGGGCCTTATTTCCTTTTTAAATGGAAATATCGCCCATCTGCAAAAAGAAATAAAGCCCATGGCTCTTATTTCCTTTTTAAAAGAGAAATAACGCCCATAGGATTTTACGCGAGCAACACGAATTGTTGATTAGCATTTTTTTCACAAATTACCCTGTGAGAAAAGAGTGGGAAACGTGGCACGCGGAAGGACATCACCGTGGCGGTAGCCACGGCTATGGCACACACCCGGAGTTGGAATGGCGTAGCCCAGGGTTATTTTTTAAAGCGCGGCCGAAGGCCGCCTACGCGGAAAGGTGCCCTGCACATAAAAAACGTGGATGGGGCCTCGAATTGGGTTCTGACCCGGGTCAATTTTCGGTTTTTCACTAATAACTTTTCACAGAAACAAAATATTGCTTTTCCCCCTTCGGATTATAGTTACGGAGGCCCGATCCACGATTTTTAAGTGCAGAACACCTTTCCGCGTAGGCGGCCTTCGGCCGCGCTTCAAAAAATAACCCTGGGCTACGCCATTCCAACTCCGGGTGTGTGCCATAGCCGTGGCTACCGCCACGGTGATGTCCTTCCGCGTGCCACGTTTCCCACTTTGGTTAACGTGAAATTTGTGTGTAACTATTCAATAAAATACAAAAAGAATTAGAATATTATTGTTTCATTAAAAAAATGAAAGAGCAATAAGGCCTTTAAGACTTTATTTCTCTTTCGTAGTGTAATAAAGCCTTTTTTTAAATAAAGGCCTTATTTCACTTTCAATAGTGTAATAAGGCCTTAAAGGGCTTATTTCACAAGGCGCTATTGCACCCCGCCTTATAAAAAACATAACAAATATGTTAAAATTTATTGAAATAAAGAAAACCATATACTTAATTCTTGAATCAGCTTGTTTTAATTCGTTTTTAACGTCCGTGGGCTTTATTTCTCTTCGAAAAAGGAAATAACACCCATCAGCAAAAGGTGATAACACCCATGGGCTTTATTTCCTTTTTAAAAAGGAAATAAGGCCCATGGGCGTAATTTCCTTTTTGAGTGGGAAATAACGCCCATGGGCGTTATTTCCTTGGGCGTTATTTCACTGCACCCGTTTTTAGTCGTTGCAACGTTGAGAAGCATTGTTTATTCGTCGCTGTTGTCACAGGAAAAACTGCCATAACGCGAATCATTTGGGTAACATTTGGATCTTCATTACAAATATCGAGTGCTTCAGGTGAGTTTTTTATTTCCCTTCGGGCAATGACACTCCGCCAAGATGTCACGAGAATCGTCGTGCAAAATTGAACAGTATGATTGGAATAGTTGAGCGCAGGACTCTTCTTCGAAAATTGGGAAAAAGGCAAGCGAAATTTGATAAACTATTGCGGTGATTTAAGAATCGATCAATTGCAATTGTGTCAGAAACGAATCAATGTACGGTTTGTAGATTGTTGTACGGTAACAATCTTCAATTCAATCAGTTTGTACGTTGCAAGGATGGATCTGTTTCGAAGCAATCGTATTCGTATTGCTCACTAATTTCTCTCAAGGTTTTGAAAATTTGTCTGAACTCCCCCTTAACGTTTTATCTTTTTCCCATCAAAAATTTTTTTTTGCTGCATCAGCCAATTTGATAGCCTCTCCCAGACCTTGATTTTGACTTGAAGTGCTCGACTCGGAGACAATGGGAGAGACTGCACAGAGCTCAAAATATGAATGGATATCTGGAAATTTGCCGTGTTTATAGCTGAAAACAGTTGGAAAGCCGAAGTCGTTGGGGCTTTCCAGTTGGTGGAAATCACTTCAAGAGCGCGAATTACTGCTGGTTGCAAACGGAGATATATTGCGATGGACTCATACTGTTCTACCCATCTGGTTTTACAACATTTTTTAAATTTCTTCACTAGAGTTTCCGATAGATTATCATTTTCATTTATCGAATCAAAGGAATGGACATTCTCTAGAACTTGCAGACAATTTATAATTCCCGTTATATTTCACCCAGAGCCTACCGCAAAATTGAAGCTATGAGCAGCGCAATGGGAGTAGAGCGTGAGTGGATAAGTTTTCTGATAACAGCATGCGCTCCTTGTAACTCTCCGCTAACTATATTCTACTCCTGCAATGTGTGGTGACTCGATCGATGTTGTAACTCATGATGGGGTGGTGGCAAATGTTGATTATTTCATCAGTTTTGGCTCGATATCTTAAGAGAGCTCTAAAACGCCTGAGAGCAAGTCCTTGTCGGCCACACAGGATAACTGTTTCAATAATTGGAATCATGCGTAGTTATCTTTCATTCAGAAAGTCTAATATTTGTTTCGGCAGCTGCAAATCAATGGGAAAACCATTTTCTTCATAGGTTTTGCAATATGCACCGTCTTCTATTGCCGAATACGCTAGCCGTTGTTGTTTTTTGGAGCCAACAGCGTTGAAACTTCAAACTTCTAGGGCCCGATGTAGGAAAACTGTAACCGTCATGGGGACTCCTAATCTTTTTATTGCAATTCAGGAATTGAGTTTATTCCATCAGCTGCTGATTTTTGAACAAACAATCGAATGTCATAGGAACTGAGATCATTTTTCGAAGAGCAAACTTGCAAAGACGAGCTTTTGGTCCACATACTTACACAGAGAGGACGCGCTAGCCAGTCAGCTTTGATTGATAGTCGGTATGATGGCAAAGATCATTATGTAAGCAACTTACCATTGCTGCCAACAGGTAAAAAGCAACAATTGGTTTGTAGTAATTGCCCCAAAAAAGCAACGACGAAATGCATAAAATACAATGCGACATTACATGTTGATTGCTTTATAAATTATGAAAGGAAATAAAACTTTTAAGCATTTTTATGATAATAAGTCTATGTACTTCCTTACTTTTTCCATAAAGTCATGGATAAAGCAACAAATAACTTTATATTATACATACATATGTATGTATGCAAACTACCAATATAAACATGAAATTGTAATACCAATTTAGCTATTGAATTAATTTATATTTTTCTTTGAATCTATAAATAAGGCAAAAAAAATGTTGAATTTATTTCTATTGCTTTGGAAAAATTTGTTAACACAACTATTGTGGTATTCTCCCAAAGGCCTTCCAGAAGGATGGGGTGCTGTGACCAGGGGGAGGGGGTGAAACCTTAGCAATTATAATTTACAGGTTATTTGAAGGGCACTTAAGCAATAATACACAATACATTCAAAAAAATCGACAAAAAGTAATTCGGGTTTATCTGGGTTAAATTCCACTTCTGCGGTAATCAGTGATATTCCCGTTTGTGGCTTACATGAGTCATTTTCAGCAATATTTGTCTGATTTTGCAGCTCAATACGACACCATTAGCCAACGTCCTAGCATGAACAACATAATATATATGGCCCATTCCATGAAAAATTTGCCACTAAAAATTTAAATCGCCTGAAATAAAGCTTTTTATGTTTAAAACTAGAAATAAAACGACACGTATTTTTTTGTTTTGTCATGGCATGTTTTGTTTTCGAGTTACAAGGTTTTTGTGTAAAAAATCAAGAAAATCCATTTTTTTTCAAAAATTCACAGTTTGAAGAAGACGAGACGTGAAGAAGCGATTCTTTTTGACTGATTTCGGTATTCTTTTAACCTATGAATGGTTGACATTTTTTTTTGTTAGTTTTATTAATTATTAATGTAATTGTTTTAAACAAATGGGAATTGCACAAAATGGACCTAACGAAAAAAAAAAAATTTCATCATACAATTATTTCAAATTATATAGTTACGATCTGTGCAAAGTTTCAAAGTGGTCATTTTAGTGGTTTTCGAGATATTATTAAAAATGTGAAGACGATTAAACATTATTTTACTCGCGTACCCGAACCGTGCCTGTATGAACAATTGCTTGTTGACACGGGCATTTGTTGTAATTGAACAAGTGTTTTAAAGTGCTTATATATAGTGTCTGTTACTTACATGTCATCGTTATTTTATATTTAATACTCATTCGCCAGTTGGTTTTCTCTTAGCGATAGCTCATTCTGAATATCGGTTTGCAAGATTTCTCGCCGTCAATTTAAAGACCGTTGTTGTAATCCTTTTTTTTATTTGAGCCGGTTATTTTGAAAGTGGTTCAAGTCCATTTGTTCTTGAACTGAGATATTTAAGGGTTTGCGTTTGCATTGTTTCAAAAATATTGTTAACAGGTATCAAGTTGTTTTCATGGCTTTGCGGCCGTACACATGTTAGAATATATAATGTAATACGTTTTATAAACTTTACTAGAAAAGTAAGATGTATTTCAGAACCTCGAATGGACTTAAACCACTTTCAAAATTAGTAAAATCACTTTTTTGTTTATCAAAAGGAATATAAGTCCACTTCGTGTTCTTTACTCAAATGATTGTAAGTCAATTATTTTACTTAAAATTACTCCACTACCTTTATACGAGTAAAATAAAATTATTACATGGGTTTGACAAGCAAACAACATACTTTCACAATAACATTAGTCAAATTACCCAAAGGAATTGTATATCAAATCGGTTTTGATACTACTTTGATGAAATTAAATAATAGAAATTGTAAATACCTTATTTTTAATGCAGATGAATGTAATACTTAAATGCCATTAACCGTATGAACGGTTTTAACCTACAAACAAAGCTGTTGAGTTTCATTGGGAACTTTTTATGTTGCTGCGCACAATTTGCAGTAGGAATTAGCAAAAGGAATATGCCCGTCGGACAGCGCCAGCAGGTTAAATCGTGGATTTTAGTCGCATCTTACGACAGCCATACCAACCGCGGGTATATTGTAACCCCCTAACCCGATTGGTATGAATGTAACAGTTTGAAAATAAATACGGAAGCTTTTAATTTAGATACAGATTTTTATTTATGTAATTTTTCCCGTTATAAATTTTACTGCTTTGTAGTGAATTTTATTGCTGTACTGTGCAATGATGCATTTGTGGGGAATTTTGTACCATAAGACATTCCATATGCAAGTTTTGTTTTTCAGTGGACTTAAACCACTTTCAAAATAAATTTTTTTTCGTTTCGTTAACTAGCCAATTTTCAAGTGCCCCCCATTTCATAGCGATTTTAATAATATTATACTTAAATTGTTTATAAAAGAAAAGATTGATGATGAAGATCTTGAGATTAAATATCTCAGTTCAAGAACAAATGGACTTGAACCACTTTCAAAATAACCGGCTCAAATAAAAAAAAGGATTACAACAACGGTCTTTAAATTGAAGGCGAGAAATCTTGCAAACCGATATTCAGAATGAGCTATCGCTAAGAGAAAACCAACTGGCGAATGAGTATTAAATATAAAATAACGATGACATGTAAGTCACAGACACTATATATAAGCACTTTAAAACACTTGTTCAATTACAACAAATGCCCGTGTCAACAAGCAATTGTTCATACAGGCACGGTTCGGGTACGCGAGTAAAATAATGTTTAATCGTCTTCACATTTTTAATAATATCTCGAAAACCACTAAAATGACCACTTTGAAACTTTGCACAGATCGTAACTATATAATTTGAAATAATTGTATGATGAAAATTTTTTTTTTTCGTTAGGTCCATTTTGTGCAATTCCCATTTGTTTAAAACAATTACATTAATAATTAATAAAACTAACAAAAAAAATGTCAGCCATTCATAGGTTAAACGACAAAAGAATACCGAAATCAGCCAAAAAGAATCGCTTCTTCACGTCTCGTCTTCTTCAAACTGTGAATTTTTGAAAAAAAATGGATTTTCTTGATTTTTTACACAAAAACCTTGTAACTCGAAAACAAAACATGCCATGACAAAACAAAAAAATACGTGTCGTTTTATTTCTAGTTTTAAACATAAAAAGCTTTATTTCAGGCGATTTAAATTTTTAGTGGCAAATTTTTCATGGAATGGGCCATATGCTGTATTTCATATTATGTTAAACTTACATTTTCGTTCTCGATAAGACTTATACAAGCTATTTAATAATAATGCAAATTAATAATAAGTTTTCTTTGATCAACGAATGATAATGAAGTGTGCAGCAAAGAATTTTCAAACATTCTAACAAGGCGAATTGAGTAAGGTGGCGGAAAATGATCAGCTGATTAATACCTTTTTTTCGCCACTATAATGAAACCGTCAAATTCATGTCAAACAATACTTTTTGTTGACATTTGTGTGACGTTGAATTTAATTTAAAAAATTTAAAAAAAATTCTTCAAAATTACAAAATTTCGAAAAAAAAGTTATGTATATTCAATAAAAAATAATGGTGAAGTGCGTTTTATGTAAAAAAAAGATGGTACGGGGAAATGGGTCCTTTTTCCACGTCCCGAACGATACAAAAAGGAGGCTAGAGTGGAGCAAGGTGTGCCAAATGAATTTGGCAAACACAGACATGTTGTGTGCCGATCACTTTTCGCCTTCTGACACTATACGGGGTGGCAAGAGACCACTCTTGTTGCCTAAGGCAATTCCCCATCCTCCAACTGTGCTTTCCAGTTCAGCCTCGAACTCTGGAAGTAAAGAAAGGTAAGTTTGAGCAGTGTAAGTTTTTAAAAAGGATTATAATCTATGCGCGTTATTTTTCAAATATAGATCGGTGTTCTCTGCGCATCCCTTCCAATCAGCGAAAACGTGCAGTATGCAAGATTTGCAGCCAGATTCGCCAGCTGAGTATGTACAGTGGTATGCACATATGTATGTATATTAAAATCTTTCTTATCTTAGTCTACCTTGTTTTCTGATTCAAAGTCACAAACCTCCAGCTACGGACTATCAAAGCCAAACAGAGTAAGTGATTATACCTACTTTTGCATCCTTTTTTTAGTGGTTTTTGAACTTAATTAAATGAGGTAAAACATAGGCCGGCCCTGAGCTACACTCTCCAAAGGTTTTGGTGAGTGTTGTCGAAAGTAATAGCCCTTGGCCGGCTCTTATGAAGGACCTCCCGAAGATAAACTTAAATTAAGAAGTATATTGAGCAGTTCCAAAGGTTTAATTTTACATGGAAATTACCTCGAACTAGCTTAAGTCATCCGGAACACTGATATGACTATGAAGTGTGCTAATGTTGAGCTCAAAGTAGAACATCCAGAGTTTCTCCTCCTACTCCTCTCTACCGATCTTAGTATTCTTTATCTATGTAGTGATTCACAGTATATACTTTGCCATTTTACCATTTACCTGAAAACATTTAAAAGCAAAATCTATGATCCTAAGGTGCATCACACACAGTCGAAGTTTTACTTTGTCAGCTCTCGCCAGCGAACAGCGTCTTTCAGGTACAAGTTTCGCCTGTTGCTGACAAGAATAAATATAGATATCTCTGCTATTTATGATACCCTCATCATACAACTTAAGTTCCTTCTCCGGGGAACTGTCAAAAAAATTAAAGGTGGGTGAACTTCGACGGTTCACCTTTGCTAAATAAAACGCACTAAACTTCGATTTAAGTTGAATGTAACCTGAAGAAACGCGCGTTTGTCGCGTCAGCAAATATTGCATTGTGGTCACATGCGTGGCAGTGAGTGAATGGGTGGATCGTGGATTAGGGTGTTAACTTACATGTTCAGCTAGCGGAATATTTCATCACTATAAATGATTAAATATTGTTTCAGGTTTAAAATTTTTGAATCTATTACCCAAATTGAGAACAAAGAGTTGAAAAAAGAAAACAAAAAGCTCAAGGAATATATAAAGGCCTTGGAGTTAAAACTCGAAAAGGCTAACGGAGTTCTGGACTCCTTGAAAAACATTTTTACAGAAGGTCAAATAAAGAAGCTTGAACCCGCCAGTATGTTTTGGTTTTCTCTTTGGAAATATTAGAAAATTGTAATTCATATATTATAGGGAAAACAGTAAAATGGGCATCCAAAGACATCTCCAGCGCAATATGTTTGCACGCAGCAGGTCCAAGAGCGTACAACCACTTATACCAAAAAGGTTTTCCACTCCCACATGTGTCAACACTGCAGCGTTGGTACCGCAAAGCAGATGTTTCTGAAGGCATATTGACCGCTGTTGTTGAGTATATGAAATGCATCAGTGTATCGGCATCGTAATTTTTCATCGATTTCGCATCATATATCATCATGCAATATATCTGAGGATAATCTTCAAACAACATGATCAATTTCTTGTTCCGACATTCTCGTATTTTTAGTTTTGGATCGCTACATTTCGCTGCCACGATCCTGTTGTTGACCATCGTTTTTATAATGCATTCAGCGTATCTGAATATCACGACATTCAGCTTTATCAGTAGATCATTGGTATGTTAACCCATCATTGTTCAAATTGTACATACATACTTATAGCATCGTATTTTCTAGACCATTTCAACACATCTTTTTAATCGTTTTGCTGCGAACAGTGTACCTGCGAGTACCCAACAGCAACCGTCAACTACCAAGGTCATCACCGTTAATTCCTGTCACCAACACATTATAAGTGTCTTCATCACATTATCTTTGTTATGTTTCGTTATAATTGTTACTATGAATTCTATCGTTCCTAGTTATTCTGGTTATGTTTACTCGCAGTTTTGTATTGGATTTATCAGTTTAAATATGTATGTACATATGTACGTATGTTTTCTAAAGAGTCGCAAAACTTGCTGAATTGAAATATCATTTAAAAGCTTTCACTAATTGTTAGTTTAATACGAAAATAAGAATAATAATAAGAAATCTTAAAAAATACCAAATAAATAGCCATCAAAACGTAAAACTAAATCTTTGGGATTAAATTGATCCTTTATGTGCGTAGCCGTTGAATGCATGGACTTTGTAAGTATTAACTTGACTTTGGTTTGAATGTTTTTAGATTAGGTTTTTCAAATTTTAAGGTGCATCAGTGAAGCTAAAAATCTCTTTTCATTAGTCAACTTCACATTCAACCTCCTGTTGATTTATGCAAGATGCAACAATTGCACTTAATACGTTGGTGGGCAGCGTTGAATAAACATCTCGTACAACTGAAATTGATTCCAAAGTTGACTAATGTGAATAGCTTTTAAGAGTGATTTCGAAATAGTATTTTATTATATTAAACTGAACTATGATTGGGCAAGAATAAAACAATTTCATTGCATAATATAGCATGAGCATTCACCTCAGGACTATAATCTGGGCGTTGGAATTCTGCATACAGTATGTTGGGACAAGATACTAACACAACACCAAACGAAATCAACCCGATACTCCGCACAAGTAGATCAAAACAAATCCTTTTTATTCCACCTGATTGATTTTATTATCCCTCTTTTGATCTGTTTGTCCGAAGTATGACTTCTTTTTCGTTCAAGCTGCACAAATCACGCATTTTGGTTGTGCAATTTATAATTTTTTTGTTTGTAAACAACCATTTACATGTTTTGATTTTTCATTTTTCAATTCGACTGTGTCAGAAGATTTTGACAATCTCATTACCAAAAACAAAAGCAAACACATGAGGAGTTTTTCGCTTTTCGCCGTGCGTTCACCTTATTTATT
Source organism: Sphenella marginata (assembly GCA_951509765.1). Classification (NCBI taxonomy): domain Eukaryota; kingdom Metazoa; phylum Arthropoda; class Insecta; order Diptera; family Tephritidae; genus Sphenella; species Sphenella marginata. Next base: position 44,473,216 of record OX608079.1, on the reverse strand, counting down.
TCGCCATTCATTCTAATAACATGATAGCATACGCTCATGAACGAACCGGTTAAATACGCATTCCAAAAGGGAAAGAAAACGCCGCATTGCGGTTCACTTACAAGTCATAAGGCGAATTCAAACCGCTTTACATTTAAATACAAGAGAATGCCCGAACGTAAATGACAATTTGAATACATATACCCACAAGGCTGTAAAGAGTATCAGTTGGAATGGAATTCAGCCATTTGAAATATGAATGTATGTATGTATGCTGAAATATTCCCAAAAGGGGGTATCTTCCATAAACACTTTTCATAACAAAATCGTTACGAACCATGCCATACAGGATCAGTCGTTAATATAACGAAAAATAATTACAGAAACGGGCTACTGAGTTTATTACACGTAGACAGTTCAAATATAAATACGAGATGCTATTCTTTCAAAGATCGCAAACTCCATTTTAAATAGTAATGGTACTCATTTAATGTCGCATTTATGCAATAATTCCATACAGGAAAATTCACGATTAATAAAAGCCAATAAAGAACAAAATAGTAGAAGCAAATGTACTAAACTCCGTTTTCTTTAAGCGAAATTAAACTAAGCAAAACGGAACAAAAATATATATAACTAAATAAGCAAAAGAGAAGTTAGATATAGTAACTCAAATGTAACAAGAATATAATTTGAAGAAAGAGGAAAAAGATAGGATAGGGATGTAGTTTACAAGGAAAAAAAGAAAAGATAAAGGAACAGGAAAGAACAAGAAAAAGTATTGCTGTTTACTAAATGAAATGTTTTTCATAAATAATTATTTTTAATATAGCTTTTAAGTAATGAGTTATAAGTACATAAATAGATTGTATAAAAATGGGAATGTTGACTTCCGGTATTACTTAAAAAGTATAGGAGTTTTTAGGTAAGAGACCATCGAACCAGGTGCGTCGATGGCCATAGATGAGGGTGGGCCACGCACCGGGCGTCGCAACATCACCCGCGGTGACCCCTTTTTTTGTTCGGCCTTGTTTTATTTATTGTATATTTATTCTATTTCCAGATTTGCAATCGGTCGTTTCCGATTCGTTTTTGATTGTTCAGGTTTTTTTTATTTAAATATCTGGCCTTTTTCTTTTGCCAGACGTTTTATTTAAATTTTTATTTGCATTTAGTTTCGGTTATTTTTGAATATTTCGTCTTACCAGTTCTGTTTTGAATTTTGATTTGAACTTTAGTTGCCCGTTTTTTTTTGTCTGTCTGTGGCATCCGGTTTTAACCGGATGTTGTTTTAAAAGCAGTTTTGACGCGGTTTTTGCGTTGTCCCCGCGTTTCAAAGGCATGATTCGATTTTTTTTTCAGTTTATGGCGCAGGACGGTAAGGTTGGCAAGAGCCCACCCCATCCGACAATGACTAGCCACGACCTCAATATCATGCCGACCCCCTTCCTTACTGCTCCATTTAAACGCGTTTACCATAACAAGCTGTATTGACCAAATACGGGCAAAGGTATTGAAAAGATGATAAATGCTTGCAAACCATCTCAAAAACACCATGCTAATTCTGAAATAGTTGTTTAATCTCAGGGAAGAAAAAAATGGAAAGAAAAGCTGTAGCGGTTGTTTCTAAATTTTCTTGTTCAATTCAACAAAAGACTTTTAATAATTTATAAAAATTATTAAAAACCAAAACAACAATAATTTTCGCTGCAGAAAAATTACACAAGTATACACGGTTTTGGATCTGGGCAACTAAAAGTGGTTTTTAAGTCAATTTATGACGCTGAATCCGAATCTGCATTCCGTTTTTTAAGATTGATTTAAGATTTTGAGATATCGGTAACTTGGGTTTTTTTAGGTATCACTTCATTCAAAAAATCGTTTCGCCAATTTTACAAAAGCGACGAACGGAAGCAATAGCTTGTTCGAAAGAAAATTAAAATACGCTTCTAACGACGTATAATATGTAGGGAAAGGCCAAACCATCGCTGAGCAATAGCTGGTCGAATTTTTAGGATTTTTAAAAAAATTTTGATTTTGAAAATGGTTTTTTTTGTAGGAAGTTGTGAAAATCAGGATAATTTTTTTTTCCCCTAAAATTAGTGTGTTTAATAGCAAACGCTTTTAGCAAAATATTAGGCAGATCCGGCAAAAACTCTATTTTTGAGGATTTTTTTTGTAACTGTGGCTCTTCCATGACAAAGTCGCTTTCACTGCTCGAATGTGATGGAGTTAAAGTTTCCAGGACGTTTGCACTTATACTTCGATAAACTGGCAATGGATCATTAGCAGTACGTGGAACTGGCTTGGATACTGATGATACATCAGGACAATTATATTTTGCAAATTTTTTTGCATTTATACCCGTAACTTTCATCAAACAAAAGTAGCAATCATCTTCATGGTTTTTAGGATCTCTCCAGAGCGCTGGCTTTGAAAAGGAAAAGTACTCACGTTCTCCCAATGACCACTTATACAGCTTTGTTTTGCATGCGTTACAAATAAATTTCGGTCTCCATGACTTATGAGTGTCTGCTACTCTGAAACCAAAGTAGTGCAGATACGCATCTTTGAGCGCATTTGTTATTAATTTGCCACTTTTTTTAATCATATAACCACCACAAACGTAACAAAAACACTTTGGATCAACTTTGCAACACTGTCTCTACATTTTTATTGTATATGATGGTGTTGATGGTTTAGAATATATTTTAATTCTGAGTCTTAAACTATTTTACATTTGCTTATATACTATATCTAAAAACTATGTTCCTAAACGTTCTAATGTTCCTAAACGTTCCTAATGTTTTATTGTTCTATTGGTTGTATTGTTTGTTTGTTCAGGGGCATTGCTTGAATATTAAGAAACCATCTGTTTTGTATGAGGGTTGTTTATACTTATCTTTCCTCAAGTGGGCTGTATGTGTGTACATATGTGAGTGTATATGTGATAGGTTTAGGTACCTTATCCTGTTTGCTTTGTAAGTATGTATGTATGACAATATTATCTTAAATTTTAGTGGACTGTATAAATTTAATTATTTTAGCGCGTCGTAGTTATATATTCATACTTTTATGAACATTCTGCCTTTTTTACTTACTTATCAAGCAGTGCCACGATTTAAAAGCTGCTGAAACAGCACGAGATTTCGGAAACTAGAATCAATCTTGAAAAACTGAATGCAGACTCGAATTGAGCATATCAAATATAGTTAAGAATCGCTCTTATCTGTTTAGATCCAAAAGTTGACCTGAATTGAATGAAAATACAAATTTTATTTGTAAACAGAACAAGACTATGGGCGTAGGAGGCTTTCGAGCAACAGGGGCAATATGTTTAAACCCAAGTAATATAATACATTTTGATTTGTTTTGTGTTGTATTACAGTTGTGGTGCATCCGGTCTACAATGTGAAATGTATGTTTAAAGCAAGAATGTAATCTTATATTTTGAACTCATGCTTCGTATAACAATTTAAACTGACTTAAGAACTTAAAACCATTTATAACTTTGTCTAAATAATAAATTAACTCAGGTTTTGTAGAATTTTTTAAGTATCCATTGTCACCAAGCCCAGCGAAACCCCGTTTAGTTTCCCAAATTTCGCCATGCTCGTACCGAACCAGGATACCTAAAATCGATATAGCTAAAAATTTCAGAGGGAAACGAAAAGTGAACTGGTTTGTTGGTCAAAACGTTTAAAGAAACTATACAAATCCAGCAGGTTAAGATCGACAATTTGTCAGGGAGATATGCGAAGATGCATTCCAAATACTATTCAAAGACCTGAAATAAGGCAAATAACCACAAGACCCAAAGTAAGAATCACTTTTATATAATTAACCTTAGAAGGAAGTAATGGAGTGTATAAAATTCATAGATCTCAGTGTCTCGGAGCGAAACAAGTTCGTTTAGGCCAATAAATATTGCTGAAATTGTCGGGCATTTTCCCATCTTAAGTCGTAATCATTTGTCGGAACCAACAAGATTGGGCCAATCTCTGCCACACGCGCTATCTCTCTTTCTCTTGCTTGCATGAATAAATGCAGCCAACGTTATCTCTGTTGTGCTAAACTAGTAGTGGTAGGTAGTGTTATTGAGTTACTGATTATTTGTTCATAAACACTTCAAGATTGAGCCAAATATCGTATAGCCCTCCGGAAAACGGAGTTGGGCTATGTGCATTTTAATTAACATAGTAGGGCGATCAAAGTTTGAAGAATTTTAGTTATTGTAGGTAAGGATCGGACTCTTAAAACCGTGATGTATATTCATGAAAGGTGTTGGGGGCAACAACGTTATAAATCGCTGGTGCGAATTCACGATAGATGGATTACCACAAAAATAAATAACTCAAAAACTTCAATTTGGTTTATTTCCAATAATTGGGATGCATACGCCATGTGGTATGTATACATACAGTATACTGAGAACTATATATGAAAACGTATCTATATTTGTCGGGATTTTAACCCGAATATGCACAGAACTTGTTTTATCTCGAATTTTAAAAATATTTTGAAGGATTGGCTTTAATTTTTTCGGTTACTTTATTTAAATGAGTACTATGAGTAAATAAAAAAGTTAAAATTTTAATTTACCTTTTTCAAATTTTATATCTTTTACAATTTAATAATAACAAAAGTTATTTACAAATTTTTTGTATGGAATTTTATGAACATTTAACACAAACGCCGACGTTGCATTTTGAGCACTCAGTTCTATCAACAGAAGTCCACAAATCAGAAGCACATCTTTTTTTCTTGCACTGACGAATGAAATGATTTAACCCGTCACATCTTAGTGTCTCCCCTGCTGTTTCTTCTAAAGATCTTTTTCTAGGTCCGCTTGATCTATTGTTTACAAAAAATTGCTGACAATAATAAATGGCAAATTGTCGCCGGAACTCAAGCTGGAAGAGTATTTGTTATCGGATTAACTAGTCAGAGCAATATTACCAAATGTGTTGGCATTCCATTTTGTGAGAAACATGTTGGCTTCTTGCAGTTTTGTGGACTCAATATGACCGCGTTCCTCTTTTTTTAGTACCTTTTCATGTTCAATCGAGCCACTCTTGGGAATCCGGTTTTCGCAGAGGAAAGCTAGTGAATAGGTTATCAAAAAAGAAAAAAAGGTAAATTTTGTACTGCTGATGAAAAGTCATCTATCATGTTAAATAATGGGGCCGGAAATTTTCCAAAAACTTGTTAGTAGGTACTGTTGGCGCGTGGATTACTTTCTTGATATATTTCGGAATTCACTAAATATCCTGATGGGTCACAAGGACCACACTTTGTATCCGAAACGCAATGGTTTTCCTTGCAGACATGACGTCCCAAGTAAGAGATCATGCTCTAATAAAAGGAACTGCTCTGGGTGAAAATGTTTCAACATGTTTGATTTCAAGTGGTCGGTTAGGGGCCGTAGTTTCCACATCTTGTCTCCGTCAGTTACCCTTTTAGCACCATCCTCAAAGTACAAGTATTTCGAAACTAGTTCGGATCGATCTTTACGCATAGCTAAATAAATCATTTCGTTGCGCATATAATTTTCAATGCTCCAAAATTATCTGAACTTGTTATGGCTATTATATCCACTTACCAATAAGATAACTATGAACACTTTATCTCGTCCTTAGTAATTTGAGGATTTGGCTTACCAAGGAAAATTGTTTACTCTTTTGACTCATTTATTATGTGATCTATAAACATTGTCAAAAAACTTTTCAAAGTGTACTTGATGTTTAAGCATACAGCCTTCGAAATTTGGGGAGGGAAAACTTGGGATCATTCCAGCCGAGCTACCAATGGGAAGCGTGACTCTTTACGAGGTAGTGGTGGCTGCACTGCAGAAAGGGTTAGTTTAACTTTTCGTAAACGGCTCACAAACGTTTCAGTGGATGAGGGTGGCTTTGTTGAAATATCACACTGTTCTTCTAACAAATTTCATGTTTTTTGTATAGTTTTCTAAGATATCGATTAACACAGAATCATCAACTACTAACTCATCGAAATCGTTATTATCATCAATCGTTAAAACCATTTTGCCACTACTCATTACTAACTCACTAGATGCTTTCAACTGACCAACACAAATATCCTCTGGCTTACCTACTGAGTGCACCATTCTCGATGTCTGAAGGTAAAATATATAAAGTGACTGGCGAATATTCTTCATCACTATTGCAAAAGTCATTTAAAAAGTCAACTACCTCTTGCGTGTTCCAACGCAAATACACGAAGCATATCGTACGAATTACAAGCATTTAAACTTATTTGATCTAAATAAACTCTACACAAAATAAACCTTTAATCTAGCCCTTTACAGCGGGTGCTCATATTTAGAGATGAATGAGGTATGTGCCGTTATTCCCCTGGCTTCTAGTGTAACGCCTTCCGTTGCCGGATGGTATGATGGCCATTGCCCAGTATCTTGTACTAACCAAGAAGGGTCAAGCCACCATAGCTCGTTTCATCAAGTCTTCCGGATATATTCCTCTACTGCCAGATTATGGACAGTCCCTAATAGCATTTGTTTGCAAGGGCAATTCTTTGTTCGATTTCTATGCTAACATTATTGTTGGTTTTATTGCTGGGTCCCAGGTAAACGAAGACCTTTCATGTTTCGAAATTATCGCTAACTATTTGCTTGATGACAACATGTACATACTTCATTTTACCCTTGCCCGTCACCAAACAAATTTTTCCACTTCTTATTCTAGTTTGGATCAAGCTGAAGTTAGGGAGCGGCTATTAAGGGCAATGACATAAATGTCGTCAGCAAATGCTTGCAGCTTGTAGTGTTTTCTCCAGTGGATAGGACCTTATAGCTGTCACTCAAAAGGCTGATTCCGCAATAGTTTGAGCAGTTTTCAAGATCGTCTTTTTTGTAGATTGGGTAGAGAACACTTGGATTCCAATAACATTGGATCACAAATTCCAACTTTTTTTCTGCACCAGAGACGCCATAGTGAAATTCCTATGTAAAATCACCTACTAATTCCGAAAACCAAGGTTATTTTTACTTGAATGGTACCGTTTTTGAGATATTTACGATTTACCGTTATTTCAAAAAACAAAAAAGATGGCTCCACTTAATCGTGTATATCTCAAGAACAAACTGAGCTCTTCCAAAACGGTTTGAAAAATTTGAAAGCTTATAAAATTTACTATAATCAGTACATACAACACTTTTTGCTAGGTCCTGCAGATTCAAACATATTGAATATTCATTACGGATTTTTTTAATTTTTTTTGTAAAAATATAAAAAAAATTGTACTTTGCGAGGAAGCATCTCGAAAACTTTTTGTTTTTTTGCAGATAATTTTTCCCCCCTCTAAGCTCTGTTTTATTACAAAAAAAATAAGCTATCAGTGAACAAAATCGATGAACTAATACAAAAGTTATAAGCATTCAAGTAAATATATCCATTTAATACTTAAGTACCCTACAAATAATAGCATATGTACATATGGTTCTGTCTTAACTCTATGATCTTATTTTATAATTGAAAAAGTTATGTGTCTTGTTTTGACGCTTATTAAGATTAGACACATATTTTAATAGACACATAGATTAAAGACATATTTACTCCTGAAAGAAAATAAAAAAGTAAATTAGATAAATACATAAGTGACACATTAGTATATAATTTTCTTAGGCTGGATTTATCTTTCAATTCAGAACAAATTTTTTGTTTATATTTTTCCCGTTCTTGTTTGTTCGGAACTGGACGATGAATTCAGATTTATGGCTATAAATGCATGTAAATTTATGTAATATATAATTTATTATGATATGTTTTTTTATTTACCCATTTCCGCATAGTTTTTGATTAAGTCGTTCACTATCATCTCGTAGTTAGGACTTTTGTGTTTGCCTAAAAAAGAAGTAACGACCTTTTCAAAAGAATCCCACGCTGCTGCCTCCACTCGTGACAATAGTTCTTTGAAATGGTTTTTGCATTATCTCATATGTTTCCTTCGTATTTACTGCATGCGCGATCGGGATAGATGGCTTTTGGTTGCCAATATGCAATAATACGGCCTTTAAACTTAGTTTATTGCCGTCTATGAACAATCGCCACTCTTTTGAATCATATGGTTCACCAAATTGTTTGAATAGACCAGCATCTTTGCAGTAACAAACACTGTCCTCCTTCGTATAGTACTTGGAAAATTCTTCGTGACGAGTTCTATAATATGTTACCTTAACATCGGATGAAACAAATTTAAATTGTTGCATTCGAGAGGCGTGTAGTTCGGCCTTTTCCTTTGACAATTCCAAATCCCTTAACCAATCATTGAGTTGTGCTTGTGACAAAAAATTTCTTTCGTTTTCCGTTTGAAATTCAGTACAACATGATGCCGCGTAATCAGATACTACTGTTGACAATGAAACTGGAGCCGGAACTTAAGTTAAATTTGATTCTGGCAATGTCGCTTCTGTTCAAATTAGTTTTGGTACTGACACTGTAGATAGGCTCGCATAGGTTACTTTTCTGGACTTTCCAACCCCAAGTACTTTTGTAGTACAAATATAGCAGTCCGTTGAATGGCAAGTTGGTTCCCTCCACTTCATTGGTGTAATAAATTTCACACGTCGCCTAAATAGATAGTTTCAGAAATTAGTCAGCTATGCATTAAAAGGGAACAAATTCCTAATTTTTACAACGTACCTTTTTGTTCCGGTTTCCGAAGAAATCAATTCGACTCGGCATGTGGTGCACACAGTGTTCGGTGTCCATGGTTTTTCATTGTTTTTAGGCTCAATTCCAAAACACTTATAGTATGTAACTTTCAAAGGATTTGAAAACACACGTCTCATACTTTTAACAATAAATTTACCGCAGATGAAACAGAACATATCTGGATCATTTGTACACTCAAACTCTCGCGCCCTTTTATTCATTTTTTATTTTTAAGTAAATGACGGGTTATAAGCTGCAATTATAAACTGAACAGTATCCGGCGAGCCTTGCAGATATTATGAAGGAACAAGGCGCATGTACTCTTATTTATACTTAGATCCAGTAAAAATTCAAGCCTACCTAAACAAAAAGGTTCCCTAGTTCTACAAAGAAAACACTACCTGCCTCAAAAATATGCTCTTGTTTAAAATGTACCTAGGTTTGAGAAAACGACACTAACAGCTTTTTGTATCTAATAACTAAAATCTACCTGCTAACTAACTGATATACGAACACTAACACATACATATGTATGTACCAGTAGGGCACTTAAGCATTAAATGGATATATTTACTTGAATGCTTATAACTTTTGTATTAGTTCATCGATTTTGTTCACTGATAGCTTATTTTTTTTGTAATAAAACTTAGCTTAGCTTAGAGTGGGGAAAAAATATCTGCAAAAAAAACAAAAAGTTTTCGAGATGCTTCCTCGCAAAATACAATTTTTTTTATATTTTTACAAAAAAAATTTAAAAAATCCGTAATGAATATTCAATATGTTTGAATCTGCAGGACCTAGCAAAAAGTGTTGTATGTACTGATTATAGTAAATTTTATAAGCTTTCAAATTTTTCAAACCGTTTTGGAAGAGCTCAGTTTGTTCTTGAGATATACACATTTAAGTGGAGCCATCTTTTTTGTTTTTTGAAATAACGGTAAATCGTAAATATCTCAAAAAAAAATAACCTTGATTTTCGGAATTAGGAGGTGATTTTACATAGGAATTTCACTATGGCGTCTCTGGTGCATTTTGGCTGTAAACCAGTGTTATTTTTCCTTTCGGTATTAAAAACCAACGTGCGAAGTTTGGTGGCGATTACATAACATTTGGTGGACCCGGAAACGGTCTGAAGTTTTATTTTGAATTATTTCCAATTTCTGTCGGTTTTATATGCATAAAACGATATAATTTTAATAGGCCAAAAAAACTAAAATATCACTATTTTATATAAATTAAATCAAAAACTTAATAGAATAAAATAGGTAATCCTAATATTACCATTTTGTTAAAAATCCTAATGAGGAATTAAAAGAATATAGTTTTTTTAACGGTAATTTTTTATTCAGGAATATTTTGCATTTTTTTTTACTCTTTTTTTCAGGGACCGCGACTTTTATTCCTTTTAAAATAAAAGTCCAAAGAAAAAAGTTATTTCTGGACTTTTACTCTTATCCGGACAAACATATTCAGACAACCCGGACTTTTTTTTTAGTACATATTATATGCGTAGTGTGTGTAGTGAAAATCACCTAGATCGGATCAACATAACATATAGCTCCCATATAATCGATAGTTTCGATAAATGGGTTTTGGGCTATATATGTTGCAAATAGAAAGCTAGAAACGTAAAATTTTGCGAGTTTGGTACTTATTTTATATGTGATGTGTGTAGTGAAAATCATACAGATCGGACTTACATAACATATAGCTCCCATATTACCGATTGCTCCGATAAATGTGGTTTGGCTATGTATTTTTAAATTAACAGTTTTGGAGAGTTTGTAAGTAATTGTAAGTAAGGATCGGACACTTAGAAAAGTTGTGCGTATTCATGAAAGGTATAAAGCCTTCGGCACAGCCGAAGACAGCCCTTTCCTTACTTGTTTTTAATTGTTATTGGTTTTTACGGTCTTCATAACTTTTACTTATTTGCAAATTTTAATGAGCTCAAGACCGTTTATAATAATTCTTAGTCAATTATTATTGTTTTTGAACTTGAGGATAAAAATTACAAAGATTTGTACAGCGATGGACGGGATGACAATTTATCATCAGACCCCTTTTCGGGCATTGGGATACGAACCCACGTGCCTGCATCAAAGCTGCTGTTAGAAAGATCTACCGACTAAGCGTCGATGCCGTGTAGCGTCCTTTGCAATTTTTCCTTATTTTTAATTTAATTAGAATATAAACTAATCGATAATCAATTATTAAATGAATTCTCAGCAAAATAATCAATCAAACGGGTAATCATTACGATTAGTTAGATTAATCGTTTTTTTAAAGGTCTGCATCGGACTCATGTTATAACACCATATCATGCTCATGAAAGATATAAACATGATATATACTATTGACTTTAGCAGCAATAATAATATTACTGTACAATAGATAATTTACACAATGGTAAAATGTCTTGCACAATTTTAATTGCACGCTCTGCGCAGATGTTACTTCGCGGAACTTCCTCATTAGGTGATGGTTTATTTACACAATGTCTGAGAAAACATTCATTTGCTTTTGTGAAGCCGGCCAATGATTTCTGTAGTGCGGCGAAATTATTTTTGTTGAAAGTATATTCGGAAACCCAGATTTCGCTCCCAGCACCTTAGGTCCATTAAAGGGCGTTTTGAATAATAGTAAGATTATTAGTTAAATAAATATCTATTATTATGAAGAAAAACGTGTACACTGTACAAAACTTTTTTGCAATTTCGAAAAAAAAAAATAATAATTTATACCCTTTTAGACTATGGTATGCCGTTTTTCGTATTCGCAAAAATTGTAAATAGTTATATGCCTAATATACATATGCATATAGTACGTACTTAGAAAGTATTTTGTTTCCCATATGTATATGAAGTGGGGGTATTTGTTTCCTTTAGGAAACAACTGCTACACCAAGTCAAAAATTGTCCGGAAAGGTACCCAAAGACCCGTTTTGGTTTAAGGCCAAAGGTCCAAATAATTTGAACAAGAGCAGCTTTCAGAATTAGCGGCCCTCGGGCGCTTCGAAAAAAAATCTTTTAGCCGGCCTTTTGATACCTCTTCTGATATTTTTGGACGCGATTTAACAGTTGTCTCCTAAAGTAAACAAATTCTGATTTCTGCCAAAAGCTAAATAAAAAAGTAAGGAAGTCTAAGTTCGGGTGAAACCGAACATTACATACCCAGCTGTGCACATAAAATGCTGCTATTCTTTGTTTTGTATAGTTAATGGTGTTAAAAGCCTGGCCAGTAATACACACATATGTACATGGTTTCATTCTGGACTCATTTTCGTTTAAAAGAAGCATAAAATATACTGAGGCTAACTCTAATGACCTTGAGCGGGTAATAACGCAGTTGTCCTTCACATATGGGAATTTCCCTATAAAAACTGATATTTTAAAATAAATAAACATAAACACGAAAGTGCTATTATAGTAAAAAGATTATTGAACACTAAGGGTTGTTTTTTATTTGTCCATGCAATACCAAAACGCATCGCTGCAAAAGTACTGTGTGGTAGGTACATAGTTACAGGTAGTAAATAATTTAGGCATTTGTTAGCTGAGGAATTTAAATTCCAGGTAATCATGGTCATGCTATGTATCTATGTGGAAAGGTTTAAAGAGCGACCCAATACTTTGAGGAAAACGTAAAATTTTAGTTTAGTATTGTTTGATCGCTTGCTAATTCAAACGCGTTTTTGTCAAGACGTTTAAAAAACCAAAAACTTTTTAATATAAAAAACAAAAAAAAATTTAATATATTAACTATACTAAATAACTATACTAAAAAAGTAATAAGTAAAGAGTAATTATTTAAAGAATAAAATAAAGTTATTTATAAAATTCAGAAAATCACTCCTTTAAGTGATTTGTGTTCGCGTTATTACCCGAATTGTGTGGGAGTGTTCGGAGAAGCGGAATCGTACAGTAAATATAAGAGAGGACCCAATTACCACCATCAGCAGTAAAAAAGTTTGATTTATTTTATATACATAGATTTTAAATAAAGTTAGCTTTAGCTATATATATACATAGTACCTGGGTGACCGAGACTCGGTATTTTTCGAATTTTCCTCATAATCTTACTTACCAAGAGTATAAATTTCCAAAATAGATTTCCAAAATATCGAACACTAACCACAAAAAGTCACTTAACATACATTGGCGACACCTGTTGTGTATTAAATATTCTGGTTGGTATACGCCCTAAAATACCTTTCATTTGATACCCATATTGCCATATATTTAAAAAAGAATCGGAAAGGTGGCAACCCTCTAAGTTTCCATTAGTGGCAACATCCAAGTAGAAAATCTAAGAAGGAAGCGTACTATCCATCTACCAAATTTTATCGAAATCGGTTTAGCCTTTCCCGAGATAGTGGTCTATATCTGAAGGAATAAATTAAATGCGTTCAGGTGGCAACCCTAGGTGGCAATCCTACTCGGAAATATTTTGGTTGGTATACGGCCTAAAATACCTTTCATTTGATACCCATATCGCCATATATTGCTTTATATTAAAAAAAATCGGAAAGGTGGCAACCCTCTAAGCTTCCTTTAGTGGCAACATCCAAGTAGAAAATCTAAGAAGGAAGCATACTATCCATCTACCAAATTTCATCGAAATCGGTTTAGCAGTTCCCGAGATAGTGGTCTATATCTGAAGGAATAAATTAAATGCGTTCAGGTGGCAATCCTACTCGGAAATATTTTGGTTGGTATACGGCCTAAAATACCTTTCATTTGATACCCATATCATCACATATTGCTTTATATTAAATAAAATCGGAAAGGTGGCAACCCTCTAAGCTTCCTTTAGTGGCAACATCCAAGTTGAAAATCTAAGAAGGAAGCATACTATCCATCTACCAAATTTCATCGAAATCGGTTTAGCAGTTCCCGAGATAGTGGTCGATATCTGAAGGAAAAAATAAAATGTGTTCAGGTGGCAACCCTAGGTGGCAATCCTACTCGAAAATATTTTGTTTGGTATACGGCCTAAAATACCTTTCATTTGATACCCCTATTGCCATATATTGCTTAGGTGGCAACCCTAAGGACCACCCCAAGTGGCAACACCAAATTAGAAAATCTTAGAACAAAGCATGGTACCTGTGTACCACCTTACACATGAGTCCAGCCAGACCTTTTCCATTTTTAATCTCCAAAAAAGACCACTTTGGGTTAAGCCAGAGGTTTGAAATTTTCAGTACCCTCCTAAAATTTAATCATACGTCGATCTGTAAAGAAATCATGTTGATATCTGATATATATATATAGTTATATAGATATTTTAATGAATGATACCTCACATTCGTAACACATAGGTCTGGCTGGACCCACACACATTTCTATGTAATTTTTTGAATGAAACCGTGCACAATGCATTTTTTTCAAATTTTTGAGTGTCAAAGCAACCTTTGCTTTTGCAATTAATTTCTTTTTTTAATTTTTCAATGTCATGGCAAGAGTTGATATTCTTTTTAGTTCAAATTTTTGAATTTTTCGTTGGTGGTCGGTCGAAAAAGAGTTGATTTTCTTTTTAGCTCATATTTTTGAATTTTACTTTGATGACAGTGGATAAATAGATGTTGAATGTTCAGGAAGTGAGTGCTAAAGTATAATTCTTTACTACGCGTTATTTTTGGTGTGCTATTTTGATAAAAATAAATATGAGTGACGAAATTGATTTGATTTATAACACTCGACCGCATAGAAGAAACTTTGACAGTGAATTTTATGAACGAATAGCAGCTGCTTTAGCTAACGATTTGGAACGTGAAAGGGCTGCTGAAGAACTTGGAGATAACCTTCAACCGATAAACCTAGGTGAGGATTACGATGACATCAAGGATTTGGATTGCATTCCTGACAATGAAGCTTCAGACATCGAGAACGACCCAATAATCCAACCAAACGAATTATCCTTTGATGATGATGACGACGATGATGATGGTGATGATGAGTTCGAAGAAGCAATGGAAGGACAAAATCGCAATGACTTTTTGTATGGTAAAGATGGCACAAGATGGAGCAAAAATGCACCAAGCGCAGGTCGTATTCGAGTACACAACATCATGCGATTTCGTGGAGGACCAAAAGAAAATAATTCCATTGCGATCGAGCTATTCAAAAAATTTTTTACTCAAAACATTTCTTTTATTATTATAAAAGAAACGAATCGTTACGCTAAAGAAACAACTGAGAAATGGAATACGGCCAACCCTGACAAGCAACAAAAAACTTGGAAAGATATGACTGAAGCTGAATTGGATGCCTTCTTGGGAATTCTTTTTGCAGCTGGTGTTACCCACAATAATATGCAAAAAGCAGATGTTTTGTGGCGTACGGATAACCTACCTATCTTTAGAGCTGCCATGTCTTACCACCGCTTCGTTGCCCTGGCTCGTTATGTTCGGTTTGACGACAGTCGTACTCGTGAACATCGTCAAAAGTTCGACAAAGCGGCGCCAATTCGTGATATTTGGAATTTTATGAACCAAAATCTGGCAAATAACTACGAACCTCATGAGACAATTGTAGTTGATGAGCAGTTATTTCCATATCGAGGAAAAACCAAATTCACTCAGTACATACCTTCAAAGCCAGTGGGCATGTGATTCCAAAACTAAATACCCGTTACAAGGAAAATTGTATACAGGACGAAATGAAGGCGAGGAAAGAGAAGTAAATCAGGGTGAAAATGTACTGTTACAACTTGCTAAAGCGTATACTAACCCCGTTTTGGAAGAGCTCAGTTTGTTCTTGAGATATACACGATTAAGTGGAGCCATCTTTTTTGTTTTTTGAAATAACGGTAAATCGTAAATATCTCAAAAACGGTACCATTCAAGTAAAAATAACCTTGATTTTCGGAATTAGGAGGTGATTTTACATAGGAATTTCACTATGGCGTCTCTGGTGCATTTTGGCTGTAAACCAGTGTTATTTTTCCTTTCGGTATTAAAAACCAACGTGTGAAGTTTGGTGGCGATTACATAACATTTGGTGGACCCGGAAACGGTCTGAAGTTTTATTTTGAATTATTTCCAATTTCTGTCGGTTTTATATGCATAAAACGATATAATTTTAATAGGCCAAAAAAACGAAAATATCACTATTTTATATAAATTAAATCAAAAACTTAAAAGAATAAAATAGGTAATCCTAATATTACCATTTTGTTAAAAATCCTAATGAGGAATTAAAAGAATATAGTTTTTTTAACGGTAATTTTTTATTCAGGAATATTTTGCATTTTTTTTACTCTTTTTTTCAGGGACCGCGACTTTTATTCCTTTTAAAATAAAAGTCCAAAGAAAAAAGTTATTTCTGGACTTTTACTCTTATCCGGACAAACATATTCAGACAACCCGGACTTTTTTTTTTAGTACATATTATATGCGTAGTGTGTGTAGTGAAAATCACCTAGATCGAATCAACATAACATATAGCTCCCATATAATCGATAGTTTCGATAAATGGGTTTTGGGCTATATATGTTGCAAATAGAAAGCCAGAAACGTAAAATTTTGCAAGTTTGGTACTTATTTTATATGTGATGTGTGTAGTGAAAATCATACAGATCGGACTTACATAACATATAGCTCCCATATTACCGATTGCTCCGATAAATGTGGTTTGGCTATGTATTTTTAAATTAACAGTTTTGGAGAGTTTGTAAGTAATTGTAAGTAAGGATCGGATACTTAGAAAAGTTGTGCGTATTCATGAAAGGTATAAAGCCTTCGGCACAGCCGAAGACAGCCCTTTCCTTAGTTGTTTTTAATTGTTATTGGTTTTTACGGTCTTCATAACTTTTACTTATTTGCAAATTTTAATGAGCTCAAGACCGTTTATAATAATTCTTAGTCAATTATTATTGTTTTTGAACTTGAGGATAAAAATTACAAAGATTTGTACAGCGATGGACGGGATGACAATTTATCATCAGACCCCTTTTCGGGCATTGGGATACGAACCCACGTGCCTGCATCAAAGCTGCTGTTAGAAAGATCTACCGACTAAGCGTCGATGCCGTGTAGCGTCCTTTGCAATTTTTCCTTATTTTTAATTTAATTAGAATATAAACTAATCGATAATCAATTATTAAATGAATTCTCAGCAAAATAATCAATCAAACGGGTAATCATTACGATTAGTTAGATTAATCGTTTTTTTAAAGGTCTGCATCGGACTCATGTTATAACACCATATCATGCTCATGAAAGATATAAACATGATATATACTATTGACTTTAGCAGCAATAATAATATTACTGTACAATAGATAATTTACACAATGGTAAAATGTCTTGCACAATTTTAATTGCACGCTCTGCGCAGATGTTACTTCGCGGAACTTCCTCATTAGGTGATGGTTTATTTACACAATGTCTGAGAAAACATTCATTTGCTTTTGTGAAGCCGGCCAATGATTTCTGTAGTGCGGCGAAATTATTTTTGTTGAAAGTATGATCGGAAACCCAGATTTCGCTCCCAGCACCTTAGGTCCATTAAAGGGCGTTTTGAATAATAGTAAGATTATTAGTTAAATAAATATCTATTATTATGAAGAAAAACGTGTACACTGTACAAAACTTTTTTGCAATTTCGAAAAAAAAAAATAATAATTTATACCCTTTTAGACTATGGTATGCCGTTTTTCGTATTCGCAAAAATTGTAAATAGTTATATGCCTAATATACATATGCATATAGTACGTACTTAGAAAGTATTTTGTTTCCCATATGTATATGAAGTGGGGGTATTTGTTTCCTTTAGGAAACAACTGCTACACCAAGTCAAAAATTGTCCGGAAAGGTACCCAAAGACCCGTTTTGGTTTAAGGCCAAAGGTCCAAATAATTTGAACAAGAGCAGCTTTCAGAATTAGCGGCCCTCGGGCGCTTCGAAAAAAAATCTTTTAGCCGGCCTTTTGATACCTCTTCTGATATTTTTGGACGCGATTTAACAGTTGTCTCCTAAAGTAAACAAATTCTGATTTCTGCCAAAAGCTAAATAAAAAAGTAAGGAAGTCTAAGTTCGGGTGAAACCGAACATTACATACCCAGCTGTGCACATAAAATGCTGCTATTCTTTTCTGGCCAGTAATACACACATATGTACATGGTTTCATTCTGGACTCATTTTCGTTTAAAAGAAGCATAAAATATACTGAGGCTAACTCTAATGACCTTGAGCGGGTAATAACGCAGTTGTCCTTCACATATGGGAATTTCCCTATAAAAACTGATATTTTAAAATAAATAAACATAAACACGAAAGTGCTATTATAGTAAAAAGATTATTGAACACTAAGGGTTGTTTTTTATTTGTCCATGCAATACCAAAACGCATCGCTGCAAAAGTACTGTGTGGTAGGTACATAGTTACAGGTAGTAAATAATTTAGGCATTTGTTAGCTGAGGAATTTAAATTCCAGGTAATCATGGTCATGCTATGTATCTATGTGGAAAGGTTTAAAGAGCGACCCAATACTTTGAGGAAAACGTAAAATTTTAGTTTAGTATTGTTTGATCGCTTGCTAATTCAAACGCGTTTTTGTCAAGACGTTTAAAAAACCAAAAACTTTTTAATATAAAAAACAAAAAAAAATTTAATATATTAACTATACTAAATAACTATACTAAAAAAGTAATAAGTAAAGAGTAATTATTTAAAGAATAAAATAAAGTTATTTATAAAATTCAGAAAATCACTCCTTTAAGTGATTTGTGTTCGCGTTATTACCCGAATTGTGTGGGAGTGTTCGGAGAAGCGGAATCGTACAGTAAATATAAGAGAGGACCCAATTACCACCATCAGCAGTAAAAAAGTTTGATTTATTTTATATACATAGATTTTAAATAAAGTTAGCTTTAGCTATATATATACATAGTACCTGGGTGACCGAGACTCGGTATTTTTCGAATTTTCCTCATAATCTTACTTACCAAGAGTATAAATTTCCAAAATAGATTTCCAAAATATCGAACACTAACCACAAAAAGTCACTTAACATACATTGGCGACACCTGTTGTGTATTAAATATTCTGGTTGGTATACGCCCTAAAATACCTTTCATTTGATACCCATATTGCCATATATTTAAAAAAGAATCGGAAAGGTGGCAACCCTCTAAGTTTCCATTAGTGGCAACATCCAAGTAGAAAATCTAAGAAGGAAGCGTACTATCCATCTACCAAATTTTATCGAAATCGGTTTAGCCTTTCCCGAGATAGTGGTCTATATCTGAAGGAATAAATTAAATGCGTTCAGGTGGCAACCCTAGGTGGCAATCCTACTCGGAAATATTTTGGTTGGTATACGGCCTAAAATACCTTTCATTTGATACCCATATCGCCATATATTGCTTTATATTAAAAAAAATCGGAAAGGTGGCAACCCTCTAAGCTTCCTTTAGTGGCAACATCCAAGTAGAAAATCTAAGAAGGAAGCATACTATCCATCTACCAAATTTCATCGAAATCGGTTTAGCAGTTCCCGAGATAGTGGTCTATATCTGAAGGAATAAATTAAATGCGTTCAGGTGGCAATCCTACTCGGAAATATTTTGGTTGGTATACGGCCTAAAATACCTTTCATTTGATACCCATATCATCACATATTGCTTTATATTAAATAAAATCGGAAAGGTGGCAACCCTCTAAGCTTCCTTTAGTGGCAACATCCAAGTTGAAAATCTAAGAAGGAAGCATACTATCCATCTACCAAATTTCATCGAAATCGGTTTAGCAGTTCCCGAGATAGTGGTCGATATCTGAAGGAAAAAATAAAATGTGTTCAGGTGGCAACCCTAGGTGGCAATCCTACTCGAAAATATTTTGTTTGGTATACGGCCTAAAATACCTTTCATTTGATACCCCTATTGCCATATATTGCTTAGGTGGCAACCCTAAGGACCACCCCAAGTGGCAACACCAAATTAGAAAATCTTAGAACAAAGCATGGTACCTGTGTACCACCTTACACATGAGTCCAGCCAGACCTTTTCCATTTTTAATCTCCAAAAAAGACCACTTTGGGTTAAGCCAGAGGTTTGAAATTTTCAGTACCCTCCTAAAATTTAATCATACGTCGATCTGTAAAGAAATCATGTTGATATCTGATATATATATATAGTTATATAGATATTTTAATGAATGATACCTCACATTCGTAACACATAGGTCTGGCTGGACCCACAAACATTTCTATGTAATTTTTTGAATGAAACCGTGCACAATGCATTTTTTTCAAATTTTTGAGTGTCAAAGCAACCTTTGCTTTTGCAATTAATTTCTTTTTTTAATTTTTCAATGTCATGGCAAGAGTTGATATTCTTTTTAGTTCAAATTTTTGAATTTTTCGTTGGTGGTCGGTCGAAAAAGAGTTGATTTTCTTTTTAGCTCATATTTTTGAATTTTACTTTGATGACAGTGGATAAATAGATGTTGAATGTTCAGGAAGTGAGTGCTAAAGTATAATTCTTTACTACGCGTTATTTTTGGTGTGCTATTTTGATAAAAATAAATATGAGTGACGAAATTGATTTGATTTATAACACTCGACCGCATAGAAGAAACTTTGACAGTGAATTTTATGAACGAATAGCAGCTGCTTTAGCTAACGATTTGGAACGTGAAAGGGCTGCTGAAGAACTTGGAGATAACCTTCAACCGATAAACCTAGGTGAGGATTACGATGACATCAAGGATTTGGATTGCATTCCTGACAATGAAGCTTCAGACATCGAGAACGACCCAATAATCCAACCAAACGAATTATCCTTTGATGATGATGACGACGATGATGATGGTGATGATGAGTTCGAAGAAGCAATGGAAGGACAAAATCGCAATGACTTTTTGTATGGTAAAGATGGCACAAGATGGAGCAAAAATGCCCCAAGCGCAGGTCGTATTCGAGTACACAACATCATGCGATTTCGTGGAGGACCAAAAGAAAATAATTCCATTGCGATCGAGCTATTCAAAAAATTTTTTACTCAAAACATTTCTTTTATTATTATAAAAGAAACGAATCGTTACGCTAAAGAAACAACTGAGAAATGGAATACGGCCAACCCTGACAAGCAACAAAAAACTTGGAAAGATATGACTGAAGCTGAATTGGATGCCTTCTTGGGAATTCTTTTTGCAGCTGGTGTTACCCACAATAATATGCAAAAAGCAGATGTTTTGTGGCGTACGGATAACCTACCTATCTTTAGAGCTGCCATGTCTTACCACCGCTTCGTTGCCCTGGCTCGTTATGTTCGGTTTGACGACAGTCGTACTCGTGAACATCGTCAAAAGTTCGACAAAGCGGCGCCAATTCGTGATATTTGGAATTTTATGAACCAAAATCTGGCAAATAACTACGAACCTCATGAGACAATTGTAGTTGATGAGCAGTTATTTCCATATCGAGGAAAAACCAAATTCACTCAGTACATACCTTCAAAGCCAGCGAAATATGGCATCAAAGTGTGGTGGGCATGTGATTCCAAAACTAAATACCCGTTACAAGGAAAATTGTATACAGGACGAAATGAAGGCGAGGAAAGAGAAGTAAATCAGGGTGAAAATGTACTGTTACAACTTGCTAAAGCGTATACTAACCCCGTTTTGGAAGAGCTCAGTTTGTTCTTGAGATATACACGATTAAGTGGAGCCATCTTTTTTGTTTTTTGAAATAACGGTAAATCGTAAATATCTCAAAAACGGTACCATTCAAGTAAAAATAACCTTGATTTTCGGAATTAGGAGGTGATTTTACATAGGAATTTCACTATGGCGTCTCTGGTGCATTTTGGCTGTAAACCAGTGTTATTTTTCCTTTCGGTATTAAAAACCAACGTGCGAAGTTTGGTGGCGATTACATAACATTTGGTGGACCCGGAAACGGTCTGAAGTTTTATTTTGAATTATTTCCAATTTCTGTCGGTTTTATATGCATAAAACGATATAATTTTAATAGGCCAAAAAAACGAAAATATCACTATTTTATATAAATTAAATCAAAAACTTAAAAGAATGAAATAGGTAATCCTAATATTACCATTTTGTTAAAAATCCTAATGAGGAATTAAAAGAATATAGTTTTTTTAACGGTAATTTTTTATTCAGGAATATTTTGCATTTTTTTTTACTCTTTTTTTCAGGGACCGCGACTTTTATTCCTTTTAAAATAAAAGTCCAAAGAAAAAAGTTATTTCTGGACTTTTACTCTTATCCGGACAAACATATTCAGACAACCCGGACTTTTTTTTTTAGTACATATTATATGCGTAGTGTGTGTAGTGAAAATCACCTAGATCGAATCAACATAACATATAGCTCCCATATAATCGATAGTTTCGATAAATGGGTTTTGGGCTATATATGTTGCAAATAGAAAGCTAGAAACGTAAAATTTTGCAAGTTTGGTACTTATTTTATATGTGATGTGTGTAGTGAAAATCATACAGATCGGACTTACATAACATATAGCTCCCATATTACCGATTGCTCCGATAAATGTGGTTTGGCTATGTATTTTTAAATTAACAGTTTTGGAGAGTTTGTAAGTAATTGTAAGTAAGGATCGGATACTTAGAAAAGTTGTGCGTATTCATGAAAGGTATAAAGCCTTCGGCACAGCCGAAGACAGCCCTTTCCTTAGTTGTTTTTAATTGTTATTGGTTTTTACGGTCTTCATAACTTTTACTTATTTGCAAATTTTAATGAGCTCAAGACCGTTTATAATAATTCTTAGTCAATTATTATTGTTTTTGAACTTGAGGATAAAAATTACAAAGATTTGTACAGCGATGGACGGGATGACAATTTATCATCAGACCCCTTTTCGGGCATTGGGATACGAACCCACGTGCCTGCATCAAAGCTGCTGTTAGAAAGATCTACCGACTAAGCGTCGATGCCGTGTAGCGTCCTTTGCAATTTTTCCTTATTTTTAATTTAATTAGAATATAAACTAATCGATAATCAATTATTAAATGAATTCTCAGCAAAATAATCAATCAAACGGGTAATCATTACGATTAGTTAGATTAATCGTTTTTTTAAAGGTCTGCATCGGACTCATGTTATAACACCATATCATGCTCATGAAAGATATAAACATGATATATACTATTGACTTTAGCAGCAATAATAATATTACTGTACAATAGATAATTTACACAATGGTAAAATGTCTTGCACAATTTTAATTGCACGCTCTGCGCAGATGTTACTTCGCGGAACTTCCTCATTAGGTGATGGTTTATTTACACAATGTCTGAGAAAACATTCATTTGCTTTTGTGAAGCCGGCCAATGATTTCTGTAGTGCGGCGAAATTATTTTTGTTGAAAGTATGATCGGAAACCCAGATTTCGCTCCCAGCACCTTAGGTCCATTAAAGGGCGTTTTGAATAATAGTAAGATTATTAGTTAAATAAATATCTATTATTATGAAGAAAAACGTGTACACTGTACAAAACTTTTTTGCAATTTCGAAAAAAAAAAATAATAATTTATGCCCTTTTAGACTATGGTATGCCGTTTTTCGTATTCGCAAAAATTGTAAATAGTTATATGCCTAATATACATATGCATATAGTACGTACTTAGAAAGTATTTTGTTTCCCATATGTATATGAAGTGGGGGTATTTGTTTCCTTTAGGAAACAACTGCTACACCAAGTCAAAAATTGTCCGGAAAGGTACCCAAAGACCCGTTTTGGTTTAAGGCCAAAGGTCCAAATAATTTGAACAAGAGCAGCTTTCAGAATTAGCGGCCCTCGGGCGCTTCGAAAAAAAATCTTTTAGCCGGCCTTTTGATACCTCTTCTGATATTTTTGGACGCGATTTAACAGTTGTCTCCTAAAGTAAACAAATTCTGATTTCTGCCAAAAGCTAAATAAACAAGTAAGGAAGTCTAAGTTCGGGTGAAACCGAACATTACATACCCAGCTGTGCACATAAAATGCTGCTATTCTTTGTTTTGTATAGTTAATGGTGTTAAAAGCCTGGCCAGTAATACACACATATGTACATGGTTTCATTCTGGACTCATTTTCGTTTAAAAGAAGCATAAAATATACTGAGGCTAACTCTAATGACCTTGAGCGGGTAATAACGCAGTTGTCCTTCACATATGGGAATTTCCCTATAAAAACTGATATTTTAAAATAAATAAACATAAACACGAAAGTGCTATTATAGTAAAAAGATTATTGAACACTAAGGGTTGTTTTTTATTTGTCCATG
The DNA here is from genome assembly GCA_951509765.1 of Sphenella marginata. NCBI lineage: Eukaryota > Metazoa > Arthropoda > Insecta > Diptera > Tephritidae > Sphenella > Sphenella marginata. The sequence goes on along the minus strand of OX608079.1, from coordinate 44,449,292 downwards.
CAATACCAAAACGCATCGCTGCAAAAGTACTGTGTGGTAGGTACATAGTTACAGGTAGTAAATAATTTAGGCATTTGTTAGCTGAGGAATTTAAATTCCAGGTAATCATGGTCATGCTATGTATCTATGTGGAAAGGTTTAAAGAGCGACCCAATACTTTGAGGAAAACGTAAAATTTTAGTTTAGTATTGTTTGATCGCTTGCTAATTCAAACGCGTTTTTGTCAAGACGTTTAAAAAACCAAAAACTTTTTAATATAAAAAACAAAAAAAAATTTAATATATTAACTATACTAACTAACTATACTAAAAAAGTAATAAGTAAAGAGTAATTATTTAAAGAATAAAATAAAGTTATTAATAAAATTCAGAAAATCACTCCTTTAAGTGATTTGTGTTCGCGTTATTACCCGAATTGTGTGGGAGTGTTCGGAGAAGCGGAATCGTACAGTAAATATAAGAGAGGACCCAATTACCACCATCAGCAGTAAAAAAGTTTGATTTATTTTATATACATAGATTTTAAATAAAGTTAGCTTTAGCTATATATATACATAGTACCTGGGTGACCGAGACTCGGTATTTTTCGAATTTTCCGCATAATCTTACTTACCAAGAGTATAAATTTCCAAAATAGATTTCCAAAATATCGAACACTAACCACAAAAAGTCACTTAACATACATTGGCGACACCTGTTGTGTATTAAATATTCTGGTTGGTATACGCCCTAAAATACCTTTCATTTGATACCCATATTGCCATATATTTAAAAAAGAATCGGAAAGGTGGCAACCCTAGGTGGCAATCCTACTCGGAAATATTTTGGTTGGTATACGGCCTAAAATACCTTTCATTTGATACCCATATCGCCATATATTGCTTTATATTAAATAAAATCGGAAAGGTGGCAACCCTCTAAGCTTCCTTTAGTGGCAACATCCAAGTAGAAAATCTAAGAAGGAAGCATACTATCCATCTACCAAATTTCATCGAAATCGGTTTAGCAGTTCCCGAGATAGTGGTCTATATCTGAAGGAATAAATTAAATGCGTTCAGGTGGCAATCCTACTCGGAAATATTTTGGTTGGTATACGGTCTAAAATACCTTTCATTTGATACCCATATCATCACATATTGCTTTATATTAAATAAAATCGGAAAGGTGGCAACCCTCTAAGCTTCCTTTAGTGGCAACATCCAAGTAGAAAATCTAAGAAGGAAGCATTCTATCCATCTACCAAATTTCATCGAAATCGGTTTAGCAGTTCCCGAGATAGTGGTCGATATCTGAAGGAATAAATAAAATGTGTTCAGGTGGCAACCCTAGGTGGCAATCCTACTCGGAAATATTTTGGTTGGTATACGGCCTAAAATACCTTTCATTTGATACCCATATCATCACATATTGCTTTATATTAAAAAAAATCGGAAAGGTGGCAACCCTCTAAGCTTCCTTTAGTGGCAACATCCAAGTAGAAAATCTAAGAAGGAAGCATACTATCCATCTACCAAATTTCATCGAAATCGGTTTAGCAGTTCCCGAGATAGTGGTCTATATCTGAAGGAATAAATTAAATGCGTTCAGGTGGCAATCCTACTCGGAAATATTTTGGTTGGTATACGGCCTAAAATACCTTTCATTTGATACCCATATCATCACATATTGCTTTATATTAAATAAAATCGGAAAGGTGGCAACCCTCTAAGCTTCCTTTAGTGGCAACATCCAAGTAGAAAATCTAAGAAGGAAGCATACTATCCATATAAAAAATTTCATCGAAATCGGTTTAGCAGTTCCCGAGATAGTGGTCGATATCTGAAGGAATAAATAAAATGTGTTCAGGTGGCAACCTAGGGTTAATATTTAAAAAAAAATTATATAGGTGGCAACCCTAAGGACCACCCCAAGTGGCAACACCAAATGAGAAAATCTTAGAACAAAGCATGGTACCTGTGTACCAAATTTCATTAAAATCGGTGAAGTCGTTCGGGAGATAGTAGTGGATATACAAATATACAAACATACAAATATACAAATATACAAGAATAAGTCGTTTAAAGTTATAAGATTGTTCATAAATCATGCCTAGGATAAGTACAAAATCTGGCAATCTTAGACGTGCCGCAGCTAGGAGAGGTATGCAAGTACTCCGTGGAGAGGAAGATTATAGAGTACTTGCACAAACCCAAAATACTTTAGACCGTAGAAATCGCCGCGAAAATTCCGAAGTACGTTCTACTGAGCGCAATAGGGACACACTTCAGCGTAGAGTCTGTCGCGAAAATTTAGAAACTCGCTCTTTAGAGCAAAGTAGAAATACTGTTGAACGTAGATCTCGCCGCGGAAATGCAGAGATTCGCTCAACTGAGCAAATAATTGATTCACAGCAACATAGAGTCCGTCGCGAAAACCCTGTAACTCGCTCTACAGAGCAACGTAGAAATACTGCCGAACGTAGATCTCGTCGCGAAAACCCTGAAATTCGCTCTACAGAGCAACGTAGAAATACTACTGGACGTAGATCTCGCCGTGGAAATGCAGAGATTCGCTCAGCTGAGCAAATAATTAATTCACAGCAACATAGAGTCCGTCGCGAAAGCTCTGTAATTCGCTCTATAGAGCAAAGTAGAAATACTTGTGAGCACCAATCCGGCCGCAGAAATCCAGGGAATAGGCTCCGAGAACAACAAAGAAATACACTTGCTCATAGAACTGTCCGTAGAAGAGCTCGGGTAGAAAGCTCTAGACGAAGCCGTCAAAGTCGATTCCGAGTACATCGTCATAGAGCAAATTTACAAAATAGACGAAATGAAAATGAAAGGCAGTCGGATAGAAACCGCTCAATAAGAGAAAATGAGGGTCGGGAAAACGAAGATGTACGAGATGACCTAGGATTGTCAGATTTTCGGCAAATATATTTTAGAAATATTAAGAAGGGGCCAACAGAGATTTGCATTTGCTGCGGTGGGCTATGGTTTCCACACCAAGTACACCCGTTAAATTTTAATATAATTGCCCAAGGTCATCCAGATGTTGCATCTGCCTTTTAGTTATCCGATAAATTTCCCAGTGAAGATGGTAGGTACCTATAAATTCTGTGCTACTTGCCGAAACGCAATCAAAAGGAACACCCTTCCAAAAATATGCTTAACTAATGGTTTAGATTTTCCTGAGCTCCCAGAATGCCTAAAAGACCTTACACATTTAGAGGAACGCCTAATAATGCCCAGATTACCTTTTATGACTATTCGCCCTTTGGGATACCAAGGTCAGAGCTCATTAAGGGGGGCAGTTGTTAACATTCCCATTTCAGTTAACGAAATTGTTACATCCCTCCCAAGATCATTCGATCAAGCGCATGTGATTCAAATCCATCTAAGAAGACGTATGGAGTATAATCATGACTATATGACTGACACCATACGACCTGCGAAAATTATGGAAGCCTTGCGATATTTAGTGAATACTCCATTATATCAAGAGCACAATATTCATATTAACGAAGTGTGGGTTGCAGGTTTTGATGATAATGAAGAAGTTCCATTTATTGCATCTATTGAAGATATACCCATGCTTCAAAGTTTGCGACATTGTCCACCAGAGAATAATCCTCCCATAGAACCTGCGATTGAAGAAATAAACCCAGGTGGGCTTGAGACTCTTCTCGATAATGTTCCAGTGGAAAATATGGACATTAATCGTTTGATAATTGCACCAGGTGAAGGCCAAAGGCCCCTGGATATAATTCAAGACAACAACTCTGAGGAGCTTTCATTTGCAAATATTTATGCTGGGCAGAAGCGAACTTGTACAGAGACATACAGCAAGATTGTTCGATCTGAGATTCGCCGCTACGATAGAAGGGCTTGTACTATTCCTAAGCTTTTCTATAATTACAAGAAGTTAGAACTGCTCCAGATTAAGAATAGCACATCGATTTGCCTACGAAAGTTTTCTGGAAGCAATCGAGTTACGGCCCAAAATCTTTTAAATGAAAATTTTGTTCAGAATTTGATCCAGCATGACGATGGATATAGAGTTTTTAAAGGTGTTAGATCTTCCCCAGCTCACTGGGAGGCAGAGAAGAAAAAAGCAGTTGCCATGATCCGCCAATTCGGCCTTCCAACCTTTTTTATAACGTTGTCTGCCGCTGAATCTCATTGGATCGAATTATTAGTTATTTTGGCTAAAACGGTGGACTCCAGAACTATTTTTGAAGAAGATGCCAATAATTTATCTACCCAAGAACGATATCGTTTAATTCGGTTAGATGCAGTCACATGCGCTAGATATTTTGACTATCGTTATCGTCAGTTGCTTAAGCTTTTTAAAGAAAATGGGGGTATTTTCGACGAGCATTTTGTGGAGCATTTTTACTGGCGGATTGAATTCCAACAAAGGGGCTCATCTCACGTGCATGGCATGTATTGGCTCAAGAATGCTCCTAAGATCGATCTTAGCGAACCTGAATCTTTTCCAAATGCTATTAGTTTCATTGACAAATATGTATCTACAGATGGATCCATAAGTCATTTAGAAAATTTCATTGAGTACCAGAGACATAACCATAGCCGATCTTGTACCAGGGAAATAAGAGGACAGCAAATTTGCCGATTTGTTATACCATATCCACCTATGCCTTCCACTCAAATCCTATTACCACTTCCAGATGACATAGAAAATTTAGAAACACATAGGGAAAACTACTCTAAGATTCAAAATCTTTTAAATTCTAATTTAACTTCTTCTGATATTTCCTGCTTAAATGATTTTGAAGCTTTTCTATCTGATACGAGAATAAATTTGTCATTCGATGTGTATTTACTTGCTCTCAGATCAAGTTTAGTGAAACCTAAAGTTTTTCTTAAAAGGAAGTTCCAAGACCGCTCAATTAATGCTTATAACCCGGTTATCTTAGAACTACATAGAGCCAACATGGATATCCAATTCATATTGGATGCATATGCCTGCTGTTCCTACATAATAAATTATATTAATAAATCAAATAGGGGCATCTCTAGGCTTTTAAATGAAGCAATGGTAGAAGTTAAGATGCAGTGAAATAACTCCCAAATGAAATAACTCCCAATGAAATAAGTTCCAATACAAATGAAATAATTCCCAACTTTAATAAATGAAATAACTCCCAAAGAAGGAAATGAAATAACTCCCAATATTTGGCAGTTATTTCACAATGAAACCACAAGTCCCCAAAAAAATTAAATAACTCCCAAACGAAAAAAGTCCCAAAAAAATTAAATAACTCCCAAATGAAATAAGTCGCAAAAAAATGAAATAAATCCCAAATCAAAATTTGAAATGGTATATTTTTACAATATAATCAGTTACAATGAAATTTGAAAAATACAGGACAGCTTTGGACATGCGAATTAATGTCATTGAGGCATTTGGGTTTGAGATTCGACGAAGTAGTGCCGCAGGCGAAAATTTGACTTAGGTCAGATCCCCAATTCGGGGCGTGATCCATGGTATTTATGTGCAGAACTCCTTTCGGCATTGGCGGCCTTCGGCCGCGCTTCAAAAAATAACCCTGGGCTACGCCATTCCAACTCCGGGTGTGTGCCATAGCCGTGGCTACCGCCACGGTGATGTCTTTCCGCGTGCCATGTTTCCCACTTTTTCACTTTTTGGGCTCAGCCTAATGTGCCATTACAACAACCACATGAAAATGACAGAAAATTGTGAACTTTAACTGCAAATAACTTTTGAACGGTTGAAAAAAATCTCATTTCAGATTCTAAATCTAGACATGGGTAATCGTTTACGTGGGGTACCGAGCGCTAATACACAACCAAAAATGTTGAGATATGTATCAGGAGACGCGCTTTGGTCCCAGGAGCATGAATATAGCTCCGCTGAACCAATATTTTTGGTAGTTTGCGAGATATTTGCAGTTAAAGTCATTTTCATGTGGTTGTTGTAATCACATTACCCTGTGAGAAAAGTTCGCCTTCTTAATGCGAATTAATGTCAATGATAATGTTCGCTAAAAATATGCCCAACAAAAATGAAATAACTTCCAATGCCTGGATTGAAATAATTCCCAGTTAAAATTATGAAATAAGTCCCAATGAATTGGGAGCTATTTCATAATGAAATAAGTCCCAACTTGCATGGAAAATATTTGGGAGTTATTTAATTTTTTTGTTGGGAGTTATTTCATTTGGGAGTTATTTCACTGCACCAGAAGTTAATGCCGGAAACTACACAGTCAAGCAGAAACTTCAGCATATAGGCCATAAATTTATTTCCGGAACAGAAATTTCCGCCCAAGAAGCAGTTTATTGCTGCATTGGCCTTCATCTTTCGGAAGCTAGCAATGCAGAAATATATATTAATACCTCTCGTCCTGAAGAACGAGTCCGTATAGTAAAACCTAGAGCACAACTTCAGAATCTTGCTGAAGGTTCTACCGATATTTTTTTGGCCGGTTTGTTAGAGCATTATACTGAAAGGCCTACCATTCTTGACAATGTTTGTCTAGCTGATTTTGCAGCTTTATTTAATTTTGTGAAATCAGCTAGAACGGCACAAGGTAACTCCGATAATGAAGAAGATATAGAAGCGGAAAATTCTTTAGTTCGAGGAGAAGCAGTTCCATTGAGGGATGGAAGCGGTTATGTAAAGAAGCTTACCAAACCGTGTGTAGTTCGGTCAAGAAGGTTTAGTCCAGACACAGCTAGGGACGATTATTTCAGAGAAATGGTAATGCTCTACCAACCATGGCGGGATGAACAACGGGATATTATAGATAATAATAATGAGCAAACCTGCGTAGAAAATCGAATTGCTATAGAGGAAAATCGAAAAAAATATGACGTATTTGAACAAAGGGAGCTTGAAAATGTTCTAAACAGATTAAGGGAGGGGGAAATTTCCATACCAGTTGAAATAGATAGACCACATATTGTTGACAATGAGTTCAGGGTACTGGCCCTTCCCGAAATAAACCCTGACATAAATTTATTAAACCTTAATGCTAGTGACCCCGAAATCAGTGAGAATGACGCCAATGGCACTCTAAGGCTCATCAAGCTTCCTCCATTATTTCCGGTTGAGGAACTGCTTGCATCCATTCAGACGCTAAACATGAGACAGAGAATATACTTAACTCATTTGCTTCACTATTTTAAAAAAGATCAGTCATTTTATGACTTTGTAGTTGGAAAAAGCCGCCTAATTTCATCAATATATCAAACTCTTAATGACTGTTTTAATTGCACACCTGGATCAAATCCAACCTCTCTGAAGGTTCTTCTTTGCCAGTAGGTGATAGATGGATTTTTTCACCGAATCCAAGCGATGCTTACAGCGTTTTAGTCGGCTCGGCATTATGGGAGCTCTTTGAATATTATGAATTGAATTAAATAATGATACAGCGTGTGGATCAACCGTTTGCTATTGCTTTGAACAATATGGCTTCTGGGGCTATGACCAGTGAAGACGTATCTTTGATTGCAAATAGAGTCGTTAATTCTGACCAGGTTCCCGACGAAGCAATTCACTTATTTTGGTCAAACGAGGAATCTGCCAACTATAATGCACTTAAACTGAGTCAAATTCCTTCTACTGCAGTTTTATCAATCGCTAAAGACGTAGTTAAAGGAATTGCCGTTAGTTGCCAAAATGCCAATATCTTAGAACGGGCCACACTATTGAAAACTTCGGAGACTCAGGGTCTTACGTATAGCTTAACGCTAAAAAACACGGCTAAATATATGATGACAGTAAATATCAACACAGGTGACGGTTTAGTAAATGGTGTAACTGGCCAGCTTATGCAGATAGATTTAGACTCATCAGTTCCAATAACACTGTGGATGAAATTTTTAGAACCTTCTGTGGGTTTGATAGCTAGATCGAAAAAGGCCCATCCTAACGAACCTTCGTGGACACCCATGGAGAAGACTGTTAGGGCCTTTCAATATAAGAGAAATGAGCAAATAACCATTGAAAGAAACCAGTTTCCAATTGTTCCTGCTGAGGCAATAGCCATTCACAAAAGTCAGGGTGCTACGTAGAACAAAGTGGCTGTTCACATCCGACCTAGAATGCCAAGATCATGGTGGTGGTGGTGGTGGTGGTTTTAACAACAAAATCACTCCCCGAAGGTTTTGGGGAGTGTTGTCGAAATAACAGTCCTTGGCCAGATATGAATCCGGTACGCTCCGGTACTCCCTTGCGGTACTGCCCGACTGTCGTGGGAGCGATTTGGTATGACCAGTGCAACCTTCTAGGTCATGTCATCCCCCCTTCCGAAAGAAAAGGGAAGATGGGTAATAAGAGGTGGGAGGCATCATATCCGTAGATCAACCATCGAGTTGCACATCATTACCTTTGTGCATATTGGTCGCCTCTTACGACCGGTATGCCTACCGCGGGTATATTCTAAGCCCCAACCCGCAGGGGTAGCCAAGATCATCTTTATACGTAGCCTGTAGTCGGGCTACTAGTGCTGATGGTCTATTTATATTAGGTAATTTTATTCCACCTAATCCTTTTTCTGAATCTGATCCTGTGTTTAGGCAGTTGAATGATCTCACCACCAAAAGCTTTGACTCCAACATTTAACTTTATGCTTTCTCGAACCTCTAGCCTTCAAATTATATTTCATAATGTTCAAAGTCTTCATGCCCACATAAACGATATAAATAATGACATCCTGATGCTATCCTCAGATATTCTGTGCTTTGTTGAGACATGGAGCTATCCATATGAACAATTTGACATTCCTGGTTTTGTTTCACTAAATGCTTTACGGATAGATAGCACCGAAACTGAAAACAGAAATAGGCGAGGTGTTTGAGTGTATGCAAGACCTAACTTTATTTCCGGAATCGAATTATGTAAGTTGAAACAAATTTTTTCTGGTCGCAAGGTTTTGGAAATCGTTGTATTCAAATGCAAAGATTATTACATATTGGTGCTTTATAGAAATTCAACATTCCCCATCAGGCATTTTGAATCAGAGCTGCGGAAGATTCTTGCTACAGATCTGCGTGATAAAAATGTCTTCATTTTGGGTGACTTTAATCTATGCCTTAAGTCTGGGAATAATAGAATCGAACATCTGCTTAGAGATTATAATTTCAATTCACTGCTAGACCCCCAATATTTCACCACACCTGCTGGTACGCAAATTGACTGGGCATTTTCAAATATTGACACTACCCATGTTAAGGCTATAACCTATGAAACAGTATATAGCTACCACGACAGCATTTGCGCCTCTTTTTATGAAAATAGTGAAACTATCTAAGTTAGATTAAGATATTTATATACTATGTGATTAACTGTAACTAATTGAGTACATATTTGTCTAATTCTTAAGAAGTATTATATTATAAACATTAGCTATTTATATAAATATTAAAAGCCTTTGTTTGAAGTAAATATATATAAATTTATTAATAAATTAAATTGAATTAACTGGGGAAAAAAATATGTTCTACTGATTACAAAATATCAAATGTTGACTTTTATAATAAGATTTATTTGCAAAGCTTAAAGCAAAATATCATACTAAGTCAAAAACCTAAGCAATATTACTTCCTTTCGGATAGATCGAATTCAATGTCACAATAGAAATATATTCCAAAATTTTACTGAACTTGTGTTTTGCGTTATAAAATCAATCCACCTACCAAATTTCTTTAATTTAGTGATATTCGTTTTCAAACTATCAAACTTTTTAAATTTTTCGATATAGGAAAAGGGGTGTGGTTATCGCCCGATTAAGCTCATTTTAAAAACCAATCTATTCCGAGCCTAAACAATAGCGAATTTGGTGGGCGCGGCCACGCCCCTTGCTTATAAAGCTTCAACCGCTTACATGAGCCAAAAGTACTCAATCGATCTTTTCAAGGGTTATACCATGCCCTATATATAACTTTGGAAAAGAAGGCGTGCCATGCCCATAACTTTTAACGTATTTTGGGAAATTTTTGTTATACGGATATATGTGTCCATTTATCAATATTTACATAGTTTTAAAAAAGTGGGTGGTGGCAAGCCCACGGATTTTATTATGTTGTTTGTCCCTATTTGAAGATCAGTTTTCATTGCAGGTCTTTATGATACTTTCACAGTGGCTTGTTAATAGTGAAATGTTGATATTGTGTTTATTCACTTGTGGGCGGTGCCACGCCCATTTTCCAAAATATTACCAAAAAACCTTTAAACAACACTAATAACATCATCAGGTGAATGAGTGTACTAAACTTTAGCATTATATCTTTATCAGTTAAACAGATATTGCATATTCCGGTTTAATAACTCTCGTTTAGAGAACTTTAGTCTAAAAGTGGGTGTGGTCGTTCACCGATTTTTCTTATTTTCTGTGGTAGTACTCTACATAAACATAACATGCCTGGTACCTAGTTTCGTAAATCTATCTCACACCGTTCTGAAGTTATTAGCAGTCGAATTTGAAAATTGCTTGACTCATAAGTGGGCGGTGCCACGCCCACTTTCCAAAATTTTGCAAAAATAATGTAAAGAATATGAAAATTAATGTATGTACCAAATTATATTATTATAGCGGTATCAGTTAATTAGATATGGGTTTTTCTATATTTCCACCTCCTTTCAAAATAACTTTTATGAAAAAGTAGGCGTGGTCGCGAAGCGATTTCGTTTATTTTTTATAGCTGAATTCAACACAACAATAGTATGCCCTCTACAAAATTTCGTTATACTAGCACAAACTGTTCTGAAGTTATTGAGAGTCAAAATTTGAAAATTTCTTCAAATATATGTGGGCAGTGCCACGCCCCTTTTCAAAAAGTTTCATAAAATCGGCCTTAGAACATCTAAATCAATACATATTGCAAATTGTATCATTGTAGCTGCTTCTAATATTGAATTAACCCGTTTTATACGTTTTTCGAAACTTTCGATATCGAAAAAGGGGCGTGGTTATGGTCCGATTTTACACATTTTCAATACCAATCTATTCTGAACCCAAATAAGTATGCATGCCGAATTTGGTGAAGATATCTCATTATTTGCTTAAGTTATCGTGTTAACGGACAGACGGACGGACAGACGGACGGACATGGTTCAATCAAATTTTTTTCGATATATGGAAGTCTATATCTATCTCGATTCCTTTATACCTGTACAACCAACCGTTATCCCAACAAAGTTATAATACCCTGTGTACAAGTACAGCTGGGTATAAAAACCAAAAAATTGGTGGCAAATCTGGCTTGAATACTTTTGTTGGACAGGGTTTTCAATCCCCTGTCATTCGATAATAAATTCATTCAATTAGAAATAAGAAATTGGGTAGTTATTGGCAAAGGTCTTAAAAAGAAAAAAATAAAACATAGTGGCAACCCTGGTTTAAATGTTCTAATTGGAAAGTTTTTTCAATCCTCTTTTATATGATACCAAATTTATTTATTTTGGACAGCGGTTCGGAAGCTATTCGAAAGGACTTTTATTCTGTCCTTAAAAAATAAAAGGACAAATATAACTTTTATTGCTGGCGAGAAAAAATAAAAGTCCGGATTTTTAAGTTATTATCGGACTTTTTTCAAAAAAGCCATGAAAATTTATTGCGGTCAGGATTAGAAATCCTGGGATGACAAAAAATTTAATAACTTTCTTCAGGGACAATATCTAACCCCGGGCTTTTATGATATCAAAAAAAAAATAACTTTTATTTTCCGTCACATATACATCAATTACACAATTATCCCAACAACTGGTTCGAACAGCACTGATTTCTTGAAAAAGAGTATGGCTTGCTGTACTCTTCGACCAACTGGAGCACTAATTGCAGCTTTTCTTCATCGTGTGTAAGTATGCGATTAAAATCCTGAACAAACTTAATTCCTCTTTCAGCGGCATCGTTAACGACAAAAATATCACGACCGAAGCTCCACCCTTCTTCAAAATCGAAAGCGGTATTCCAAGCTGATGGGTCGAGATTAAGGAAATTTTAGAACCCCGGATGCAGAGGTCGCTCGTAGTTTGATTTCAAAGACAGTATAATTTCATATATATGGCGCCTACAAGGAAAATTAAGTAGCTGGTGTTCTAACTTTTTTTCTAAAAGAACTGCAGCTCCGTTCGCAGCTGTAGTGTCGTATGAGAGACCTTTTATTTTGTCCAAAAGATTCCATTGTCTTAGCCGATTATTTATTTATTTATTTGAATTTATGGTTGTACAAGTAAGACTTCCGTCTTTTATAGTACATCTGCAGCATGGAAATAACAAAAGAATAAAAAAAAAAATTTATCTTAATTCTATTATACTAATTAAATCTTATAGATTATGCATTAAATCTAAATACATTCATTTTCGAGATTGTAATGAAAAGAGTGAGACTTGTTTTAGGAAAGACGAAGCAGATAAAGACAGATAGGAAAACAAAAAGAAAAAAGAAAGAAAAGAAATCAAAAAACCTTCAATTCGCAACAAGTTCAGTTGGACTTAAAATAATTGTGGATTAACATTTTGTAGTTACTCCGATTCATAGCAGATTTGACAGATTCTGGAATGGAGTTCCAGAGCCTCGCAGCATTAATAAAGAATAACCTTGACGATGACAAGTAGGAATATTTTGGAATTATCAGTTGTTGATGCCTTCTAGACCTCGTCAGTTGTATTTTTTCATAGAGATATTGCGGAGTTTTATCTTCTAAATGTTTGTACATGTATATACAGTTCCTTGCCGCCAAATAGTCTGGTGCATCCTAGAATTTTAGAGCAGACATTCTACGTAATATAACATATACATTGCGGACAACTCCGCTGATATGGTCAGAACAACTCAACGTAGAATTCAAAATAAAACCTAAGTTTCGTATCTTGTCAACAAAGTTTAAAACACTATTACCAATTGACAATTTTGGAATATCTTCAGTATATACTATACTGTTACTTAATTTTGTAACACAAATCTTCCACAAGACCCACGCGACTCGACAGATACAATTGAATGTCATCGGCATAACCATGAACCTTGACATACTGGCAAAGGAGGTCATGGTTTACTAAATCGAATGTCTAGGAGGCATAGTAGTGTAAGATTACCAAGATCAAATTGTATCCTAATGTCATCAATAATCTTCATCATAGCTGTAGAACAGCTATGTTTTGATGGAAAGCCCGACTGTAATGGTGATAGCAAATTATTTTGCATGACAAAGTCTGAAATTTGAGATGCCATTAGAGAAATACTGGAAGAATGCTTATTGGTCTGTAATCGCTTGGGTTACTGGCATTATTTTTTTTTTTGCAATTGGAATAATGACAGCCTTTTTCCACTCTACAGGAAAGCACGCGGTGGTAAAACAATGGTTAATAATATGAGTCAAAGTTCCCAGAACAAAGGGTAACACGAGTTTTACAAATTTTAGAGATATGCCATCATTCCCTACTGCATTCTATCTTATACTTATAATGTATGTAAAAACATCAGCCTCCATAACACTATTAAACTGGAACTTATCCCTTTCAGCAAAATTATCAATAAATATCTGCGCTGGAGTGCTAGTCGTGTTTGTGCAGGCGCTTGTGAAATGGCTATTAAGTAAATTTGGATCAACTTTATATTCAGCTTCAGTTTTCCCATGCACATTCAGTGTTCTCAAATTACGCCACAGATCTTTTGTTGGTAGAGACGATTTCAATTTCCTATCGCAATACAGTCGCTTAGAATTTCTTGCAATCCTTGTAGCTGCATTTCGAACAATTTTATATTGTGACAAATTATATAAATTACTGGTCCTTTTCCAAATCGCATACAGCCTATTCCGCGTTTTAAGTGCCGATCTAACTTGGTTACTGTACCAGGGGCAAGAGGTATTCAAAGCCCGAACAGAAGGAAGAGGTAGATGACGATTGAATAATTGGGTCAAGTTGTTATTTAAAAACTCCAATTTACTATTAACGGTTTCAAGCAACCAACACTCAGCCCAGTTAACATTTGAAAGATCAGCGTGCAGTTCTCTAACATTTACAGACTTCAAATCACGATACATGAAAACATTACTATTAGGTGGACAATTAAGCGACACATCCAGCGAACAAAACATTAAGTCATGGTCTGAAATAAAAAACATCTGCTCAAACTTCAAAACATGGTCACTACTAGATGTTATAAAAAGACCTAATAAGCTAGGAGTCAAATTGTTGGCATATCTAGTTGGCACAATGCTATTTACAATCGTGAGACCTGCAGAAGACACATGGTCAAGCAATTTCCATACAAAAGAGTCGCTTAAACGAATGTTAACATTAAAGTCCCCTCAAATAACACACATGAAACTAGAATTTTAGATACATTATCTGAAATTTCAGCGATGATGAACTCCGTGTCAGTTTGATTTGATACAGCTAAAGTGCTAATTGAAAGTGAAGACCTGCAATAAATTGCAACACCTCCACCTTTCTTATTTTTCCGATCATGTCGTATGAGATCATAGTTATGGATTCCATAATAAAAGTCGGAAATATCTGGGCTGAACCACGTCTCAGAAACACATATGACATCAACACCTGATTCCCCAAATATATCCCTAACATAGCCCAACTTTTCACTATTAAGGCTACGCGCGTTAAAGTGTACTATATTTAATCCGCTAGACATTTGGCATCAAATATTAATTAAACCTTTATGGTTACCATTAGTGTACTAGGCCTCTGTCCTACTGGGGTTTAAAGCAACAGCACCAAACATATGATCATATACCTACAAATATGGTATAACACAAAAAAACAGAAAGTATTTGAAGTGCAAAATAAGATGGACAGCACAAGATGAAATGGAAATCATTTTAACCATCAATAATAAACAGACACTGCATACAAAGAAAATTGTATAGAAAAGTAAAGAGAAGAACACAGAGAAAGGAACAGAAGAAGAACATAATTTGTTAAGTTTCTAAATTAAAAGCAACAACAATCAGAAAATACATATTTTTGTTATAACTTATGTTTTGGTGATAATAAGAGTATTAATTTCAGCTCTGCTGCTCACTAATTTTGTCTCACCTCCAGCCTGAGCTCTTACAAAGATTTTACCACGGATTGATTACACCGATGCTAATTGTTTTTTCCGCCAAAGCTCCGTTGCATGTTTCATTATTTCTCGCTGAGTTTCCGGCAGACTCTCATGCAAGTGGATAGCGCCGTAACCAGGCATCTCAATATCAGAGAGTGCTAATGACCTCTTCTTTGCCTTGCAAAACAAAGCGATCGACTTTAAGAGCTGCACACGGTCATTAGGTGAATACAGCTTTACAATAAAAGGAGAGGCATTGTTGGTTTTCTGTCGTCCGCTTGTTGTATTTCGCAACCGCAAAGCATCACGAATAGGTGGAGGTTGGTGCTCAGCTAACTTGCAAACTTTCTCAAAAATTTTAGGCAGACACTCATTATCTACTTGTGGGATAACGTTTATTATCACATCTGTTGATACTGCGCTGCTTTCAAGAGCGCTGAGCTGAGCCCTGGCAGTGGTCAACTCACTGCGAAGAGTGAGCACATCAGCACAAGCATTCTCAACTGCACTGACCCTTTTCTCTAATGCCAACATATTTTGCCTTACCTTTGATAACTCAGCGGCCAACTCACCAATCTTCTGCATTACTTTGCTTTCTGATTTCTCCGTCACTGCAGCCATATGTTCCATGATGGAGTCTCTTTGCTTATTCAACTTTTGCTCAATTATATCAGTCATACATATGTTCGATGATGATCTCTCTTTGCTGCTCTAGTTTCTTATCCATTCTCTCAAATGCAGCAGTTGATGTAGCGAGAGGTGTAGTAGCAGGGGAAACTGGATTTCTTGCGGTATTTCTCCGTGACATTATGTTTTGTATATGTATGTTTGTTTATGTGTTTTATTATTTATTAAACAATTTATTAAATGCTTTATCAGCTGTGTTAATACGGTCAGGTGAACCAACATGCGAATGTCAGCTACAAAACAGATCACAGCACACACGTACAAAAAAAACTTGAGGCAAATTTAGGTATTTTATGAGCGGAAATCAACAAATTAAAAGAACCGAAAGAAACACGTCCTACTCTACTGACATGCTAAATCTAAAAAATGAATTATATACCACTTCTGCAATATTTTCCCCAGTTGATGAACTTATTTTAGGTGCTCCGAGAAATTTGGTAGTCCCATTTTAACTTATTAGAACTGCAATTCGATCAACTTTGTTGCGACCTGCTAAGTCTTGCATAATTTTTCCGTCGAAATGCGCAATCAATGATCCGTCTTAAATTACCTATGAATGGAAAAAATAATCAGAGCTTATGGTGATACTTAACAACGGCTCTAAATTACATTATGGGAAAAACCAGCGGAAATTTCATGGAATGCTTTTGACCGATGTTCTTGACGAAGTCGATGAAGAGTACTACGGCAGAGGGCATATTCTTCTACTCGATGACCCAATGCTTCAACAGCGGCAATTAGTATATGGACTGCCATGACATCCGATACTTTTGCGTTGTCTAACGCAGCTACCAAACGAGTAGTTATAATAAATTAATTATACCTATCGCTGTAATGCCCACCAAATCGATTTTACACAAATTTTCGAGCGAACCTCGTGTCAGAACACGTGAAGTAGTTGAAATATTCTCTACAGTCGATGCAGTCATATTGAACAGCAAATATGCAATTTTAATTAATTAATCGTAGATTATAAGGTTTATTCCACTGACATTTACACTTTTAGTTCGATGTCCAATTTTATTGTATTTACAATGTAGATTCTACAAGTTAAGTTGCAGCTCAAAAGTGATTTTGGTTAAATTTTTTATCTCTTTGGTCACTTTGGAGCCGCTTTATTAAGTCACTTACTTAAACTGCCGAAATTTAGCCGCGCTTAAGTACTTTTTTGCTGACGAACCTTTCAGGTGCTTCGCGACACGTATTGGCTTCGGCTAACTTAAGCGTGGTGTCGAATTATCGCAGTAGATTTGATGCAAGCAGCCAGCCAAAGCTGTGCGAGCTATATACATTAAGGCGCCTCACGCTCCATACGAAAAAATGGACACCCTGCTTCCATCGGAATTATAAACTTCAATGTATTCTAAGACCTTGGTCAAAATATGTCGACAAAATATTAAGATTTACCGGAGCTAAACCGCGTTAAAAAAACGCTAAAAATATC
Source organism: Sphenella marginata (assembly GCA_951509765.1). Taxonomy (NCBI): domain Eukaryota; kingdom Metazoa; phylum Arthropoda; class Insecta; order Diptera; family Tephritidae; genus Sphenella; species Sphenella marginata. The sequence continues at coordinate 44,432,121 of OX608079.1, read as the reverse complement.
GTTTTTTATGTATAAAAGGAATGTGAAAAAATATTTTTTAGTAAAAAGCACCTGAGATGATGAATTGGCTGGAGTACAAAAGGTAAGCATGAAAAAGTTTTGTAACGAGCAGCCTTATTAGTTAGTTATTAGTTATAAGCGACATCGAGTTGTGATAACCAATGTTTGGTGACACCACCTTGTAATATGTTTGACAGCAGTTGCTGAAGCAACCGTGTGATTATGTCTTTATGTATTGGTGTTCACTTGATTGTTCATTTTTACGTAATTGAATTTGTTGGAATTTACGATATCTTCTTTATACATACATTTTTGCATAGTTTTTGTTTTTGCATATTTTTAGTCTCTTTTGTTTTTCCCTCTTTTAATACTTTGTACAACTATATGAAATTAGTACTGAATTCAAGCTCACTGAATAAAGATCAAATTACAATAATATTCGTCCATTTAACTTTTATCGAAATCACTGCGCTCAATAGGTTATGGGCCCAGTTGCTTAAAGTGATTTATACTTATTAAATTTATGGACGAAAAGAATATATTTGTAATTAATATCTCTGGCGTCGAAAGAAAAATTTCGGTTGAAAATTTACCCGTTAAAGAAGAAAATTCTCTAAGGAAAGATTATTCTGAGTGTGTACAGCAAATGCCCACAAATATGGCAGAGTCAAGAGTATATCAAATTCATCGATTTGATGGTACCAACTATCAGCTTTGGAAAAGACAAATGGAAATTTATATGACGGAGAATAAGCTTAAACCGTACATATTGGGTACAATTACACGACCTACCACAGATTCAGCGGCCTGGGACGAAAAGGATGCAGAGTCGCAAGCTTTCCTAATGCGTGGCTTGCAATTGGAGCAGCTCAAGCACTTAAGCGATTGCTCAACTGCAGCACAAATGTGGGCAAGGCTGAAGACTGTACATGCGGAGAAAAGTGAGCAATCAGCACAAGTACTCTTAGGAAAATTTATGAATTTAAAAATGGAAGAATCGGAACATGTATCCGATTTTATTGCAAGCATAACTTCACTGGCACAACGACTAAAAGATTTAGATTTGGAGCAGAAAACGCCAATGGTTATTGCTAAAATTTTGAGCAGTCTACCTCCCAAGTTCGATCACGTGAGAACTGCATGGTATGCGGTGCCAAGCACCGATCAAAGCATTGAAAAATTAACGGATCATCTTATTAACGAAGAAGCAATAATGAATTTAAGGCAAACAGAAGGCAATTCAACTCAAGGGCAAATAGGTAACACCGGTACAGCATATGCAATAAGCAGAAACAAAATCAAAAGCATTGAAAATAAAAGCAACAACACAATCAAGAGGCCAGGCAAATGCAATTATTGTAACAAATCAGGCCATTGGGCGCGAGAATGTTATAAAAAGGCACGAGAAAATTCGGACCGCTATGACAGCGAACGCAATCACACATCGAACCGCAGAAAAGGTGATAGACAAAATATGATGATTGAAAAGCAAACAACAAAATCCCATGATGTAAAAAGGAATGAAGAAGAACTGTTTACTCTTCAATCACTTTTATTGAGTACGTCGAATGACAACACGTTTTAAACCCGGTTAAGGGCGACACTGTTTATATACTAAACAAGTAAGGAAAGGGCTGTCTTCGGCTGTGCCGAAGGCTTTATACCTTTCATGAATACGCATATCTTTTTTAAGTGTCCTACATGGCCAAACCACATTTATCGGAGCAATCGGTAATATGGGAGCTATATGTTATGTAAGTCCGATCTGTATGATTTTCACTACACACATCACATATATAATAAGGACCAAACGTGCAAAATTTAACGTTTCTAGCTTTCTATTTTCAACATTTATAGCCCAAAACCCATTTATCGAAACTATCGATTGTATGGGAGCTATATGTTATGTTGATCCGATCTAGGTGATTTTCACTACACATATTACGCATATAATATGTACTAAACCTGCGAAATTTCGCTCTAATAGCTTTTTAATTGCAAGAGTTATAGGCCAAAACCCATTTATCGGAACAATCGATTATATGGGAGCTATGCGTTGTATCGGTCCGATCTTGCTGGTTCCGACAAATGATTAATCCTATCCAAAATGGCGCCTGCTTGCAAAATTTCATCGAGATATCTCCAAAACTGAGGGACTAGTTTGCGTTCAAACAGACGGACGGACAGACGGACGGACGGACAGACGGACAGACGGACAGACGGACATGGCTAAATCAACTCAGCTCGTCACCCTGATCATTTCGGTATACTTAATGGTGGGTCTACCTCTTCTTCTTCTCACACTTACAAACATCGGACCAAAGTTATAATACCATTTCATGTTCATGAAAGGTATAAAAATGTACTCTACGTTCCCGAATTGGATAGAAATTTCGTATCAATTTCACAAGCTACAGAAAAAGGTATTGATGTAGTTTTTCTTAAAGGTGGTCAGCGCGTTATATTTAAGAAAGGCGATAGTATTTTGGTCGACGGATACCGTGAAAATAAGTTGTATAGAATGAACTTGAAGCCTGGGAATGTAGCTGAATTAAACAGTGTAACTTCAATAAAGACTTGGCACGAACGTTTAGGTCACGTCAGTTATGACACTTTACGTAAAATGAACAACAACAACATTGTCAAAGGGCTGGATATTGACACTGTAGAAGGTGATAACTCATTTTGTGAAGGTTGCGTTTTTGGTAAGCAACATCGTTCAAGCTTTAACAAATTTAGTGCAAATCGATCCAAGACTCCTGGTGAGACGTTTCATGTAGATTTATGTGGAAAAATGAGCTCACCATCGATTGGTGGAGCGAATTATTTTATGTTACTAAAAGATGATTTTTCTAGATATTGCTTCGTGTATTTTCTGAAGGAGAAGGCCGACGTTTTGAATGCATTAAAGCAGTTTTATGCTGACGTTCGAGCAGATGGCCATAGCGTCAAGAAACTGCGATCTGATGGTGGCTTGGAATTTCACAACAATGCGGTGAAGCAGTTCCTTCTATCAAAAGGTATTAAACAACAATTCTCCACTCCCAGAGCGCCTGAACAAAATGGTTTTATAGAAAGGCAGAACAGAACTGTAGTGGAAACTGCTAAGGCTATGTTGCATTTTAAAGATTTACCATTGTATTTATGGGGTGAAGCTACAAATACGGCTGTGTACCTTAGAAATCGAATATCGTCAGAAGTGATTGGTGGAGCCACTCCGTTTGAGCTATGGTTTGGACGCAAACCCTGTGTTAAGCATTTGAAGGTTTTCGGCAGTGAAGCATTTATGCATATACCAAAAGACCAGCGAACAAAATGGGAGAAAAACTCAATAAAATGTATTATGGTTGGTTATAACGATGACAGTAAAGCATACCGAGTCTATGAACCTGTTTTCAGGAAAATATATGTAAGACGCGATGTGATTTTTAATGAAAAACAAAATGATTTGCATGAAACCACCGAAATATATACGCAAAACGATAAGCCACAGAATCAAGTCAAAGAACCTATTGAAGAAGGTCAAAGCAATGACAACGTTGGGATCGTAGCAGATTCGAGACCCACATTACCAAGAAGCCCGTATAACACACGTTTGAGGAAGAAATCAAATATAGAAGATGAAAATCTGAATTGCGCTGAGTTGTTTTTGGCAGAACTCGAGCCAAATAGTCTTGAAGAGGCAATGAATAGCGTAGATGCCAGAAAGTGGCAAGTGGCTATTGATGAGGAGTTGCAGGCCTTACAAGATAACAAAACGTGGATATTAGTTCCCCGCACTCCTGATAAACATATTATTACGAACCGCTGGGTTCTTAAAAGGAAATTAAATGCGAAGGGAGAAATCGAAAAATTCAAAGCCAGACTTGTAGCAAGAGGGTGCTCACAAAAATTTAAAATAGACTACGACGAAATATATGCACCCGTAGTAAGGTATGACTCAGTGCGTATTTTACTATCGATCGCCGCAGCTGAGAATTTTGAAATATACCAATTTGACGTAAAGACCGCATTTTTGCACGGAGATTTAGATGACATAATTTATATGGAACAGCCATATGGCTTTGAAGTAAATGACCAAGTTTGTTTTCTAAAAAAGGGGATATACGGTCTTAAGCAGGCTTCCAGACAATGGAACAAAAGGATAGTCGAATTTTTATTGAGTAATGGATTTGCACAATCATCAACTGACCAGTGTATGTTTACGTATACATCGCAGCATTTTATTCTATACCTGGCGCTTTACGTTGATGACGGTTTGCTTTGTGGAAATGACACGAATTTAATTCTAAATATATTATATAAATTACACAAAGAATTTTGTATAACATATAAAGAAGCAGAGTTTTTCGTTGGTATGCAAATTAAGCGGGACCGAAAGAAGAGAAGATTAAAGATCAATCAGTCTGCTTATATAAATAAAATACTTCATCGTTTAAATCACACTAATTGTTCTTCTGTCTCTTCCCCAACAGTACCTGGAGTAAGTTACACAAAATCCGAGAGCATCTCCAATGGTGAAATTTTTCCTTACAGGGAAGCTATTGGTTCGTTGATGTACCTTATGGTATGCTCGCGCCCAGATATTGCTTTTGCAGTTGGTGTTCTCAGTCGATATATGGAAAAGCCGAGTGTAACTCATTGGAAAGGGGTAAAGCGTATATTTAGATATTTGAAAGGTACTACCAATATGGGTATAACATTTTCCTCGCCACAGAATAATCAGAATAAGCTAATTAGTTTTTGCGATTCTGATTGGGCTGGTGACCTAGATACTAGGAAAAGCACTACGGGCTGCGTTATTTTGTTGAACAACAGTGCCGTAGCATGGAGTTCAAGAAAGCAAACACTGACAGCCACGTCAACCACTGAAGCCGAATTTGTGGCTTTATGCACAGCAGCTAAAATTACTATTTGCTTAAGGAAGCTCATGTCAGATTTGGGTATAGCGCAGCGTCAGCCAACAACGATTTTTTGCGACAACCAGCAAGCAATCACTTTAGTATTGAATCCACATTCATCAAAGCGTACGCGACATATTGATACACAATATTTTTATACATGCGATATGCAGGCACAAAACAAAATTAATGTTCAGTATATACATACTGATGAGCAGCTTGCAGATCAATTAACTAAGCCGTTATCAGTCGAGAAGCATACAAATTTAATATTCAATTTTGGGATGACATCGAGAGGGAGTGTTGGAATTTACGATATCTTCTTTATACATTTATTTTTGCATAGTTTTTGTTTTTGCATATTTTTAGTCTCTTTTGTTTTTCCCTCTTTTAATACTTTGTACAACTATATGAAATTAGTACTGAATTCAAGCTCACTGAATAAAGATCAAATTACAATAATATTCGTCCATTTAACTTTTATTGAAATCACTGCGCTCAATAGAATTCATTACTATAAACTATAAAATAGCATGTAAAACGAGAAGCGATATCATTTGGCGAACAAAAGGCAAACGGTAAGATTAAAAAGTAGAATCGGTCTACATTGATGTTAGACGACGCTAACTGGGCTGCACCAATGCAGTGGTTACTCAAGTAATACCTGCGCTGCTTGTTGGACGATGTTAAGTCGGCCGCTTGTATCGTTGTTGTTGTTAGTAATGACTATTTATGGCTGCGCAGCTTGTTAGAAAGCGCTAAGCTGGCTGCTTGCAAAACAGTAATAAAAAGTCTTGTGGATACACCTACTATGTTTTACTAAATGGTGTCTCTTCGACGGGTTGAATCCCTAAAACTGTATTCTAAATTCTAATGTTATATGTGCATTAGAGTACCCGTTAAACACAAAAGTTTGAATTTATTTGCTCCCCGCGCATTTCCGGATAGCTTGAGGAAAAAAAATAAGGTTTGCATTAAAAAAGGATACCTCTAGTGGGAAAATCCCAGGCCCCCAGGACCTAAAGGGTAAAAATAGGGTAAAAAAAGATACTAATAGCAAGCTAGTTATAACTCTTTATTAAGTTATCCTATGTAAAAAATGCATATAAGCAATATGGTCGAGAATAAATTAGTGAACATTTCTTGGGTAAATACTTTTGACCACCAAAGTGCTTTGTTGCACTTTTGTGCACTTGAGTGCAAAATTTTAGTGCAATAAATTTTTTGAAGCGCTTTTTTTAATGTTTTAAAGCCCGTGAATTACATGGTACTGCTGAATAAGGAATTGAATGGAATTGAGAACGAAAACTTACACTGAAGATGGCGGATCGCCGAAACCGGTTTGTAAACAAACAAAAATTGACAAGGGATGACGGAAAATCGTTCCAATATAAAAATTGAATGCACTTTAACCCATGTTAAACACTTTTTGAAAATGTTTACTTTTGTAGGTGAGAAAACGAAAAGAAACAAATTTTTTTTTATTAAATTTTAGTATGCGACCGATTGAATGAAAGCTTGCAGGGCATTGGGAAATTTTGAGTATTAGAAAGGTATGTATGTATGCATTTCAAAGAATTTCAAAATAAGTTCATGAATATTTTTGGATAAACGCTTTTGACCAGTCATGCGCTTTAATGCACTTTGGTGCAGTTTAATTAAAAATTTGAATGGACAAATTTTTCTGAATTTTTTTTTTTAATTTTCAACCAAGCCAATTATATAAGATTGATATCATCAATTAGAAAATTTAATGCCACTTAACCCATGCTAACCTTTTGAAAATATCAGAAGCGAAGAATTTTTTTTTACTAGGTGGTACTAAATAGTTGGTAATTGACGAAAAAATAATCCTCACAAAAAATGAGCGTCATTGCTTAACCCTTAGGGGTCGCTATTTTTTTTTTAATTTCTCCATACATTTTTTATGGAAAAAAATAATTTTTTTTTCAAAGTGATTTTTCTCATAATTTTTGAAACGTTTTCCAAAAAAACTTTATATATTCTTAAAGTGGAAACTTTGATCTGTCCAAAACTACCTTGAACGAATTTAACATTGTCGCTACTTTATTCAAATGGGCTTAGCATCGTGTGAAAAAAATAGCAAAGTAAAAAATTACAATCATTGCATATTTTAAGTTTCCATTGAAAATCAAATGGCATAAGTCGCTTCGAGCTGAAGTTGTATGGTTATGATAAGTGATTTTTAAAATAGTGAAAATTTAAAGGTTGGAAAAGATGTACCTTTGAGGATAGAATTCTGCCAAGTAAAAGAGATATGTTTGGCAGATTATTGTATGTAATACAAGATAAGGGAGAAAATGTGAAAAGAGGTGCATCGATTGGGGCGAAGGAAATCGCAGAAATATACGAGTCGTTCGATATTCCAGTAAAGAGAATCGACGGAATCGAAAAAATGATTATGCGCTGTTACAGTGAATATAATCAAGTGAAGAAAAAAAACGTAGCTCGAGAAAAAAAAATTCGTGAAACATTAGACGTGTTCTTTGACGTGTCCCATATAGATTCCCTTGAAACCTTAAAAATACAAAAAAGGCAAGACGTAATTGACTTGTTAAGTGAGTATCAAAAATCGTATCAATCAGCGCGTATTAAGGCAGAGTTAAGCTTCAACAAAGCGACCCCAGCTCTTAACGAAAGTTTTGATGACGAAACCAATTCCGAGCATTACGATAGTGAAAAAACATGCACGTCAGAATCAGAGGGGTCGGTTTATGAACCTCGCGAGAAGATAAAGAAGTTAGAACCTCGTGGTAGAATGCTGGCCTTTTGAAAAAATTCAAGAAACGTTCAAAGTAAATTCCACTTTTACAGTTCACTGGGATGGCAAGGTATTGGAAGATTGCACGGACCAAAATAATTTAGTATGTAACAGATTGGCAATAATTTTATCAACGAATGGCAACAGCAAAGTTTTGGGCATCCCAAAAGTTTCCAAACAAAGTGGGCTTATAGAAGTTTCCGCAGTTTATTCCGCTATAATGGATTGGAATGTAAAAACCAATGTGATGGCAATGTGTTTCGATACCACGTCGAGCAACACGAGCTGTTCTGTTGGTACATGCGCCGTATTAGAGCAAAAACTTAACAGACGCTTGCTTCGCCTACCATGCAGACATCATATTATGGAGCTCTTGGCAGGCGCTGCATTCAAGGCAACTGTAGAACCGAACTCTTCAGGCCCTAGGATTGAACTATTTGAACAGTTTAGAAAAGCATGGCCAGAGCCATGCCATCTAAATTTTTATCTTGGTATTACCGATTCAGTGGTAGCTGAACATTTTCCGGAAGAAGTTAGAAATGAAATTAAAGATTTTATAAATGATCAACTGCAAAATAAAGTCGATGACACTCGACACGATTATGTGGAAATGCTTAAGCTATGTTCGCTTTTTATTGGAGAGAAAATAGACGGTTATAATATTTCGAAGCCGGGGGCGATCAGTCGTGCCAGATGGATGGCGAAAATAATATATTCTCTAAAAATATTTATGTTTCGCAAACAGCTCGCAATTTCAGGTAGTTATAAGAATAGCACTATGAAATATTGACATGTTTATTTCCATCTTACGTTTTTTATATTTTCTAGTTTTTCTTTCATTTTTTTTATGTTTTTTAAATGAATTTACCTTTCCAGGCCCTTTATTAGAAAACATTCGTAGGTTCAACATATTCATCGTTCGTATTTACTTAAGAAACTGGTTTCTTTCACAGTTGGCACCAAACGCGCCATATAATGACTTCAAACTTTTGAAAGAATTGGAGAATTACAAAGGAGTCGATAGAAACGTTGCTGATTGTGTGCAAGGCAAATTACGTAGGCACTTGTGGTACCTTAACGAGGCTAATGTTGCCTTGGCGTTCTTCGACGAGGAAGTGGATTTTGAAACCAAAAGGAAAATGGTACGAAATTTAAAACGAGAAGGTCATCCCGAACATCCACATCGAGCAAATTTAGCTGTAGATGAAATTATATCATCTAATTTACATAGCTTTGTCACCAACAACACTTACTACTTTTTCGAGACAATTTTAAATGAAAAAATTACTGGTGTCAATTCAAAATTTTTAATGGAAGATCCAGCTATTTGGGCACAAAATTCTAGTTATCTTTCGGCCAAAGAAATCGTTAAAAAATTATTGGTTGTAAATGACATTGCCGAAAGAGGAGTCTCACTTATGACCCGGTTCAATGCAGTTTTGACACATCAAGAGCAGCAAAAACAATACATTCTCCATGCGACGGAATGTTATTATAAGGCTTTGCCAACAAAACAATACTCAAAAGAAAATTTTTTAGAATATTTAAATAAGAACTTTCCCAAAAGTACTATCGCACCCTCATTGTAAACATAAGTACCTACTTTTATTTACTTAAATTGTTTAATTTCACTACATTTCAAGTTATTAATATTTAAATTTGAACCATTAAATATAGATACACTTACTATATTTAATGGAACGTTGAACTGAAAATACCGTTTGTCTCGAAATCCTTTTCACACCATAAAAGAGCAATTTTCCCATAAATTACTTACTAATTACTTACTATAAATAATATTATGAAAATATCCGCAAAAATACAATACAAAGACATTAAACTAAAACTTAGAAGTTTTTACAAAATTCAGGAAAATTTCTCGAGTTTTCATCAAATGGAAACTTAGTTTTTCCGCTCCGATATTTTCAAAAATGGGATAGCATGGGTGAAAGGGCATTAAATTTTCTAATTGATGATGTCAATCTTATATAATTCGCTTGGTTAAAAATTAAAAAAAAAAATTCAGAAAAATTTGTACATTCAAATTTTTAATTAAACTGCACCAAAGTGCATTAAAGCGCATGACTGGTCAAAAGCGTTTACCCAAAAATATTCATGAACTTATTTTGAAATTCTTTGAAATGCATACATACATACCTTTCTAATACTCAAAATTTCCCAATGCCCTGCAAGCTTTCATTCAATCGGTCGCATACTAAAATTTAATAAAAAAAAATTTGTTTCTTTTCGTTTTCTCACCTACAAAAGTAAACATTTTCAAAAAGTGTTTAACATGGGTTAAAGTGCATTCAATTCCTTATTCAGCAGTACCATGTAATTCACGGGCTTTAAAACATCAAAAAAAGCGCTTCAAAAAATTTATTGCACTAAAATTTTGCATTCAAGTGCACAAAAGTGCAACAAAGCACTTCGGTGGTCAAAAGTATTTACCCAAGAAATGTTCACTAATTTATTCTCGACCATATTGCTTATATGCATTTTTTACATAGGATAACTTAATAAAGAGTTATAACTAGCTTTATATTAGTATCTTTTTTTACCCTATTTTTACCCTTTAGGTCTTGGGGGCCTGAGATTTTCCCACTAGAGGTATCCTTTTTTTAATGCAAACCTTATTTTTTTTCCTCAAGCTATCCGAAAATGCGCGGGGAGCGAATAAATAGATATGTCGGTGTTTTTCATATATCCCACGGGTACTCTAATGTGCATGCAATATTATTGTAATTCGATCATGTTTGTACATAACAATCTAATACAAATGTACTTGCATCTCGTTTGCTGGCAATTAAACTTGTTTCGTACATACACATACTTACGTGTATACAAAAATAAATAAAACACGAGTGCTTTGAGGGAAAAAGGCCGTAGCCAGAAAAAACCCTTTTTATTAAACAAACACTGCACACAATACACTTGGCCCTAGCACACCGTACCTATATATTCCTAGCACACAACAATATAATATAATTCTTTTATATTAGCACTAGCACACATAACTTCTTATTCGTAATTCCATCTTTCTGGCAACGCGTATTGTCTATAACTAACTCACTCGCTGAACTCCATCGTTGCTCTTTTTTTCTATATATAAACTCACTCAATCGAGGCAAGCCATGACAAGCTGCATTCAATAACGCATTTAGCAATCTATTCGGGCCGGCGCATTGCCCTACGCGACAATTAAGACGCCCAATGGCAAATGCCCCTGTACGAAACAAAACATAATAAAATCTAATTTATTGTGCAACAACCCACTACAATTGGCGCTTAAACATGAGGCAAACGCTAAGGTGCAAAGTAAGAGTACAATTTTATGCAATCGAATTTGTCTGTTCGTCGAAGCGTCGAGCGTATACTCAGTAGAATGGCACTTTCCGCAGAGCAATTTGAGCGAATAATGCAGGGTCATTCAGCGCCTGCACGGCACGTTTTCGTGGCCAGCGAAATACTACCATAGTGGAGGAATTTATCTCGGCAATTTCAACTTTCAAAGCAGTCGAAAATATTAGCGACTAGGACGCCGTAAGTGGCATGCCAATGCTGCTGGAAGGAGATGCTTCCGAGTGGTGGAGTGGCGTGAAGAGCAATGCAACAAGCTTTTCTGATGTAGTAAGCATGATTCGTAATTCGTTCTCGCCTCCAAAACCAGCATGGCGTATATACGCCGAACTTTCCGAAGATAGGCAACAGAAAAACGAAGCTATTGACAGTTTTATTCGAAAAAAGAGAGCCTTGTTTGCACAACTACCTAGCCCACGGCGTCAAATTGACCAAATTGATATGATATTCATAATAATACATGCGCAAGTACGTAGCAAAACAGTGTGCAGCAATATTAATACTTTTGACGATCTTCGCACAAACGCAGTAAGTCTTGGAGCATGGCGGCTTCCGAAGGTGAGAGTTCGGCACATTGTTCGTTCTGTCGCAGCAAAGGTCACACCGTTGACAAATGTTTGAAGAAGCAGAAAAAGGAGGGAGAAATGAGACAGAGTATCACTGCCACTGCACTAGCGGTAACGGCTAAGCCGAAGGTAGCGTGCTATGGTTGCAACGCCGCTGGTTACATACGTGCAAATTGCCCTACGTGCAGCTCCAAAAATTGTAAACCGTCAGATACTGGCTATGTTAATTTTAATGCATTAACCGCAGTCGGAAAAGGGAGAGATATCCCTGTCGTAAATGTCAAACTTTTTGGCGTTCCTGGTCAGGCCTTTTTCGACACAGGAGCCCGCACTAGTGTAGCCAGTTCGAACTTAAAGCGAATAATGGATTTCAAAGGCTGCAAATATGAAAAAGTAAAATGCGAAATCACACTGGCAGATGGTAGCCGAGCGATGCAGGAATGTTTGTCAACAATATGTAAAGTTATGGTCGGTGGGAAATGCCTGAACATAAAATTTATTGTTTTGCCAAACGCTACCCAAAATCGTACTCGGCTTGGAGCGGACTTCCTCGAGCAAGTTGGTATTGTATTGACCATGGGCCAAAATGCCGAAAAGTCAAATGTTGACAACAGGAATAGTCGAAGAGTGCCAGTCAGCATGGGCATCTCCAGTGGTGATGGTGTCAAAACGTGACGGAGGTACACGCGTGTGCGTGGATTATCGCAAGCTAAATGCTTTTACGGAACCTGATCGCTACCCTTTGACGTTATTTTTGAAAGACTAGAGAAATTTAACCTACGTTTCAATAATGTCATATGTCGTTCTTGTTGCTCAGAGGTGAAGTAATTGGGACATTTGATGACTCCCGCCGGGATAGGTGTCGACTCAGAGAAAATTAATGCCATAACACTACGTTGCGCCCCAAGGGACGTAAAATAGCTGATATTGTTCATTCAAAACTGTTCGTGGTACAGAAGATTTGTTAACCAGTACGCCGAAATAGTCAAGCCACTCACTGACTTAACGAAAAAGGATATTACATGGACATGGAAGGATCCTCAACGCAATGCCTTCCAAAAGCTGAAATATATGTTGACCACATCGCCAATATTGAAACAGGCAGAAGATAGTCTCACTTTTATAATAAACACATACGCAAGCGCCTATGCTTTTGGAGCGGTCTTACTTCAGGGAGAGGGAAGCGAGGAACATCCAATTGAGTATGCCAGTCGTCTCCTAACGAAAGCAGAGAAGAACTATACGACGCCGGCGCGAGAAGCTCTTACTATTCTTTGGGCCAGCGCTAATTTTAGAGGCTACATAGAGGGAGCGGATGTCATTTTGCTAACGGATCACCAACCATTGAAATGGTTACTTAGCGTGAAGTCGCCTACTGGTCGTTTGGCAAGATGGGCGTTACAAATACAACAATATAATTTTAAAATCCAGTACACGCCAGGACGAACAAATATTATAGCTGATATGATTCTCGACCCCCATGTGATGACGATGTACAAAGTGTGACGACGCAAATAATGGTGTTACAGATCGACTTTCCTCACAAAAGCGCAACCCAGGCACGCGAAGAACAGCTTCAGGATGTATATATTAAAGAAATTGTTGAATCCCTCGAGTCAGCAGATGAAAATGCCGGCCGTTGGATTAATCGCGGCTATATTATCAATGAAGGCGTCCTGTAGCGCGATTTTGTAACTTTTAACACCTCGACGAGTGTTAAGCTTGTCGCCAAATTTCGGTGTTTGCTTTTAACGAAAGTGCGATTCTGTAACTTTCCTTAACACTTTTTAGTGTTAACTGTTTCATGTAAGTTAACACACTGCGGCACCCAACATGTTGCATTCCCACACTATACCAATACACGTGCCGCCATGTCAGCATAATTGCAGTTAGCTACAACCTAACACCCTAACTCAAGGCCAGTCGCTTCAAACCGTATTTACCTGTGGGCTTATGCAATAGGAACCTCGCCAGACATAGTGTCAGCAAAATGTGTTTCACACGATTGTGAAATACCTGCACATGGCATCGGTGCATGCTAACCGTGGGAAGCGGGATTCTAAGCCGGCGCACCAAAACTCTGCGCATGAAGACAGCAGCGCGAAACGTTATAAAAGAGAGCAGCGCAGAATTAAGGGGCAGTTGCGTGTGGACTACTAACCTAGTTAGTAATCGTTCTTAAAGTTTTGGTGAAACTATTAACCCATTAAATTTGTAAAACTCTAATCTATTGCGTTTTATTTCCAGGGCAAGTTGGCCCTTTAATTTTTTTAGTGTACCAGGACCTTCAGTCCTTAACTGGCGCCCGAGCAGGGACCAGTAGTGAAGTGGAAAAGTATTAGGAAGAGTGAAGTGAAAAATAGCCTTAAGGGCAGAATTCTAAAAAGCAACTAGGTTGCTAGAAGTGGAAAAAATTAATAAAAATATAAGGAAAGCAACAAGGTTGCTAGATGTGTAATTTGTAATACTCGCAGTCGTAATTAGAGTGATTGTCTCGGTTGCCCCGCGAGCTTTTGCTTTCAATGCTCCGTGCTTGTCCAAATATGCTGAGCGTCCTCCTGTGGTACACAATTACTGGTGCAGCTTCCTTATTATTGTATTGATTTCGTATTGTAGGAACCAGGCGCTTTAATTTATGTTGCGAAAAGATATATATACGACTATGTGTGTAAAAGTCGCTGATCACGGACAAGAATTGTAGTAACCGGCAACAAAGTTATTATTTATTCGCAATTTTCAAAGATGCATATTTATTACAAAGCGCCACTAAACCCAGTAGAACACCATGTAAAACACTTTCAACCTTATATTTATGGTTTTGGTTCACAATATATATATAGATATATTAAAAGAAAGATAATTTGTAAACTATATAAAAACTTGGAAAACCCGGTGTGTATGCGAAAAAAATAGAAAAATTGGAATAATAATAATGATGGCCGCCCCCACATCAGCTGTTTTTTCATGCCGCGAATTGATGTGGGGTGATTTACGCAGGGTTGCCACACGTCCCAATTCCAAAACTATGATAAAACCCCTTACCCTGAATTTTCCATATATAATTACCATCATTGAATTACGCCATTATATCATTGTTATAGATTATACTATATTTCCTGCGAGTGAATTATACTATATCTCATTCTGAATTATATTATATTATTCACCTTAAGATATAAACACACCCTTAGCTTAAGTATGAAATATGGAATCATTTGGGACGTGTGGCAACCCTGCGTAAATCACCCCACATCAAAACAGCTGTTTTTCTATTTTTTTCGCATTTGGCTTTCATTTAGCCTGAGGGTTGGAAGTTGCCTAGTTAGACGGGGTAGCACTATTGCCTGGGCTTTACGAGCACAGCTTATTAGATGTTTGTACCACTCCGCCTCCCATACCCGAGATTTCAAATAGGGAGTGGGTATAGGGAAGCCGGAGTTTTGTTTGAGATTGGCGGATATGAAGCTTCTTTCAGAGCCTTGATCGACTAAGGCTCGAAGCTTGAATAGGTCCCCTCTATGTTCTACCAAGACAATTGCTGTAGGGAGTATGATTTTGCTATCATATTCAGCATGGAATGATTGTACTTGGGATGTGTTAGGTGTAGAGGGATCGCTTTCATGGGGTGCCGCCTGGTTCACGTCCTGAAGCCTTGGATTGCTGGCTACCTGAGATCTAGGTCTGTGAATTCCAGAGCTCGTACTGGGAGAAGCTGTGTCGTGAAGCGTGGTGTTATGTCGGCCTTGGCAGTGCATGCACGTTCTCGCTAAACAATTTTCGCAGATATTATTGTCTCTTACGAGATATTATTGTCTCTTACGGGCTGCGCGGAACCGAGTACAGTAATCTGTAAAAATATCTGTTTCAGATATAAATTTATTTTCAGCCACGGTAGTCATTCTAAATTGAGATTTGCTTAACTTGACTTTAGCAATTTTGGGAGATTTTATCGACCTTTTCTTTTATTTACGCAAACAAATTTTTTAACTGGGAATTCAGCAGTCTTGTACCACTGCTCAGGGGATGTACTGGTCTAAAATTTGTATGTACGCGTTGTCCACGGTAATGATATACGTCTAAATGGATATAATCGCAGGGCGGTAATTTATAATTTTAACAATTACTTTTTCGGGATTTGCAACACTAATTTAGGGTGCTTATTAATTCAAGTTTCACCGAAATTGAAATTCTTTAAATTTTGGGAATTTGGTTTAAACAACCAGTGAAATTTAAAATAATTTTTTTTGAGATGAAAATTTTGCGTTTATGCCCACTGTATTTGAACGTTTATATATATGCATTTACTGCAAGAGATTTTCAGTATATTTCTTACACTGTATGCGTGTGAAATGTCGCCGTACCTTATTTGGGTTCACCGATATTTATATACACATAAATATTTGGCGGGAAAATTATGGTATTTGGCGGGAATCTATATTAAAATTTAGGGATTATAATTTTAGATTATTATATATATATATGAGCAGGGGCTGGTTTTTTCAATGGCGAAGAAGGACCATGTGTAATTTGTAATACTCACAGTCGTAATTAGAGTGATTGTCTCGGTTGCCCCGCGAGCTTTTGCTTTCAATGCTCCGTGCCTGTCCAAATATGCTGAGCGTCCTCCTGTGGTACAGAATTACTGGTGCAGCTTCCTTATTATTGTATTGATTTCGTATTGAAGGAACCAGGCGCTTTAATTTATGTTGCGAAAAGATATATATACGTAGTATATGTGTGTAGAAGCCGCTGATCACGGACAAGAATTCTAGTAACCGGCAAAAAAGTTATTATTTATTCGCACTTTTCAAAGATGGGTATTTTATATTTATTTCAAAGCGCCACTAAACCCAGTAGAACACCATGTAAAACACTTTCAAACTTATATTTATGGTTTTGGTTCCCAATATATATCTATATATTAATAGGCTAACACTCTCCCCATAGTAATTTTTGCAACCCAACTTCATATAGCATTTATAGATAGATCCCTATAAAAGTTATATTGCCATCTTGGTATGGACTATTTCTACTGTCTCGCGAAAAAAAATTTTGAAAATCATGCTTTGTTTATTTGTTATTAAACAAAAAAGAAGCCTACAAACTTTCCAGAACTCTCCAACTATTTTGTAATCTCCAATAGCACAACATATATAAAAGCTTTTACCAAAAGCCAAAACTACAGTATGTAACTGTTTCGATGTACGATAGATGGACCCGTGCGCGCCTTGCGTAAAGAATTTCACCACTACCCTTAGCGACATCTACAACCCAGTAAATAAAGTCTCTGATTCACAACAGAAATGTTATACATGATACAGCAATGGTAAAGGTGCCGGCTCTGATGCGTGCGTTTACAGGTTCAAAAGCACGGGTTCGGGGCAGGTTAAGGTTTTTTTTTTTTATAAATTATATTTGCCTTGAAACATATAGTAACATATGAAAACCTTTTATCATAATATTTTTTTTTAAATTTATTGAAGATTGGCCAGAAAAATATTACCAATTGTCTCATTTAGAGCAAAGCTGTAAATAGACGCTGAAAAGTATAAGTAGTTGCTGGCGTCATTTTAAACAATTTTCCTTGCTTTACAAGAATTAAAAAAAAAACAATTTCCATTTTTGTCTTCACCGAGAATCAAAGTTAGGTGTCCTGCAATTAGTATACATTTATACCCATTTTGGTATAAAAAGGGTACAATTAGTGCCTTCATAGGACATGCTCGAACAAATGTGACCAATTTATTCCACTATTATAAACAAGTAGTAGTCTACTACAATAAAATATTGGAAAAGTATATTTTCTAAGCAGAAAATGTATTTTTCATACTAAGAATGAAGTTAGTTATATAGAATAAAATATTTTGATAGCACCACCAGAAGAGGAACTTTCAAAAATAGAAGAGAAAAAAGAAAAATGTCAAAATCCATGCAAAGAAATGTAAAGCAGGAGTTATTACCTTTCAAATGTTGTTCAAAATAATCTGTAGCCTTACTACAAGCCGAAATCTAATCACTTCAGTTGGTGCATGTTTTCATTACCTTATGAAAAATTTCAGCAGTATCTATATATTAATAGGCTAACACTCTCCCCATAGTAATTTTCGCAACCCAACTTCATACAGTATTTATAGATAGATCCCTATAAAAGTTATATTGCCATCTTGGTATGCACTATTGTGCTTTGTTTATTTGTTATTAAACAAAAAAGAAGCCTACAAACTTTCCAAAACTCTCCAGCTATTTTGTAATCTCCAACAGCACAACATATATAAAAGCTTTAACCAAAAGCCAAAGCTACAGTATCTGACTGTTTCATTGTACGCTAGATGGACCAGAGCGCGCCTTGCGCAAAAATTTCACCATTACCCTCAGCGACATCTACGACCCAGTAGATAAAGTCTCTGATTCACAAAAGAAATTATATACATGATACAGCAGTGGCGCAGGTGGAAAGGGTGCCGGCTCTGATGCGTGCGTTTACAGGTTCAAGAGCACGGGTTCGGTTCAGGTTAAGTTTTTTTTTTTTATAAATTACATTTGCCTTGAAACATATAACATATGAAAACCTCTTATCATAATATTTTTTTTTTTTAATTTATTGAAGATTGGCCAGAAAAATATTACCAATTGTCTCAGTTAGAGCAAAGCTGTAAGTAGACGCTGGCGTCATTTTAAATAATTTTCCTTGCTTTAAAAGAATTAAAAAAAAAAACAGTTCCCATTTTTGTCTTCACCGAGAATCCCGATTCACCGAGAATCCCGAGAATCGAAGTCAGGTGTCCTGCAAGTAGTATACATTTATACCCATTTTGGTATAAAAATTGTACAATTATACACGCTCACGCATATGGGCAATCCTGTAAGCTCAAAGATTTTAAAACTCATTCATTTTACATACATACATTCATATATGTACATACTTATGAGGGGAAGCCATGCGATTATAAACGTTACCGAAAAATTGAGAAATCGTCATTCTCTCTGCCGAAAATTTCTGTGCATTTGGTTTCTTCTACTCGGTGCGTGAAACACTTGCTCAAATTTTCAAATTTTTTGCCCTCATTCCTTTTACTAACCATAGATAAATAGATTTGAGACTCTTCGTTTCGAGAGAGCGCGTCAAAATGCACATTTTTTATAACATTTGTCATTGGTGCCACTCCGTGAAAGTGGAGTAAAACTGAGTAATGGTATTTTCATCATATATTTTGGGAATTTTAAAGGTTTTGCTTTTAATTGGACTTTTAAGTGGTAAATAAATTTTTCGAAACTTATATTATAAAAAATATGACAAATTAACGTATCTGCAGGCAGAAATAAACAAAAATATATGTACAAATGAAGTTTAAATGCATCATATAACACTGCCATGAGTTGATAATGAAATATTGAATTTATTGGTAAATATGGATTGATAGGATCAAAAGCACAATAAAAACCGTTGTTGAGTGCATGGGGGCTGGTCCTTTACTTAAAATTTCTGAAGTTCTTCTAACAAAATCAATAACATAAGGCCAAGTAAAAAATGTACTTAAGGTTTTTCGTTGATAAATTTTGACTGGCTTATAGTATTGACCTTCCGCCTGCATATTATTATCAGGGACACCGAACCGCATGTTTTGATGTAGCACTCAACATTTTTCATAACTTCTACCCTTTGACCCCAAAGCTAAAGAGTTCCCGACTATTTCGGTACATTTTTTCGAAAATAAGTATTTTATTTCAAAGTTTTATTTTTAGAGGAGCTGAAGAAAATTTAAATTGGTCGAATTTCGACCACGGGCGATACTAGTATATATAGATATATTAAAAGAAAGAGAATTTTTAAACTATATAAAAACTTGGCAAAGCCGGTGTGTATGCGAAAAAAATAGAAAAATTGGAATAATAATAATGATGGCCGCCCCCACATCAGCTGTTTTTTCATGCGGCGAATTGATGTGGGGTGATTTACGCAGGGTTGCCACACGTCCCAAATGATTCCATATTTCATACTTAAGCTAACTGTGTGTTTATATCTTGAGGTGAATAATATAATATAATTCAGACTGAGATATAGTATAATTCACTCAAAGGAGATATAGTATAATCTATAAAAATGATATAACGACGTAATTCAATGATGGTAATTATATATGTACAATTCAGGGAAAGGGGTTTTATCATAGTTTTGGAATTGGGACGTGTGGCTACCTAAGTCGCGTAAACAGTGAAAAAAAAAAAAAATTAAAATCTAAGGAAAGCAACAAGGTTGCTAGAAGTGAAAAAGAAATAAGAAAAGCAACAAGGTTGCTAAAAATAAAAGGAAAAAATAAAAAGCAAGAAGGTTGCAAAAAGTGAAAGGAAAAATTAAGAGCAACAAGGTTGCTAAAAGCGAAACCTTAAAGGAAAAATAAAAAGCAACAATGTTGCTGGTGGTGGACAAATAGCCCCGAAAGGCAAAGATAGTGAACAGCAAATGATCGTGTGGATCCTGTGAGTATCATAACTATTTTTTTCTTTTTACCTACAGATGGTGACTAGGTCAAACATGGACTCACTACAATCTACGGTGACAAACCTGACTGGAGCGGTCTACGCTCTTCTTGAGCAGATGACGAATATAGAAATGCGAGTGTCTTCCTTGGACAGCCTTAGGTCACGACTCATCGTAGGTGAGGCATCTAATACTCCGACATAGGAAGTAGAAATAGTACCACGCAGCCCAATGACAGAGGCTGACTTGAAGGACATCTCGCGTCTTCCAGACTCTGTTAAGGAGCTTCGACCATTTGACGGCAGCCCAGTGCAGTATGTATCCTGGATACATTCTGTGGAAAGCATACTGGCTGATTTCAAGGTGGTTAGGGATAAGCCGATATACCGTGCAATTCTTCAGCACATACGGCAAAAGGTGCGAGGTGCTGCCGATGCTGCCCTAATATCTTACAGTATTTTCGACTCCAACTGGAGCGCCATAAAGGAGTGTCTATCTCTCCACTATGCTGATAAACGCGATATACGTACATTGGAGTATCAACTCCACCAACTTTCCCAAAAGGATTCATGGCTGGACGAGTTCTACGCTGCCGTGAACCACCAATTTTCGCTTATTATAAATAAGCTGAAGACGGAGTCATACTCCGAAGAAACGGTTAAGGTGTTGATAGACACTTATCGGAACCGTGCCCTGGATGTGTTAATCCGTGGGTTGAACGGTGAACTGAGCAAAATGCTCCTGATTCAACGCCCCAAGACTTTGCCAGAGGCTTACTCAGCATGCCTTGAGATTCAAAATACCAACTTTCGCAATTTTGCAATGCACACGGCACGACCCAATAATCGTGTCGTGATACCAACCAATTCAATTCCAGATCGTATGCATGGCTTTAGTGGTAGCAAGGCACCTCCAATTCCACCGAAACCAACATGGCGTCCTCAGGAACGCAGGTTCCAATCTGATAGACGAAGTCACCAGTTCGCACCAAAACGGGATACGCCCTCAACGTCACAACCGGCTGTCGAAAAAATGGACGTAGATCAATCAGTACGTGCACGCAAGGTAAATTACATTAATCGCCCGAATCCATTCAAGCGGGGTGCAAATTCCGAAAATCTTCCGCGCAAACAACAAAAGCTCTTCAATCTAGAGACAACCGCGGATAACGAAAATATGACCAATTATGTGGAGGCCGCTAAAGAGGAAAATTTTCTGGACGACGGCCATTTAGCGTACCATACATAGAGTACGTTCTTCCTGGCGGCCGCACACTAGATTTCCTTGTTGACACAGGTGCCAACAAAAACTTTATCAAACAAGCGGTCGCCAAACAAAGCATCGCAGTCCACAACCCTTTTTCTGTGAAATCGGCTGGCGGGAGTATACCGGTAAATGAAAAAATTAATTTAAAAATATTTAAAGATGTATGTATTAGCTCGGATATAACTTTCTTTGTGCTCCCGGGGTTAACATCCTTTGATGGAATCATAGGGGATGACACACTTAGGGATATAGGCGCGATAGTCGATAGAAAATCGAATACCGTGACTATATCCGACTCCTATCCTATTCCCGATATCAACGCGACTTTATGCAGTTTGGGAAAGTCCCGTTACTATACGACTATTGACTTAAAGTCAGGATTCCATCAAATTCCCATGAAGGAATCCGATATACCGAAAACCGCATTTTCCACGATGAATGGAAAGCAGACATGCACAACGAAATAAACAAAAAAGAAATTGTTTCAATAATTTTACAAAAAAGTTATTTAAAAGTTTTTTGTTTTGCCAAATATCAAAAGCAAAAGGAATTCTGATTCAATAATTATCAAAAAAAATTAACTTTTCGAATTTTGTTTCGTTTACAACAAAATACAAAATCAAAAGAAATATTGATAAGTTTTGTAATATTTCCAAGTATATTTGTATACATACATATATGTATGTATGTAGTAATGTATGTATGTATAAAGCATATATTGATAAATGTAGCATGAAAAGATAAAGGAACATTTTAATATATGTAAGTACATATAGATATTCAAAGATGTTATTCAACAATTATACAATATATTGCATCACTAAAAAATATTATAATGAATTAAGGCGTAATATTAAAATTGCCTCAGTGAGGTCGTCGTTTAAATTTGACCTATAGTCATTTAACACGTATTTTAAAGTTGAAAATGCCCGTTCTACGCTAACTTGCGTAGCAGGAGCTGCGTGAACTATTTTGCATAAATTGTATAAAGTCGTTTGTGTATATTTTCTCGCTTCCCAATAATCCGCCAGAATCGTTTTTAGGTCACAATTTTCGCTATAGCTTTCTATCAATGAATATGCTTCGGCTGTGTATACTGGGTTTGGTTTAGATTGGCATATCTGATTTAAAAGTGTGTAAATCGTCCTCATCTTCAGATAACTGATTATTTGTGTTAGTATTTAAAGATGCTATTTCATTTTCCTGAAAAAAAGTAATATTAATTTCGATATTAAATGTAGAAAAGGGAAGTTCATACATTATGATTGTTTATTTTTGAATAAAGTGCTTTCAAGTGACAAACTGCAATTGATCTTAATGGTACGAATTCCGGAGTCTGCAGCAGTCGCCTTAGTCGTGGATCAAGGTATATAGCTGCAGCTACTGTTGGATTTCGCAGAAGTTTTTCCTTCCTGTTATTTAAAGATCTGAGCAAAAGTTTTGACATGTCTGATTCACATGATTCTTTTTTCACAACCAGGATCATTTCCAAATACATTTTAATAAAATCTCCAAACAATAGGTTTTTTTCCTGCAATTTCTCCGTAGTTTTTCGAACTATCTCAAAGCTTTTTAGGAACTCGTCTATGAAATTTCAATCAATAGTGGTACCTTCCATATGCTCCTCAACAAATGCCCTTAAGTTCTTCAACCTTTTCAATAAATCATACGAGTATGACCACCGTGTTGGACAATCAGCCAAAGGAGGTAGTAAATTTAGTGAAGTCAACACTCTATTAATTGCTGTAGTGCGATTCTGTAACTTTTTTAACGCCAAGTGTTAGCGTTAACTTCCCTTAACACCGAAAAGTGTTAGCTAACACCTTAGATAACGCGGAAAAATTTTGTGGTGTTAAAAGTTATAGAAAATAAGTTCTCCGAACATGAAACCGAACTCGCGACGCGCACGTTGTAGTCCGAACGCTTATCACCTGCGCTACTGCGACATGAACGTCGGCGCTGTCAAATGCTGTACTTAAGATGAGTGCAGTTTTCCCCTCAATTTTAACAGATATACATACATAAAACAGCTAACACTAAAAAGTGTTAAGGAAAGTTACAGAATCGCACTTTCGTTAAGAGCAAACGCCAAAATTCGGCAACAAGCTTAACACTCGGCGAGGTGTTAAAAGTTACAGAATCGCACTACTGGTGTGCGAATTTTTATATTCTGCAGTCTGCGAAACAGCTTTTAATTCTTTCATTTTTAAAAACATCACTAACGCTTAATTGTATAGTATGAGCGGCACACCTTAATACTACAATTGAGCCTATAATGAAATCAATGAAGATTCTTGAATATTTGCGTAATATTAAGAAAATATTTACCAAAGTTTTGGGAAATGAAAGAGTCGAAAGAGTCATCTTCAAATATTGAATCAATGTGTTCAAATAATTCATCTCCACTGATTTCACTTGCTTCCGGCGGACGAACGTCTACTTCCTCCATGGTTTCGTGCTGCAGAAGGGAACCACAAGCTATCATATTGCTTCCGTTATCACTTGTGATACTGTATACTTGATTTATGTCTATATTATATCTGTGAATGTTTATTAAAATAGTTTTCAGAGTTAATTATTAATACAAAGGTTAATTAAATAACACAGTGCTACAAAAACAAAACAAAATTGAATACACTTTTGAAGCGACCTAGTAGAGACCTGTTCATCTGATCGAGTTATCCACGAAACACCCTTCAAAGGATTTGTAACACCCCCAAAATCTGGATTTATGGCAAAAAAAACCGTTTCTTCAGAGTTTTCGTTGCAAAAAAATGATTTAAAGTCTAAGTTTCAACCGATTTTTTAATTTACAACAGTTTTGGACTGACGGTTTTGACGTCATTTTTTGCCACTAATTGACAATGAATGAACCTCTTTGGGCATGTGTCATCGAGAGGCATTCACTACATAATTATACCAGTTTTTTTTATTTTTGGAAAGGACTTAAAGTTTTCAAGATATGCAGCATAATCCAAAATCAAATTTTTTGTTCTAAAGCGCCCTAAAGGGTACTATGTGTAAGAAGGCGGTTCGGTTTGAAAATCACCCAAGTGACATGGAAATCGTATTTTAGGGATCAAAATAAGAAACTTTGCCTAAGGAAGCATACCTCTAAAACCAATTCTGATGTCCCGACTTTGTACTTTTGACTTTGATCTCCAAAGCCTGAAAAATCTTAAGTTGACCCATTTAGAGTGCCCCAATCATGTCCAAATGTATGAGCGACCCCGACTGTCTTTGAAGGGCCGACCCACCCATGTCAGTGGTCCCCATACAAAATTTCAAAAAATCACCGTTTTTGCACATACATACCTTTGCAGACTTTCCAATATAAAGAAATAAATGTTTTTAAATTACAGGCCGTATGCTTTTCTTTTAAATTTTGCATGGCTAGTGTTTTTATTTGTATTTCACCATTCAATAAATATTGTGCGTTTAAGCATACAGGATCAGCTGTAGAGTATTCTTGTGCTTCCTATTTAAATGGCTTTTAAAGTTTCCTAAATGGTCTCTGACCATTCGCATGTTGCAAAACTTGCATACCAGTTACCCGTCCACTGGCTGGAAGCAAGTTCTAATACTTTGTCCTTCCCTTTTTCTGCCCATATTATTTTGTATTGTAATTTTTTCGTTGAGATTTTATTTTTGTGAAACAAATCCAAAAATTTGTTGATAATAATTTTTGATTATTAACAAAACGATATATTTAAAAAAAAAAACCGCGTGTAGCCAGTACACGTGAAAGAAGTTAACTTCTTAAATTCAGAAATAACGAAATATGAATAAGGTGTATTCGAGAATTGTTTAGATTCACAATTTCTTACTTCCGGGAAGTGGACCAGGGAACCGATCCATTCAAAAATATCTTATGCACTGTGCGTTTTGCTTCAAATTTGGTAAGTGGGTAGAATTATGCCTAAATTAACAGGGGCCAATACGAATGGGATATAGAGGAAGAGGGGCGGGGTAAAAGGAAAGCGGGTAATGAAGAGAAAAAGGGGGGAGATAGAGTGAAGGCGAAGAAAGATTGGAAGGAGAGTTGTAAAAGGGGGGACAGTGAGCTCGCATTTAGACAGGACGTCTGCCTCTACTACATATATAATGTATAAGATTGAAATATTGTATGTGTGTATGTATGCATAACTTAAGTTGCGTTCTAAACGGATTGACTGATCATAACCAACTTTAGAACAGAAACTGAAAACCATCGATGAATTAAGAGGGATAAGGGAAAAGGTGCGGGCACCCTACATACAAATGGGATTTTTCATGTTGCATATCTCTGGAAGTATTCATGCTAGGCCGCTAAAATTCAACATGAGGATTATGAAACCACTCGTATAAGGATTTGAAGAACGGGCATAATTGGTATCAGTTCTATCGACTTTATCAAACTTACCTACCTAATTTCGATTTATTCCATGGAATGGAACCAATTTCATCCATTCACGGAATATGTAATTCGACCTAAGGCATGTCTCAATCTCAAGGGGGCGAATAGAAACTTTTGTCAAATAGCATCCGCGCACGCATTTTTTCTGCGTGCCTGGTAGAACGAATTTATGCGCCGGTATAAAATCAAGCCGTCCGAGTCTGAGGATTGAATTTTATTGATTTGGGGGGACATTCCAGTTCTAATGTACTTGAATTAAATTCTTACAAAATCCGAAGAATTATTTAAAACTATAAAAGATGGTGATGAACACCCTAGGCCAAACTAATTGATTTTTAGATGTTACTAGCAGACCCGGCAGACGTTGTTCTGCCTGACCAGTGACTTCCCTAGAAATACATTTTCAAATATTTTTCTTTAATTTAACATTCCATTTATTGCAGTGCTTTAGGATATACAATGTTTCCGGTTTTAAAGTCTTTGGTGGCACGTGGCGTGGCACGGCCCACATTTCCAAAATTATATAATTCTTGACCAAGGGACACACATATCCAAAAACCATTAGTTTAGACCAAAAATATTCAAAGTTATGATGATTTAAATTTTATATAGCCTGGGGGCGTGGCACAACAATCTTCTGAACCAATCTGGAAATTTAGAGAAGATCGACCATAAACTTTGATTTTATTGAAGTACAAACAAAACACAAAAAATGTGGGCGTGGGACCGCCCACTTTTCCCAAATTATATCTATCTTGACTAAAGAACACACATATGCAAAAATCTTTAATTTAGACATAATATGTTCAGAGTTATGAAGAATTTAAATTTTACATAGCCTGGGGGCGTGGCACTGGCTACTTTTCCAAAAATTCATATAGCCTGAATAGTACACAACAATTTTCTTAACCAATCTTGAAAGTTTAAAAGAGATCGACCATAAACTTTGGACATTATTGAAGTACAAACAAAACACAAAAAATGTGGGCGTGGCACCGCCCACTTTTCCAAAATTACATAAATCGTGACTAAAGGACACACATATCCAGAAATCATTAATTTAGACCAAATATGTTCAGAGCTATGAAGAATTTAATTTTTATATGGCCTGGGGGCGTGGCACCGCCTACTTTTCCAAAAATTTATATAGCCTAAATCGTACACAACAATCTTCTGAACCAATCTTGAAAGTTTAAAAGAGATCGACCATAAACTTTGGACATTATTGAAGTACAAACAAAACACAAAAAATGTGGGCGTGGCACCGCCCACTTTTCCAAAATTACATAAATCTTGACCAAAGGACACACATATCCAAAAATCATTAATTTAGACCAAATATGTTCAGAGTTATGAAGAATTGTAGTTTTATATAGCCTGGGGGCGTGGCACCGCCCATTTTTCCAAAAATTAGTATAGCCTATGCTTTAACCCATGATCTCAAGAATATACTGTGAAAATTTCATAAAAATCGGTTGAGTACTTTGGACGCCCATAAAGGACACACAGACACACAGACACACATTCATTTTTATTTATAAGATACTAGCAGACCCGGCAGACGTTGTTCTGCCTGCCCAGTGACTTCCCTAGAAATACATTTTCAAATATTTTTCTTTAACTTTTAACATTCCATTTATTGCAGTGCTTTAGGATATACAATGTTTCTGGCTTTAAAGTGTTTGGTATAAACAAATAAATTTTTTGGATGTCCAAATCAAAAAACGGATCTTTTGAACTCAATGGGTATGACAAAAACCATTATGCGCTGCTGAGGAGATGTATAGTTAGTACTTATTTAATTATATCCTATATCTACCTATAATACTCTGGATATGTATGAACGGCAATAACAAACAAAAAAAATTAAGTGCTTTGATTAAGATTTAAGAACGTTAAAATGTCACTAAAGCAAATACATTCAGGGATATAACGAATTGAAATATTACTTAGCTTGTGGTCCTGGAACTGCCCACTTTTCCAAAGAATTTACAAATGTAGCCTATGTATGTCGTACCCAACGAAGATTTTAACGTATTGGAAAAGTTTAAAACAGATCAACCATAAACTTTGGACATTATTGAAGTACAAACAAAGCACTGAATACAAAAAATGTGGGCGTGGCACGGCCCACATTTCCCAAATTATATAATTCTAGACCAAGGGACACACATATCCAAAAATCATTAGCTTAGACCAAAAATATTCAAAGTTATGATGATTTAAATTTTATATAGCCTGGGGGCGTGGCACAACAATCTTCTGAACCAATCTGGAAATTTAGAGAAGATCGACCATAAACTTTGAACTTATTGAAGTACAAACAAAACACAAAAAAGGGGCGTGGCACCGCCCACTTTTCCAAAATTACATAAATCTTGACCAAAGGACACACATATCCAGAAATCATTAATTTAGACCAAATATGTTCAGAGCTATGAAGAATTTAAATTTTATTTAGCCTGGGGGCGTGGCACCGCCTACTTTTCCAAAAATTGATATAGCCTGAATCGTACACAACAATTTTCTTAACCAATCTTGAAAGTTTAAAAGAGATCGACCATAAACTTTGGACATTATTGAAGTACAAACAAAACACAAAAAAGGGGCGTGGCACCGCCCACTTTTCCAAAATTACATAAATCTTGACCAAAGGACACACATATCCTGAAATCATTAATTTAGACCAAATATGTTCAGAGTTATGAAGAATTTAAATTTTATATAGCCTGGGGGCGTGGCACTGGCTACTTTTCCAAAAATTCATATAGCCTATGCTTTAACCCATGATCTCAAGAATATACTGTGAAAATTTCATAAAAATCGGTTGAGTACTTTGGACGCCCATACAGGACACACAGACACACAGACACACATTCATTTTTATTTATAAGATGCAGTTGTGGTTTGGACGCATACATAAAGCCACCTTAGGTCCATTTAATATAGCTATTTACTCAACATATTATACTCAACAAGCATGACAATAACAAATGAGTTGACAATTGCAGCAACAAAAATCAACTATGTACATAATTACTGTACTAATCTAACCAGCACCAAAGGCAATTATGTACAGCGTGTGTGTGTGTTGGTGTGCACCATCTAGCGTCATATGGCGTTTTCAGTGCCATCTACGCAGCAGTAGTGAGGATTTCAAAGACAACAACCAATATTCTATTTCCGTTGCATAGTTCCCGTTATATCATCTATTACAATATAATTTTCTCAATTTTACTCTCAATAAAAACTTCATATCGCCGCCTAAGAAGTTAACTTCAAAATTTTTTTTGATAATTATTGAAACTTTTTATTTTTCGTTTTTTGATAAGCATTTTTTACAACAATTATTTCAACGAAAGCAAAAAATTTGTTTGTTTATTGTTAAAAATAACGTTATTATTGTGATGACTGGCTTGATCCAAATTACTTCACTAGTTTCAATCAGAATCAAGATATGGCATAGGGTCTGTTCAGTGCCTAGTAAATTTTCTTGTAGCTATCATTATCACCCTGTTTCGTTACTGAGTGCTGATATGAGAATAGGGGGGAAAATGCTGCGAGAGCGCAAATAAATCTGTTAACCTACGACTACTGGTTTGTCTCTGCCATTTTGATCGAATTTCCGCCGTGAGCAGAAGTAAGTTTTGAGCCAAGCTTCGACGAGCTACAAAAAAAAAGGGGAATCAAAAGTTTTTTCGACCATCATAAGTCAAGTGGTCATAAGTTTAATTTAAATCGAATTTGCGAAAAGTTTGCAATCGCGATGATCTTTATCTTCGATGAAAGTTTGGCGAAACTAATTATTTCATCATCCACGTAATTTGGTATCGATCCGGCTGAGTTGGTGCCGAACGATCAAGGCACGTGTCTATACTACCTATCAGTTCAATCACCAAGAATAAAGGTTGAAGTCTAATAGGAATCCTGATTCTGAGCTTTAACCAGAAGATCCTGATACGCATCAGCATTAGATCCTAGCAGAGTCCTGGTCAAACTGCATTTTCCTGGCCCCGTTTTGTTGGCAGACATACGGCGACGATTTTCCAGTTGTACCAAATAAGGGTTACAGGTTTTGATAAGGTTTCTAATGCCACCTATTTATAAAGAAAAAAAAACCGCGTGTAGCCAGTACACGTGAAAGAAGTTAACTTCTTAAATTCAGAAATAACGAAATATGAATAAGGTGTATTCGAGAATTGTTTAGATTCACAATTTCTTACTTCCGGGAAGTGGACCAGGGAACCGATCCATTCAAAAATATCTTATGCATTGTGCGTTTTGCTTCAAATTTAGTAAGTGGGTAGAATTATGCCTAAATTAACAGGGGCCAATACGAATGGGATATAGAGGAAGAGGGGCGGGGTAAAAGGAAAGCGGGTAATGAAGAGAAAAAGGGGGGAGATAGAGTGAAGGCGAAGAAAGATTGGAAGGAGAGTTGTAAAAGGGGGGACAGTGAGCTCGCATTTAGACAGGACGTCTGCCTCTACTACATATATAATGTATAAGATTGAAATATTGTATGTGTGTATGTATGCATAACTTAAGTTGCGTTCTAAACGGATTGACTGATCATAACCAACTTTAGAACAGAAACTGAAAACCATCGATGAATTAAGAGGGATAAGGGAAAAGGTGCGGGCACCCTACATACAAATGGGATTTTTCATGTTGCATATCTCTGGAAGTATTCATGCTAGGCCGCTAAAATTCAACATGAGGATTATGAAACCACTCGTATAAGGATTTGAAGAACGGGCATAATTGGTATCAGTTCTATCGACTTTATCAAACTTACCTACCTAATTTCGATTTATTCCATGGAATGGAACCAATTTCATCCATTCACGGAATATGTAATTCGACCTAAGGCATGTCTCAATCTCAAGGGGGCGAATAGAAACTTTTGTCAAATAGCATCCGCGCACGCATTTTTTCTGCGTGCCTGGTAGAACGAATTTATGCGCCGGTATAAAATCAAGCCGTCCGAGTCTGAGGATTGAATTTTATTGATTTGGGGGGACATTCCAGTTCTAATGTACTTGAATTAAATTCTTACAAAATCCGAAGAATTATTTAAAACTATAAAAGATGGTGATGAACACCCTAGGCCAAACTAATTGATTTTTAGATGTTACTAGCAGACCCGGCAGACGTTGTTCTGCCTGACCAGTGACTTCCCTAGAAATACATTTTCAAATATTTTTCTTTAATTTAACATTCCATTTATTGCAGTGCTTTAGGATATACAATGTTTCCGGTTTTAAAGTCTTTGGTGGCACGTGGCGTGGCACGGCCCACATTTCCAAAATTATATAATTCTTGACACATATCCAAAAACCATTAGTTTAGACCAAAAATATTCAAAGTTATGATGATTTAAATTTTATATAGCCTGGGGGCGTGGGACAACAATCTTCTGAACCAATCTGGAAATTTAGAGAAGATCGACCATAAACTTTGATTTTATTGAAGTACAAACAAAACACAAAAAATGTGGGCGTGGGACCGCCCACTTTTCCCAAATTATATCTATCTTGACTAAAGAACACACATATGCAAAAATCTTTAATTTAGACATAATATGTTCAGAGTTATGAAGAATTTAAATTTTATATAGCCTGGGGGCGTGGCACTGGCTACTTTTCCAAAAATTCATATAGCCTGAATAGTACACAACAATTTTCTTAACCAATCTTGAAAGTTTAAAAGAGATCGACCATAAACTTTGGACATTATTGAAGTACAAACAAAACACAAAAAATGTGGGCGTGGCACCGCCCACTTTTCCAAAATTACATAAATCGTGACTAAAGGACACACATATCCAGAAATCATTAATTTAGACCAAATATGTTCAGAGCTATGAAGAATATAATTTTTATATAGCCTGGGGGCGTGGCACCGCCTACTTTTCCAAAAATTTATATAGCCTAAATCGTACACAACAATCTTCTGAACCAATCTTGAAAGTTTAAAAGAGATCGACCATAAACTTTGGACATTATTGAAGTACAAACAAAACACAAAAAATGTGGGCGTGGCACCGCCCACTTTTCCAAAATTACATAAATCTTGACCAAAGGACACACATATCCAAAAATCATTAATTTAGACCAAATATGTTCAGAGTTATGAAGAATTGTAGTTTTATATAGCCTGGGGGCGTGGCACCGCCCATTTTTCCAAAAATTAGTATAGCCTATGCTTTAACCCATGATCTCAAGAATATACTGTGAAAATTTCATAAAAGTCGGTTGAGTACTTTGGACACCCATAAAGGACACACAGACACACAGACACACATTCATTTTTATTTATAAGATACTAGCAGACCCGGCAGACGTTGTTCTGCCTGCCCAGTGACTTCCCTAGAAATACATTTTCAAATATTTTTCTTTAACTTTTAACATTCCATTTATTGCAGTGCTTTAGGATATACAATGTTTCTGGCTTTAAAGTCTTTGGTATAAACAAATAAATTTTTTGGATGTCCAAATCAAAAAACGGATCTTTTGAACTCAATGGGTATGACAAAAACCATTATGCGCTGCTGAGGAGATGTATAGTTAGTACTTATTTAAATATATCCTATATCTACCTATACTACTCTGGATATGTATGAACGGCAATAACAAACAAAAAAAATTAAGTGCTTTGATTAAGATTTAAGAACGTTAAAATGTCACTAAAGCAAATACATTCAGGGATATAACGAATTGAAATATTACTTAGCTTGTGGTCCTGGAACTGCCCACTTTTCCAAAGAATTTACAAATGTAGCCTATGTATGTCGTACCCAACGAAGATTTTAACGTATTGGAAAAGTTTAAAACAGATCAACCATAAACTTTGGACATTATTGAAGTACAAACAAAGCACTGAATACAAAAAATGTGGGCGTGGCACGGCCCACATTTCCCAAATTATATAATTCTAGACCAAGGGACACACATATCCAAAAATCATTAGCTTAGACCAAAAATATTCAAAGTTATGATGATTTAAATTTTATATAGCCTGGGGGCGTGGCACAACAATCTTCTGAACCAATCTGGAAATTTAGAGAAGATCGACCATAAACTTTGAACTTATTGAAGTACAAACAAAACACAAAAAAGGGGCGTGGCACCGCCCACTTTTCCAAAATTACATAAATCTTGACCAAAGGACACACATATCCAGAAATCATTAATTTAGACCAAATATGTTCAGAGCTATGAAGAATTTAAATTTTATATAGCCTGGGGGCGTGGCACCGCCTACTTTTCCAAAAATTGATATAGCCTAAATCGTACACAACAATCTTCTGAACCAATCTTGACAGTTTAAAAGAGATCGACCATAAACTTTGGACATTATTGAAGTACAAACAAAACACAAAAAATGTGGGCGTGGCACCGCCCACTTTTCCAAAATTATATATGTACATCTTGACTAAAGGACGCACATATCCAAAAATCTTTAATTTAGACCCAATATGTTCAGAGTTATGAAGAATTTAAATTTTATATAGCCTTGGGGCGTGGCACTGGCTACTTTTCCAAAAATTGTTATAGCCTGAATCGTACACAACAATTTTCTTAACCAATCTTGAAAGTTTAAAAGAGATCGACCATAAACTTTGGACATTATTGAAGTACAAACAAAACACAAAAAAGGGGCGTGGCACCGCCCACTTTTCCAAAATTACATAAATCTTGACCAAAGGACACACATATCCTGAAATCATTAATTTAGACCAAATATGTTCAGAGTTATGAAGAATTTAAATTTTATATAGCCTGGGGGCGTGGCACTGGCTACTTTTCCAAAAATTCATATAGCCTGAATCGTACACAACAATTTTCTTAACCAATCTTGAAAGTTTAAAAGAGATCGACCATAAACTTTGGACATTATTGAAGTACAAACAAAACACAAAAAATGTGGGCGGGGCACCGCCCACTTTTCCAAAATTACATAAATCTTGACCAAAGGACACACATATCCAAAAATCATTAATTTAGACCAAATATGTTCAGAGTTATGAAGAATTGTAGTTTTATATAGCCTGGGGGCGTGGCACGGCCCACTTTTCCAAAAATTAATATAGCCTATGCTTTAACCCATGATCTCAAGAATATACTGTGAAAATTTCATAAAAATCGGTTGAGTACTTTGGACGCCCATACAGGACACACAGACACACAGACACACATTCATTTTTATTTATAAGATGCAGTTGTGGTTTGGACGCATACATAAAGCCACCTTAGGTCCATTTAATATAGCTATTTACTCAACATATTTTACTCAACAAGCATGACAATAACAAATGAGTTGACAATTGCAGCAACAAAAATCAACTATGTACATAATTACTGTACTAATCTAACCAGCACCAAAGGCAATTATGTACAGCGTGTGTGTGTGTTGGTGTGCACCATCTAGCGTCATATGGCGTTTTCAGTGCCATCTACGCAGCAGTAGTGGGGATTTCAAAGACAACAACCAATATTCTATTTCCGTTGCATAGTTCCCGTTATATCATCTATTACAATACAATTTTCTCAATTTTACTCTCAATAAAAACTTCATATCGCCGCCTAAGAAGTTAACTTCAAAATTTTTTTTGATAATTATTGAAACTTTTTATTTTTCGTTTTTTGATAAGCATTTTTTACAACAATTATTTCAACGAAAGCAAAAAATTTGTTTGTTTATTGTTAAAAATAACGTTATTATTGTGATGACTGGCTTGATCCAAATTACTTCACTAGTTTCAATCAGAATCAAGATATGGCATAGGGTCTGTTCAGTGCCTAGTAAATTTTCTTGTAGCTATCATTATCACCCTGTTTCGTTACTGAGTGCTGATATGAGAATAGGGGGGAAAATGCTGCGAGAGCGCAAATAAATCTGTTAACCTACGACTACTGGTTTGTCTCTGCCATTTTGATCGAATTTCCGCCGTGAGCAGAAGTAAGTTTTGAGCCAAGCTTCGACGAGCTACAAAAAAAAAGGGGAATCAAAAGTTTTTTCGACCATCATAAGTCAAGTGGTCATAAGTTTAATTTAAATCGAATTTGCGAAAAGTTTGCAATCGCGATGATCTTTATCTTCGATGAAAGTTTGGCGAAACTAATTATTTCATCATCCACGTAATTTGGTATCGATCCGGCTGAGTTGGTGCCGAACGATCAAGGCACGTGTCTATACTACCTATCAGTTCAATCACCAAGAATAAAGGTTGAAGTCTAATAGGAATCCTGATTCTGAGCTTTAACCAGAAGATCCTGATACGCATCAGCATTAGATCCTAGCAGAGTCCTGGTCAAACTGCATTTTCCTGGCCCCGTTTTGTTGGCAGACATACGGCGACGATTTTCCAGTTGTACCAAATAAGGGTTACAGGTTTTGATAAGGTTTCTAATGCCACCTATTTATAAAGAAAAAAAAACCGCGTGTAGCCAGTACACGTGAAAGAAGTTAACTTCTTAAATTCAGAAATAACGAAATATGAATAAGGTGTATTCGAGAATTGTTTAGATTCACAATTTCTTACTTCCGGGAAGTGGACCAGGGAACCGATCCATTCAAAAATATCTTATGCATTGTGCGTTTTGCTTCAAATTTAGTAAGTGGGTAGAATTATGCCTAAATTAACAGGGGCCAATACGAATGGGATATAGAGGAAGAGGGGCGGGGTAAAAGGAAAGCGGGTAATGAAGAGAAAAAGGGGGGAGATAGAGTGAAGGCGAAGAAAGATTGGAAGGAGAGTTGTAAAAGGGGGGACAGTGAGCTCGCATTTAGACAGGACGTCTGCCTCTACTACATATATAATGTATAAGATTGAAATATTGTATGTGTGTATGTATGCATAACTTAAGTTGCGTTCTAAACGGATTGACTGATCATAACCAACTTTAGAACAGAAACTGAAAACCATCGATGAATTAAGAGGGATAAGGGAAAAGGTGCGGGCACCCTACATACAAATGGGATTTTTCATGTTGCATATCTCTGGAAGTATTCATGCTAGGCCGCTAAAATTCAACATGAGGATTATGAAACCACTCGTATAAGGATTTGAAGAACGGGCATAATTGGTATCAGTTCTATCGACTTTATCAAACTTACCTACCTAATTTCGATTTATTCCATGGAATGGAACCAATTTCATCCATTCACGGAATATGTAATTCGACCTAAGGCATGTCTCAATCTCAAGGGGGCGAATAGAAACTTTTGTCAAATAGCATCCGCGCACGCATTTTTTCTGCGTGCCTGGTAGAACGAATTTATGCGCCGGTATAAAATCAAGCCGTCCGAGTCTGAGGATTGAATTTTATTGATTTGGGGGGACATTCCAGTTCTAATGTACTTGAATTAAATTCTTACAAAATCCGAAGAATTATTTAAAACTATAAAAGATGGTGATGAACACCCTAGGCCAAACTAATTGATTTTTAGATGTTACTAGCAGACCCGGCAGACGTTGTTCTGCCTGACCAGTGACTTCCCTAGAAATACATTTTCAAATATTTTTCTTTAATTTAACATTCCATTTATTGCAGTGCTTTAGGATATACAATGTTTCCGGTTTTAAAGTCTTTGGTGGCACGTGGCGTGGCACGGCCCACATTTCCAAAATTATATAATTCTTGACACATATCCAAAAACCATTAGTTTAGACCAAAAATATTCAAAGTTATGATGATTTAAATTTTATATAGCCTGGGGGCGTGGGACAACAATCTTCTGAACCAATCTGGAAATTTAGAGAAGATCGACCATAAACTTTGATTTTATTGAAGTACAAACAAAACACAAAAAATGTGGGCGTGGGACCGCCCACTTTTCCCAAATTATATCTATCTTGACTAAAGAACACACATATGCAAAAATCTTTAATTTAGACATAATATGTTCAGAGTTATGAAGAATTTAAATTTTATATAGCCTGGGGGCGTGGCACTGGCTACTTTTCCAAAAATTCATATAGCCTGAATAGTACACAACAATTTTCTTAACCAATCTTGAAAGTTTAAAAGAGATCGACCATAAACTTTGGACATTATTGAAGTACAAACAAAACACAAAAAATGTGGGCGTGGCACCGCCCACTTTTCCAAAATTACATAAATCGTGACTAAAGGACACACATATCCAGAAATCATTAATTTAGACCAAATATGTTCAGAGCTATGAAGAATATAATTTTTATATAGCCTGGGGGCGTGGCACCGCCTACTTTTCCAAAAATTTATATAGCCTAAATCGTACACAACAATCTTCTGAACCAATCTTGAAAGTTTAAAAGAGATCGACCATAAACTTTGGACATTATTGAAGTACAAACAAAACACAAAAAATGTGGGCGTGGCACCGCCCACTTTTCCAAAATTACATAAATCTTGACCAAAGGACACACATATCCAAAAATCATTAATTTAGACCAAATATGTTCAGAGTTATGAAGAATTGTAGTTTTATATAGCCTGGGGGCGTGGCACCGCCCATTTTTCCAAAAATTAGTATAGCCTATGCTTTAACCCATGATCTCAAGAATATACTGTGAAAATTTCATAAAAGTCGGTTGAGTACTTTGGACGCCCATAAAGGACACACAGACACACAGACACACATTCATTTTTATTTATAAGATACTAGCAGACCCGGCAGACGTTGTTCTGCCTGCCCAGTGACTTCCCTAGAAATACATTTTCAAATATTTTTCTTTAACTTTTAACATTCCATTTATTGCAGTGCTTTAGGATATACAATGTTTCTGGCTTTAAAGTCTTTGGTATAAACAAATAAATTTTTTGGATGTCCAAATCAAAAAACGGATCTTTTGAACTCAATGGGTATGACAAAAACCATTATGCGCTGCTGAGGAGATGTATAGTTAGTACTTATTTAAATATATCCTATATCTACCTATACTACTCTGGATATGTATGAACGGCAATAACAAACAAAAAAAATTAAGTGCTTTGATTAAGATTTAAGAACGTTAAAATGTCACTAAAGCAAATACATTCAGGGATATAACGAATTGAAATATTACTTAGCTTGTGGTCCTGGAACTGCCCACTTTTCCAAAGAATTTACAAATGTAGCCTATGTATGTCGTACCCAACGAAGATTTTAACGTATTGGAAAAGTTTAAAACAGATCAACCATAAACTTTGGACATTATTGAAGTACAAACAAAGCACTGAATACAAAAAATGTGGGCGTGGCACGGCCCACATTTCCCAAATTATATAATTCTAGACCAAGGGACACACATATCCAAAAATCATTAGCTTAGACCAAAAATATTCAAAGTTATGATGATTTAAATTTTATATAGCCTGGGGGCGTGGCACAACAATCTTCTGAACCAATCTGGAAATTTAGAGAAGATCGACCATAAACTTTGAACTTATTGAAGTACAAACAAAACACAAAAAAGGGGCGTGGCACCGCCCACTTTTCCAAAATTACATAAATCTTGACCAAAGGACACACATATCCAGAAATCATTAATTTAGACCAAATATGTTCAGAGCTATGAAGAATTTAAATTTTATATAGCCTGGGGGCGTGGCACCGCCTACTTTTCCAAAAATTGATATAGCCTAAATCGTACACAACAATCTTCTGAACCAATCTTGACAGTTTAAAAGAGATCGACCATAAACTTTGGACATTATTGAAGTACAAACAAAACACAAAAAATGTGGGCGTGGCACCGCCCACTTTTCCAAAATTATATATGTACATCTTGACTAAAGGACGCACATATCCAAAAATCTTTAATTTAGACCCAATATGTTCAGAGTTATGAAGAATTTAAATTTTATATAGCCTTGGGGCGTGGCACTGGCTACTTTTCCAAAAATTGTTATAGCCTGAATCGTACACAACAATTTTCTTAACCAATCTTGAAAGTTTAAAAGAGATCGACCATAAACTTTGGACATTATTGAAGTACAAACAAAACACAAAAAAGGGGCGTGGCACCGCCCACTTTTCCAAAATTACATAAATCTTGACCAAAGGACACACATATCCTGAAATCATTAATTTAGACCAAATATGTTCAGAGTTATGAAGAATTTAAATTTTATATAGCCTGGGGGCGTGGCACTGGCTACTTTTCCAAAAATTCATATAGCCTGAATCGTACACAACAATTTTCTTAACCAATCTTGAAAGTTTAAAAGAGATCGACCATAAACTTTGGACATTATTGAAGTACAAACAAAACACAAAAAATGTGGGCGGGGCACCGCCCACTTTTCCAAAATTACATAAATCTTGACCAAAGGACACACATATCCAAAAATCATTAATTTAGACCAAATATGTTCAGAGTTATGAAGAATTGTAGTTTTATATAGCCTGGGGGCGTGGCACGGCCCACTTTTCCAAAAATTAATATAGCCTATGCTTTAACCCATGATCTCAAGAATATACTGTGAAAATTTCATAAAAATCGGTTGAGTACTTTGGACGCCCATACAGGACACACAGACACACAGACACACATTCATTTTTATTTATAAGATGCAGTTGTGGTTTGGACGCATACATAAAGCCACCTTAGGTCCATTTAATATAGCTATTTACTCAACATATTTTACTCAACAAGCATGACAATAACAAATGAGTTGACAATTGCAGCAACAAAAATCAACTATGTACATAATTACTGTACTAATCTAACCAGCACCAAAGGCAATTATGTACAGCGTGTGTGTGTGTTGGTGTGCACCATCTAGCGTCATATGGCGTTTTCAGTGCCATCTACGCAGCAGTAGTGGGGATTTCAAAGACAACAACCAATATTCTATTTCCGTTGCATAGTTCCCGTTATATCATCTATTACAATACAATTTTCTCAATTTTACTCTCAATAAAAACTTCATATCGCCGCCTAAGAAGTTAACTTCAAAAAAAGAAAACAGAAAAGTGAAATTTTCTGCTGATTTTTGCATACAGTAATTTTCCGCACTTAATCGGATTTTCTTGAAATCTTTAAATAAAAATCCTAACTTTTCTTTTGTTCAGATGTTTTAAAAGTGCATCTAAAAAGTTTTTATTTGCTTGGAAAAAGGTGATCTTTAAGAATTATTTTTTTTTATTGATGCAATTTTCATTGATAATACAATGTAGTATAAATTCATAGTTTTGTCCGATCTTAAAAATATGTAAATGTTAAGACAAATACCATTCGTGTAAATCAAAAAGAAAAAAAAAAAGGTAAAGCCCACTGCAAAATAAGTAACACAAAGATAATAGTATACATAGAAAGATAACTACGCTTTATACCCAGATGCTGTTTGCGCAAACAACGATGGACAAGCTGAAAGACATGTAAGTTTCGGAAATTTAATTAAGTACCTATATGTAATTTTTTTCTTATCGTAAATTTTCATTTTATATGGAAATGTAAGAAATTAATAATATTTTATTTTTAAACATACATACACGATAATGATTATAGTGAGAATATAAGAAATAGTATCTTAAAAAGAAGATTTAAAATGTGAATGGAGCACTCATGAATGAAATAATAATAGTAAACTACTCTATTGCATTGCTTCTAAGTTTTTTTTGGTTTTGCTTATTTTTGAATAGTACACAAATTATCATATACATACATATGTACGTAGTTTGTACAAACGTACACATTTCTTACCTAGCGCAAACTTTTTTTTTCTCTTGCACTAAAAGTAAATATATTAAATTTGCTCTTTCATGATCAATACTGTGTACATACATATATAGTTATCAATGAAATTCAATTTTTGTTTATTACGAATATATAAATGAGAGATCGTTTTCTATATGTTAAAAATGAATAAAGGCTAAAATAATAATGTAAGTTTTGTGAGAAAGTAGTTGTTGGGTAATTTCCTTGGTTGGGTACGGGAGAGATTGTTTAACTCTCAGTGCATTGGTAGGGAAGGGAACGAGAGGTGACAAGGAGGCGAAACACCACCTTTGCTCTCCATTCATTAAAATATTGTTTATACATTTTTTGCACTTGTCTTTCTCGCTGCATAGGACTCAAAGTATTGTTTTTGATTTATTTTAGTTGATAGTATCGTAATTACCTGCGTTAAGCTAGGGTGTGTCTTTTGTAGTCCGCTTTTTATGAGTCTATGTGAAGTTAGGCGTCCGTCCGAAATAAATGATATTATGGCTGAGTGCAATAATGGGTATTTTTTTTGCTGTATGAATACTTTCAGATTTGGTTTCGTCCAACTTAGTGCATGAATCTTTGTTGTTATGTATATTTAGGGTGCTGTGTAAGGAGCAAGAACCCCGACCACCCGAGTGACTAAGCCTGGAAAGAGCAAGCATGCACGTCCGCTCCGAGCTCCCCCTTCTAATCCGTATAAAGGGTTAAATGAGTAGTCAAGAATCTAGTTATGACAATTATACTATATAACAATAAATGGCGCCCAACGTGGGGCCCGAAAAGATGGTATGTGAATACTTTTTTTTTTGGCCCAAAAATGTTTACTTCAGTATTTTTTTTTACTTGTGTCGGAATTAGTATGGATGCGCCAAGTCGTCTATCTAACCAACTGGTATTAAATTATGCATATGTTGTTATAAATATCTTCATATTTCATCGCTTGGAGCTAAGTTGAATACTTTTAGTGGTATCGCTTACCAGTCGTTGAATGGAAATGTTTATAAAAATACGTTTTACAATTTTTACTATGTTGACGGCATTTGAAGGAAATGCTTACTGGTAAAATAGTAAAATGCAAAAATTTTTTTTGCACCAGCGCTAATTCCTTTTCGAAGTGCATAAATGTGAAACTATATTTTAAAACTCTGATTTTTTTTTAACCAACAACTAAATCAACTCACAAGACTTAAAAACAAACCGAAGAAAAGAAAGGAAAGATTTTTTTTTGTTGTTTCGATAAAACATAAAACTATATATAAATTACTTAAATTGAATCATTTATGAGAAGAACAAAATGCCGTTGCATCGTAGCAACGAGCATTTGGCTAATCTTGCGGCCCCTGGTAACATCTGTTCTATTTGTAATGAGGAAACCACGAATTTCAATTTTGTAACTACGCCATGTATGCATGGATTCCACCGATCATGTCTCACAATTTGGCTATCTGACCATGACTCATGTCCCTTATGTCGAGGAACAATCGATACGCAGTCGTTGCGCAGTTTTTCAGAACAAGATTTAGCTGCTGGTATCGAAATTCCTATTTCTCAAGGTGCAGTCTCTAGAAATCCCAATTCAAATGCTGTAGGCGTAACAACGAGGGCAAAAGCTGCTGATAATAATCAACATAATTCATCTCAGCACGGTGAATTCCGCTCTCCTGCAAATTCGCGTCGTGGAAGAGGCAACAGGCAGAATCGAGACCAACACCGTGAACAAAACTTTGATACGCGTCGAATTCAACAAATGGTTGAAGAGACATCGCAGCGTCAAAGAAGTGAAATTACGAGGGAAATTACGGACTTAGTGAGTCAAATGGTATCGCAATCACTAGAGTCTCATTTCCGAAATCTCAATATAGGGAATCGCGAAAATGAACCTAGTAGACCGAGTGGAGATTTACAACCAACCATACCAGACACTCATAATGTTAGTGACAGACAGATTTCTGCCGATGTGATCGCACAAAATCAATACGCTGGTAGAAATCGGAACTCATCTGCACACAACAACAATTCTAGTAGGTCGAATGTAGAAAATGTGCGTGACCTATCCCAAGAAGCAATTTCTAAAATCATAATCAACTGGAAGCTGACTTTCGATGGATCGATAGATAACGTTTCAGTTGATGAATTTATATACAGGATAAATGCATTGACGATGTCGTCTCTGCGTGGAAACTTTAATGCGCTTTGTCAAAATGCTCACCTTTTATTCGAAGGAAAAGCAAAGAACTGGTATTGGAGGTACCACCACACAGTTCGAGCCCTAGACTGGTTCGATTTGTGTGACGCCTTGAAAAGCACTTTTAAAGATGTGCTAACGGATTATGATCTGAAAGAACGAATCCGAAACAGAAAACAGAAACATGGAGAAACGTTTGAGCAGTTTTTCGAAGCTGTAATGAAATTGTGTGACAGTTTACGTTCACCTTTATCAGAGCAGGAGTTGGTCGAAACCTTGATTCGCAACATACTGCCTGACATTCGCCTGGAATTACTCCATTTAGATATCACCTCTATTTCGGAGCTGAGACGTGCTTGTAGGCGCCGAGAAAATTTTTTTGAAACGGTCAAAACTAGTTTTGCTAAACCAATTATGCCACAAAAACGCCAGCTAGCTGAAGTAGGTCACTCTAACCAGACAGAGGGTTTAGTTGATGGTCCTTCCGAACTTACAGAATCCGCAGGACTAGACGCTTTTGAAAGAAAATGCTGGAATTGCGACGAGACTGGACATGGATACAAACAATGTGTGAAGCCTCGTCGGGTTTTCTGCTACGGGTGTGGGTTGCTCGCTTTCTTCTTACCAAATTGCCCCAACTGTAATAGTTCGGAAAACAAACAAAGGGGTGTCTTCAACAACACCAGCAGGCATCCCAAGCCAGCACAAAAGTAAATATTCCTATACAAATTTTAAAACGTTCAGATACATGTAACAAACCAGATTTACCTGTCCACCCAATTCGTCCATTGCACGTGCGACTGCAAGAGTATGCAGTTAAGCGTGAAAAGTTATTCTCGAAGTCACGATCGACTATGCGAGCAAGAAATTATTGGGCAAATGTTAAAGAGAAAAACGAATCTTTATCTGCCACAACCATATGTAAACCAGGTGACATCCGACCGTATGCTACTGTAAAAATCTTAGATAAAGAGGTTTTAGGGTTGCTCGACTCCGGTGCATCGATAAGTTGTTTAGGCTCAAAGTGGGCGAAAGATGTACCAGCGAAAAACCTGAAAATGAAAAAACTTGATTCAAACCTATGTACGGCGGATGGCACTAAGCAAAAGGTAGTAGGTATCGTAACCCTTGATGTTCAATACCAAAACAATACTTTTCCAATCGATTTTTACATTGTACCAACTCTTAGTCAAGACGTGTATTTGGGGTCAATTTTTGGAAAAAGTTTCAAATTGCTCCAAATATACTTAGTGAAATAAACATCCGTGAAGAAGAAGGAAACACCCATGTATTATCGGCCCTTCAAAAAGAGAAGCTGAATGCGGCTGTGCGATGTTTTCCCTCATCTGAAGAAAAAGGTTTGGGTAAAGCAACGCTCGTCGAACACTTTATCGATGTCGGTAACGCCAAACCGATTAAACAACGCTATTACCCGATCTCGCCTGCCGTGGAGAAGTTAATGGGCGAA
Source organism: Sphenella marginata (assembly GCA_951509765.1). Lineage (NCBI taxonomy): Eukaryota > Metazoa > Arthropoda > Insecta > Diptera > Tephritidae > Sphenella > Sphenella marginata. The sequence continues at coordinate 44,388,035 of OX608079.1, read as the reverse complement.
GAGATTGATCGTATGATTTCCTTAGGTGTTATTGAGGAGTCGAATAGCTCGTGGTCATCCCCGGTTGTGTTGGTTAGAAAACCAGGGAAAGTGCGATTATGTCTTGATAGTCGAAAAGTTAACTCTTTGACGGTGAAGGATGCTTATCCATTACCGCACATAGAGGGAATATTGAGTAGGCTACCGCGCGCAGAGTTCATTTCCAGTCTGGATTTGAAGGATGCCTTTTGGCAGATCCCACTGGAAATGACCTCTCGCGAGAAAACGGCATTTACGGTACCTAACAGGCCTTTATACCAGTTTAAGGTAATGCCATTCGGCCTATGTAACGCTCCTCAAGCTATGTGTCGGTTAATGGATAAGGTTATCCCGTACCACCTCAAAGAACGTGTCTTCGTTTATCTAGACGACCTTCTTTTGGTGTCCGAAAACTTTGAGTCGCACATTAACCTGTTACAAGAAGTAGCTGTGCTTATACAGAAAGCTGGCTTAACAATAAATATCGCTAAGAGTAAGTTTTGCCTGAAGCAAGTACGCTATTTGGGATTTGTTGTAGGGTATGGCAACCTCCAAACGGATCCTGATAAAGTTTCAGCGATAAGTGATTATCCACCTCCAAAAACAGTAAAGCAACTACGGAGATTCTTAGGAATGGCAGGTTGGTATAGGAGATTCATAGCGAGTTTTGCTGCTATTACTAACCCACTCACCGATTTGCTTAAGAAAGGACGCAAATTTGATTGGAACGAGGGCGCGCAAAACGCTTTTGATCTACTGAAGCAACGCTTAACGTCAGCTCCTATACTAGCCAACCCAGACTTTAATAGGCCTTTCATCTTGCAATGCGATGCGAGTCAAAGCGGAGTAGGAGCGGTGCTGGCACAGGAAAATGAGGAGGGAGAAGAGATTCCTATTGCCTATATGAGCCAAAAACTTAATAAAGCACAACGGAACTACTCTGTAACCGAGCAAGAGTGCCTCGCGGCAGTATTGGCGGTGAAAAAGTTTCGTCCCTATATTGAGGGACAGGAGTTTAGGATTATAACAGATCATGCGAGTCTTCGGTGGCTGATGCAGCAAACAGATCTAAGTGGACGTTTGGCGCGTTGGGCACTGAAGCTGCAGGCGTTCATTTTTACGATCGAGCATCGAAAGGGATCCGCCAATGTCGTCCCAGACGCTCTCTCTCGTGTTGATAATGCAAACGATGAGTTGAAATTTACTTGCGAGAACGTACCCGATATAGACCTGCTCTCGTCAGAATTTGACAGCACGGAGTACACTGATTTACGAGAAAAACTTAAGCGCGAACCCGCAAAGTTTCCTGATTTTGTAGTGGACGGAAAGTATATCTATCATCGTACCGAATTTTATACTGGGGAGGAAGAGCAGCAGGAATCCGCCTGGAAGCTCCTGGTTCCAAAAGCAATGCGAAGCCAAGTTATAGGCAACGCTCATGATGTAGATACAGCGGCTCATGGAGGAGTTTCTAAAACTGTTGAAAGAGTAAGGAGATTTTTCTATTGGCCTGGTCTTTTCAGTTCAATTGTGGATTACGTGGCAGGATGCGAAACCTGTAAGACCACCAAACACGCGACAAAAGTCTTGAGGCCTCCTATGGGTAAATTCACTCCAGCTGAAAGAATCTTCCAAAGGCTCTATATCGATCTGATTGGCCCGTTTCCGCGGTCAAAGCAAGGGCATATTGGTATACTAATTATACTTGATCAAATGTCCAAGTATACCTTTTCTTCACCGATCGTTAACTTTTTGAAACAGCACGTTTTTGATACATTTGGCGTGCCCGAGTTTATCGTCAGCGACAACGGAAGCCAATTCAGATCGAGGGATTTCGAAGGTTTCTTGAAAAAATTTGGAGTGAATCACATATACACAGCCGTATATTCACCACAAAGCAATAGTTCGGAGCGGGTGAATCGGTCAATAAATGCGGCCCTGCGAGCTTTTATAAAGAATGACCAGAGAGAATGGGACGTGCATTTGAGCAGTATCAACTGTGCTCTTAGGAATTCGATTCACCAAACCATTAAGCATACTCCATATTTCACTGTATTTGGCCAACACATGGTGACCCACGGTGAAGATTATAAGCTGCTACGTAACATAGGAATGATTGCAGATGGGCGCGCAGAAAACCAAACAGATAGACATGATATGTTGACTAAAATAAGAGACTCTGTTCGCAAAAACATACAAAAGGCTTACGAAGAGAGCTCTCGGAGATACAATTTGCGTTCAAGACCTATTAGCTTCGAGTCTGGAGAAGAAGTTTTAAGAAGAAATTTTACTCTAAGTGATGCTACGAAGCAGTACAATAGCAAATTGGCTAAAACGTTTGTTAGGGCAAGAGTTCGAAGCAAAATTGGGAATTCGTGTTATGTTTTGGAGGACCTGACAGGAAAGCTGTTAGGAACCTATCACGCTAAGGATATTCAATAGGCTTCCTAGTGTTCAATCTTTTCCTTATACTTTATTCAGCTTTGAAAAACGATAGGCAATCCTACATTTTTCAAACCTGCTTTGTGATGACTGGCTTGATCCAAATTACTTCACTAGTTTCAATCAGAATCAAGATATGGCATAGGGTCTGTTCAGTGCCTAGTAAATTTTCTTGTAGCTATCATTATCACCCTGTTTCGTTACTGAGTGCTGATATGAGAATAGGGGGGAAAATGCTGCGAGAGCGCAAATAAATCTGTTAACCTACGACTACTGGTTTGTCTCTGCCATTTTGATCGAATTTCCGCCGTGAGCAGAAGTAAGTTTTGAGCCAAGCTTCGACGAGCTACAAAAAAAAAGGGGAATCAAAAGTTTTTTCGACCATCATAAGTCAAGTGGTCATAAGTTTAATTTAAATCGAATTTGCGAAAAGTTTGCAATCGCGATGATCTTTATCTTCGATGAAAGTTTGGCGAAACTAATTATTTCATCATCCACGTAATTTGGTATCGATCCGGCTGAGTTGGTGCCGAACGATCAAGGCACGTGTCTATACTACCTATCAGTTCAATCACCAAGAATAAAGGTTGAAGTCTAATAGGAATCCTGATTCTGAGCTTTAACCAGAAGATCCTGATACGCATCAGCATTAGATCCTAGCAGAGTCCTGGTCAAACTGCATTTTCCTGGCCCCGTTTTGTTGGCAGACATACGGCGACGATTTTCCAGTTGTACCAAATAAGGGTTACAGGTTTTGATAAGGTTTCTAATGCCACCTATTTATAAAGAAAAAAAAGAAAACAGAAAAGTGAAATTTTCTGCTGATTTTTGCATACAGTAATTTTCCGCACTTAATCGGATTTTCTTGAAATCTTTAAATAAAAATCCTAACTTTTCTTTTGTTCAGATGTTTTAAAAGTGCATCTAAAAAGTTTTTATTTGCTTGGAAAAAGGTGATCTTTAAGAATTATTTTTTTTTATTGATGCAATTTTCATTGATAATACAATGTAGTATAAATTCATAGTTTTGTCCGATCTTAAAAATATGTAAATGTTAAGACAAATACCATTCGTGTAAATCAAAAAGAAAAAAAAAGGTAAAGCCCACTGCAAAATAAGTAACACAAAGATAATAGTATACATAGAAAGATAACTACGCTTTATACCCAGATGCTGTTTGCGCAAACAACGATGTACAAGCTGAAAGACATGTAAGTTTCGGAAATTTAATTAAGTACCTATATGTAATTTTTTTCTTATCGTAAATTTTCATTTTATATGGAAATGTAAGAAATTAATAATATTTTATTTTTAAACATACATACACGATAATGATTATAGTGAGAATATAAGAAATAGTATCTTAAAAAGAAGATTTAAAATGTGAATGGAGCACTCATGAATGAAATAATAATAGTAAACTACTCTATTGCATTGCTTCTAAGTTTTTTTTGGTTTTGCTTATTTTTGAATAGTACACAAATTATCATATACATACATATGTACGTAGTTTGTACAAACGTACACATTTCTTACCTAGCGCAAACCTTTTTTTTCTCTTGCACTAAAAGTAAATATATTAAATTTGCTCTTTCATGATCAATACTGTGTACATACATATATAGTTATCAATGAAATTAAATTTTTGTTTATTACGAATATATAAATGAGAGATCGTTTTCTATATGTTAAAAATGAATAAAGGCTAAAATAATAATGTAAGTTTTGTGAGAAAGTAGTTGTTGGGTGATTTCCTTGGTTGGGTACGGGAGAGATTGTTTAACTCTCAGTGCATTGGTAGGGAAGGGAACGAGAGGTGACAAGGAGGCGAAACACCACCTTTGCTCTCCATTCATTAAAATATTGTTTATACATTTTTTGCACTTGTCTTTCTCGCTGCATAGGACTCAAAGTATTGTTTTTGATTTATTTTAGTTGATAATATCGTAATTACCTGCGTTAAGTTAGGGTGTGTCTTTTGTAGTCCGCTTTTTATGAGTCTATGTGAAGTTAGGCGTCCGTCCGAAATTAATGATATTATGGCTGAGTGCAATAATGGGTATTTTTTTTGCTGTATGAATACTTTCAGATTTGGTTTCGTCCAACTTAGTGCATGAATCTTTGTTGTTATGTATATTTAGGGTGCTGTGTAAGGAGCAAGAACCCCGACCACCCGAGTGACTAAGCCTGGAAAGAGCAAGCATGCACGTCCGCTCCGAGCTCCCCCTTCTAATCCGTATAAAGGGTTAAATGAGTAGTCAAGAATCTAGTTATGACAATTATACTATATAACATTATGCATGTCTGATGGAAAGTATGAATTTTTGAGACTGCCTTTGGCCTTAAGAACGAACTCGTCCTGACCCAAAAAAGGTTGAGGCAATGAATTCCATACTACCACCATGTAATTTAAAGGACCTAAAAAGTTTCCTTAGCATGACATCTTATTATAGGAAATTCATTCGCGACTATGCGAAAATAGCCAAGCCTTTGACAAACTTAACAGGTGGGGAAAATGCTCAAATTAGGGCGAATGCCTCAAGGAAGGTTTCTATTACGCTTGGCAATGAGGCGATGCAAGCCTTTAAGGATCTAAAAATGATGCTTACCTCTGCAGATGTCCTCGCCTTCCCAGACTTCGAAAAGCCTTTTAATCTCACCACAGACGCCTCAAAGTGCGCAATTGGCGCGGTCTTATCCCAGGGGGACATGGGACATGATAAGCCCATAGCATTCATCTCCCAGTCACTCAACAAGGCCGAAGAAAATTACGCGACGAATGAAAAGGAGATGCTAACCATCGTATGGGCTCTTGATAAACTAAGGTCCTATCTTTACGGTGCGATTAAAATTAAAGTTCACACCGGTCACCAGACGTTAACATTTTCTTTAAGTTGCCGAAATTACAACACTAAACTGAAGCGCTGGAAGGCGCGCATCGAAGAATATCACTGCGAAATAGTATACAAGCCAGGGAAAGCAAACGTTGTCGCCGATGCCCTTTCCCGTCTTAAGACCGAAGTCAATGCGTTACCGGATTCTGTGGTGGCTCAGCTGTCCGAAGGAGCAATAGAAAACAACAACGAAGATGCGTCATCAGCAGCAACGATGCACTCCGCCGAACAAGACAGTTCTGATTTGATACCACATGTGGAAATGTCTTTAGGAACCAGGCAATATTCAGGATAGGTCAAGAATATCGATGCCAGGAGCAACCGCACCATGGTTACTGCAGATATTTCATATTTCATTTCCTTGACAGATATTAACAGCACAAATATTATTCCAATCCTTAGGGAATGCCTGAATCCCAACGTCGAAAATGGTATAAAAATACCCTGCCATAATTGCAGGACGTATATGCCAATCATTTTCAAAGGTATAGGGTTAGGATAACTCAACGGATAGTGGAGGATGTGACCATACCTGATAGGATCTTTAATATAATTGAGGAAGAGCATCGCAGGGCCCATCGGAATCCGAAGGAAAAACGCGAACAGATTTTAGAGAAATACTACTTCCCAGGTATGTCAAAGAAGATTAGGGAATACGTTAGGCGATCTGAGATGTGCACACTTAATAAATATGACAGGCATCCGGCCAAGCCTCATTTGCAACCAACACCAATTCCCAGCTATCCATGTGAAATCGTCCACATTGATATCTTTGAAATTGAGAAACAGAAGTTCCTCAGTTGTATAGACAAATTTTCAAAATTTTCAAAGCTATTCGCTATTAAAAACAAATCGTCTATTTATATCCGCAGGAAACTCACTGACGTTTTGCATTACTTTTCCGTGCCAAAAATCTTGGTCATGGACAATGAGAGGGGATTCCTCACCCTACTCGTTCTCAACTACATTATATCCCTCGGGATTGAAATCTATCAAACGCCCACTCAACGGAGTGAAGCCAATGGTCAAGTAGAGAGGTTGCACTCAACCCTAATAGAAATTTATCAGTGTATTTCTAAACACTTCCCTAGGATGACGCCTAAAGAAAAGATAGCGATAGTTGTTGACAGGTACAACAATACCGTCCATTCTACATCAAAAGGCTGATTCCGCGGTAGTTGGTGCAGTTTGTAGGATCACCTTTCTTGTGGATTGGGCACAGAACACTTAGATTCCAATCTTCGGGCATGCATTCATCCGACCATATTCTGCACAGAAGCTGGTGCATACGCCTTACCAGCTCCTCGCCGCCATGCTTGACTAGCTCAGCAGGCAAACCATCAGCGCCAGATGCTTTATTGTTTTTTAACCGGGATATTGCTATTCGCACCTCATTATAGGGATCTGGGACGTCAATTTCGTCGTCTTCGATTGTGGGTTCGGGGTCGAGCTCTTCTCTGGTTTCTTGCTCAATTTCTCCATTTAAAAGGGCAGAGAAGTGATCCCTCCATATCTCTAGTATTCTCTGAACATCAGTCACCAGGTCGCCGTTCTCGTTCTTACAGGAATTTGCCGCGGGTTTGAACCTTCCGTCATTGGTCGAATTTTTTGATAGAATTTTCGGGCATTATTCCAATTGGCTAGCATCTCATTGGTTTCACGCTTTTCTGCCTCTCTTTTTTTTACCCGGAAAAGTCGCCTCGCTTCCTTTTTCAACTCTCGGTAGTGTTCACACACACTCCTTGTTGCACTCGATCTTAGCGTTGCCTTGTAGGCTTCGTTCTTTCTTTTCGTTGCAGCTCGGCACTCTTCATCATCGTACCAGTTGTTTCTTCTCGTTCGCCGGAATCCAATTTCTTCTTCGGCTGCGGTACGGAGTGCTCCTGTGATGTGCTCCCACTGCTCATGCATTCCACTGGGTCGAATTGTGATCTCAGAGAGCAGGTGTGAGAGTGCAGACATTAAGATGATACAAATTAAATAAATCATGAACTTTATAGGATAGACATTAAGATGATAAAATTTCAATAAATCATGAACTTTATAGAATAACCATTAAGAAAATGAAAATAAGTTAATTTAAAATTGACTAGCACCATAAGAATAGATAGTAATAATAAAATAAAAATTTTTGGGATAAGCACACAATTTACTAACACTACTATAATTCATAGCATCTGCCTCTGCGCAACCGCGCACCCCTACGACATATTTAAAATAGACTCACCAATAGCCACCATACGAGATGGGTACGGGTGGATCATCGATGGACACTTTAAACTAATTCACGTTATAGACCTGGAGCGTTATGACATGGCAACAATTCAACTAGCAAATACGTTAACAATTCTCAACGAAACAACGACAACAACCGAAGTCCTATTGTTTCAATTAAACAAAGTCCGCACAAACTTAAAGGAGCTAAGAGGGCATCAACCTGAAAGGTCAAAGCGATCCATTGATTGGATAGGGTCCGCCTGGAAGTGGATAGCTGGCTCGCCTGATGCCACGCATTGGGATAAGGTCCTTAAAAACGAAAACTCCCTCAATGAAAACAACCAACAACCATATAAGGTAAATAATGCAATTTTCGAGAAAACTAATGAACTATTGCAGAAGCTAAATACCATTGTGACGGTTACGAACGACGTTGTTGGTCAAAGAAACATCGAAAGACTTGAGCGGGAGTTTCAAAATAAAATCCAAATCCGGGGGGAGGTGGTCAATGAATTGGTACGCGCCTGCCGAATGGCTAAGGCTGGCATTGTAAACAGCAATCTCTTGAGCAAGGAAGAAGTCAACCAACATGTTAGCGAAACCGACATCCTACCATACAGCAACGTCATTGAAGCAATTGAATACAGCAACCCTCTGATCTACACTAACAACACGATATTGCTATATGTGCTATCCCTGCCCAAAGTTACAGAAGAGAGATTTAATCATCTTATTACAAGAGCTAACGTGGAAGCGGATCAACGAATAGATTTGGCTTACAAAACCGTCATAGTAAACAAACAAGAGACATATGGCATAAGAGGAAATTGCCTACACCTATCCTCGGCAGGGGTATGCGAGAAAAAATCATTGGACTTGCTGCCGGAGACCGTTTGTTTGGCACGTCTCCTGAAGGGCGGAAAAACAAGTTGTGCGTACGTGAAAAGCAACGAATCTACCGTTGAAGTAATCAGAGAAGATACTATTTTTCTTGACAACTTCATTGTTACCATAGGATCTGGTAAGACCACTGCTAATCTTAACGGCTGTTATATTCTCCAGATGGACACCGAGACGATTATAATCAACAACAAAACATACTCCGGCATCTCCGCGTCAGGAGTACAGGTACTCCCACCTATTTTGGCCAATGTCACGAACCGCACGGTTGCACTAAATTTGGATTTGGTACATGGAATGACGATAGACAATTTGAAAATATTGAAATACCTCAAGGATAAGACAAATTGGTTCGCTCTATCAGAAGGACCAGGATTGCTTTTACTTTTGCTACTTATTTGGTGTATTTGGAAGAAGATCACAGGAAAGCTTCGCTGACCTGAAGTAAACATTGCGAATCGGCTCAGTCAAAGGACCAGGAACCGTTCCTTGCCATCTAATCTGCCAGACGCAGATATTTAAAGGGGAAGGAGTTAACACACTGCGGCACCCAACATGTTGCATTCCCACGCTATACCAATACACGTGCCGCCATGTCAGCATAATTGCAGTTAGCTACAACCTAACACCCTAACTCAAGGCCAGTCGCTTCCCACCGTATTTACCTGTGGGCTCATGCAATAGGAACCTCGCCAGACATAGCGTCAGCAAAATATGTTTCACACGATTGTGAAATACCTGCACATGGCATCGGATGCAAGCGGGATTCTAAGCCGGCGCACCAAAACTCTGCGCATGAAGACAGCAGCGCGAAATGTTATAAAAGGGAGCAGCGCAGAATTTAAGGGCAGTTGCGTGTGGACTACTAACCTAGTTAGTAATCGTTCTTTAAGTTTTGGTGAAACTATTAACCCATTAAATTTGTAAAACTCTAATCTCTTGTGTTTTATTTCCAGAGCAAGTTGGCCCTTTAATTTTTTTAGTGTACCAGGAACTGCACTCACCTTAAGTACAGCATTTGACAGCGCCAAAGTTCATGTCAGTAAAAGTGTTAGCTAACACTTTTCGTGTGGTTAAAAGTTACAGAATCGCAAAAAGTGTTAAAAATTGTGTTAGGCGAAGTTAACGCTAACACTTGGCGTTAAAAAGTTACAGAATCGCGCTACTCTATTGTTATAGTAATGAAGACATGGATGATGCGCAGTACGTGGTACCCGAACATAAGAGACCGGAGACTTTAAAGGCATATCATGATGTTCCTACTACTGGTCACTATGGAGCGGAGAGAACTATATTCCGAATTAGTTCCAGATATTTTTTACCTAGCACGAGGTCAGAAATAACAAAATATGTTACGACCTGCATTGAATGTCAAAAGTTTAAGGCCACTAATATGAAACTTGTTGCGCTGCTGCAAACCACAAGTAGCAAACACCGGTTTGAAGTATTAGCTGTAGACCTATTTGGTCCGTTGCCAAAATCGAACGAAGGATACCAATGGATCTTAATTGCCGAAGACGTCGGTACCAGATGGGTTGAGTTATTCCCATTCCAAGAAGCCACCGCGGAAGTTTGTGCAAAAGTCCTAAGTGAGGAAATATTTTTACGATATGGCATTAGATTAGATTAGATTAGTTGCGAGGATAGCACTGCGATCGGATGGTCTATTGTGCCCTCATTTGCTTACAACACCTCATCCAAGCCAATTTCCCTTAAGAATTTGATTATCTCAGTTGGCTTGAGCGCTTGTATTTGTTTGTGCTCTGGCCATGGTGATCCCAGGACTTGTGCTCTCTTTCTGGCGATGGTGTCGCATGCCATGAGGATGTCCTCCGTCGCCGTGTGACAAAACCGGCAGTTGTCGTCCTCCCTTATGCCAATTTTGTGGAGGTGGCTGTTGAGTCTGCAATGACCTGTAAGTATACCAGTGATAATCCTTAAGTTAGGTTTGGAGAGGCCTATGATTTCCCTGTAGCGGGTGGTATTGTATCCCCCTAGGAGCAATTTGGACTGCCGTTCCTTTTCTTCGTCTTTCCTCAAGACGTCCGTGAACGTTTGAGGGCCCACTGGCAACATTGGTTCAGGCCCTATGGGCTTTATACTTGCTGCATGTCTCGCTAGGCTATCAGCCTGCTCATTCCCTTCCACCCCAGTGTGGCCTAGATCGTTTAGTTTATCTACGCACTCACGGATAAGCGCCGATTTTAGCTCGACTGATGAGATTGCTCTTAGTGAAGCCTGGCTGTCGCTAAGTATAGCGATGCGATCATTGCTATAACCCCGCTGCAGATTTAGCTCTGCACAGAGGTATATGGTGTACACTTCCTCTTGAAAGATGCTCGGGTAGGTTCCCAGCGGGGCAGAGATCTTTGCTCTTGGGCCAAAGACTCCGCCTCTGATCCCCTCTAGAGTTTTCGAGCCATCCGTGTACCATACTATCGTATGGGAGCGGTGTATGTTTTCTACTCTGGATTGATTCCAGGTTGTCTTGTATCCTAGTTCGACTCTGAACTGCTTTTCCAAGTCAATATCCCTGATAATGTCGTCCCTTGGTAATTGAGATACCGACATGGCTTCTCTCAGTTTTGCCATGTTATTGGTCGACATTACTTTTCCTCTGCCAGAACCTTCCTTAGCGATGTTCAAGAGGGTTCTCTTGGCCGTCTGCTCTATCGTAGCGTGTAGTGGGGAAATATTAAGAATAGCCTCCAGCGCTGCAGTGGAACACGTACTTATCGCCCCTGTGATACATACACACGCTAGGCGCTGGATTTTGGTGAGTGCTTGTCTCACTGTTGATTGTTCTGTTCTTGATGCCCACGCTACCGAGCCATAGGTGATAGTGGGTTTTACTATCATAGTGTACATCCATCTAAGGATTTGCGGGCTGCAACCCCAGCGTTTGCCCACTATTCTTCTACACAACGTGATTGATCTAGTAGCCCTACTTGACATGCTTGATACTTGTTGCTTCCACAGAAGTTTGCTATGAAAAATTACCCCCAAGTATTTAACTTCGGCCACGAAGTCTATTGGCATGCCCTGTAGGGTGATTGTTCTGAGTCCCGGAAGGGATCTTTTCCTGGTAAAAGGGATTATTGCAGTTTTAGTGGGGTTAATATTAAGCCCCACACTCGCACACCATCTCCTTGTAAGGTTCAATGCTCTTTGTATGATATCACAAAAGGTATTCTCGAATTTGCCCCGTGCAATTATGACAATATCATCCGCATAATCCTGGCATCGGATTCCATTGTCAGTTAGAATTTGAAGGAGCTCGTGTACTACCAGACTCCATAGAAGGGGTGATAGAACGCCGCCTTGGGGGCACCCCCTCATAGTGGTAACCTGCAATATGCTGCTGCCTGTCCAGGTTTCGGCGGTTCTCTGGACGGGCGCTTGGACCCCTCTGTTCTGCAGTGCTCGATTAACGCTGTCGAGGGCACCTTCAATGTCAAGGAAGGCGCAGATCACTGTGTCCTGATGGGGGAACGCACTCTGGATCTCAGTTGACAATTGATAGAGGGCTGTGTCCGTAGATCTGGCTGCTCTATATGTATGCTGACTGTGATGTAGAGGCCTGTGGTTCAGGATGTTCGCTCTAATGTGTTGGTCTATTATCTTCTCCATTGCCTTTAACACAAATTAGGTTAGACTTATTGGCCTGAAGGACTTAGCTAACGAGTAGTCCTTTTTACCTATTTTGGGTATGAAAACCACTGTCGCTCTCCTCCACACTGTAGGTATGTATGCCAGCGCCATGCTGTCCCGCATAATTCGAGCTAAGTGTGGGATTAGTTGGTTACCCTGCTGTAGCAATGCTGGATAAATTCCGTCCGCCCCTGGCGATTTGTATTTTTCAAAGGTGTTTATTGCCCACTTTACCGCCTCTATCGAGAAGAGTTTGTTTGCCGTAAGCCAGTCAGTTCGGTTCTCGAAACGGCGGGTCTAGTATGCCATGGGAGGCGCCAGGGAAGTGTGCTGCCAGCAGGGTCCTTGCTCTTTCTTGTTCAGTGCTGGTATAGGTACCATCGGGAAGCTTTAATGCTGAGTTTATCTCTCTCTACTCTTTGGCTAGCGCTTTGTGCAACCTCGCCACTGCAGGTGTTGAGGAAATTCCTTCGCAGAACTTCCTAAAACTGACTCTTTTGGCTCTCCTTATCTCTTTATTTTATAGGGTAAGCTGTGTTCTGTATTCGTCCCAGCTGCCCGTCCGTCTCGACCTATTGAAGAGTTTACGGACATTCTTCCTCATACTTGTTCCGAGGTCACGGGACCACCAGGTCGCGGTCTTGCTGCCGCTCCTGGCTTGTGTGGTACTACAGCTTGAATGGAACGCGTCTGTAATTACGTTATTTACAGTCTCTACCCTATGCTCTAGTTCTATGCAGATAGTGCTTCTGCTTCCTGCTTGGATTCTATCTAAGTTGGCTCCAATCATACTATTATAACTACTCCAGTCGGTTCTTCTGGGATTCCTTTTGGGGAGAGACACCATGGGCCTCACTCCTAGCTCAAACCGGATGATCCTATGGTCAAAAAGGGATGGCTCTGATGATACCATCCATCTCGCTACCAAGTTCCCCGCCAGGTTATTGCCGAAAGTGATGTCCAGCACCTCTTCCCTGACTCTTGTAACAAACGTCGGTTTGCTGACGACATTGTTAATCTCTAGGTCATTGCTTATAATATATTCTAATAGGCACTCACCCCTAGTATTTGTATCAGAACTGTCCCATTGTATGTTGTGGGAATTGGCGTCACATCCTATTATTAGTGGCATATGCTTTTTTCTGCAATATTCCACTAGTTGATGCACGCTGTCTGGAGGGACCGTGTTGCTGTCCCCCGGAAAGTAGGCTGATGCTACCACAATGCTGGTAGGGATACCACTTACCTCCACCGTTGCCTGAACCACCACCAGATCTTGGTTTAAAAACTCTGTAATGCAAAAGTATTAAATATTGCTTTTTAACACTACACATGCTCTTGGTCTCTCATGAGAGAGGTCCCATATTACCTTACTATTTTTCTCTGTCAGTCCCCTAACCTGACCCTTAAATACCCATGGATCTTGAACGAGCGCTATGCCCAGATCTTCCGAGGCGAACCCCCGAGCAATGACAGCCGAGGCCGCCACTGCATGGTGGAGGTTGATCTGAGCTACTGCTATGTTTAGGGAGGTCATGGTCCTGATGGTCTCATCGGCTCGTCTATCTCAGACAGCTGATAGTCACTCTCACTGCTCTTTTCCGCTAGGTGAAGCCTCTGCAGGTCGATCTCCTCCATCAGGTCCTGACTCGTGCGACCTTCAACCTGCGCTGCGTTCATATTGCGTTCACCTAGCTGCTGAGCGTTGCTTTCTCGTTTTGGGGGAGGGTTTGTGACCGACCTAACGGTGCTAGTGCTGCTGCCGGTGGCGTGCCTGTCAGAGTAGCTGGTTTCTCCTTCGTCTACTTCTCCTCCCTCTTTCTCTGGGTCATCATCGCCTTTTTCTGAGGCATGCGCGGCTTCTGCAGCTCCAGCTGCTCTCTGTCGCCATGGCCTTACCTGGACGGCGCCTTACCGGTAGTTGAGCTTAAAGCCCTCCTGATTCAACCGGTTGTGGGATTCTTCGTCTATGCCGACGTTTGACCGCAATCCCGTGTTCTCTGCGTGGACGTGTATCGGCCGCCATCGTCTCGTATTCAGACCTTCATTTTGTACGTAAGGTAAGGAGCTTACGTACTCGTACGACCGGTCCGCACTTCTGGGGAAGTATATCGACACATTGTGTGTTGGTGGTATATCATCCCCTCGTCTGGTACTCATGGCTGGTCCATCCCAGCCATCTAGCCTTGGAATGTCTTGTATAAGCCAGTTCGCCGTCCTGTCATCCTTGCAATCTACAAGGAGAAGTCCTGTTCGGAAGTATACCAAACATAAATCTAGGGGATACTTCCAGCCCTTGAACACCTCGTCCATAATGACGTCCTGCAGACGTGTCAGGTCGTCCTGGCTGAGGGCATCTGCGGGGTAGTTTTCGGGCAGAACAGCCACCCGGATACCCCTTAGGGCATCCGAGTAGCTCTGCCGCCCGGGAACCGCCCGAGTGCGCTCTTCGAGTTTATTGGATGCTCTATCCTTTGCCGTAGACGATGTGTTCGCGGTATGGTGTGCCCTTTGCCTCTTGGAGCTTTGGTTCTCCTCCGGTGTGAATTGCCCGCGTCTGCGCTTTTCAGCGTGCGCGGGTAGCTGTTGGTTGTGGTTGTTTCCAACCAATACCGGCCCGCTCCTGCTATCAGCATTCCTCGCGGGTACTCTCTGCCTTCTTTCCCCCTCCGGTCTTTCTCGCGGGCTCTCCCTATTGTCCCTTTGTGGGCTCTGCTGTTGGGAGTCTCGCATCTGGTCAAAAGCCCTTGCGCGGGCCGTCTTTGCCGACATCCCCTTCTCTAGGTTCCGGAGGTACCACTTCACTCCTGACCCGCTGAGCCCCACCCTTCGCTTGTCATCCAAAGCACCTGGCCTGCCTGGCGGTGGTATTCTTGGGGCCCTCCCTCTGAAGAGCCTTCTTGCAGGCCTCTTGGATCTTTCTGGGGTGTCCTCTCTCTCATCACCCTCTCTTCTCGCTCGCCGCTCACTCGGAGACCTGTGGCGCACACTTTGCGGTGGTTCAGCCATGGTTCGCGAGTTTGCTGGTGGTCGTTGACGACGATGCTAATTTGCGGTGTGTACCGCTGGTGCTGGCTCCCGATGTTGTTGCGGGTTTATCGGGTTTTCCCTCAATGGGGTGTTCGAGCTCGCGATTCGCTTTGGTGTTGTTGGATGCACCTTGGTTCGCAAGTTTATTCCCTTCGTGCTCGTCTGGCTCGCGATTCACTCTGGTGGTACAGGACTCACCATGGTTCGCGAGTTTACTTCCTGCAGCTGATGCCGAGCTTGTGGAAATCTGCTGCCGACGCTCGTTTGTGGTCAGGTGACCATTGCTGGTTGCTGGTGCGATGGCTGCTTCGCGGTGCACGCCCGAGCTTGTTGTCGGGATTTCACCCATTCGGTGGTCTAGGAAGAGCATCGCTTTCTCTGCAGTGAGACTCTCCATCATCCAACGTCATTTTTGTTGTTGTTGTTTTTGTTGTTGCTGTTTTTTCTGTTGTTGTTTGTATCCATCTTGCTCGTACCATTGCTTGTTCGACATGGCGAATCTTCACAATCAAAATTTTATGCTGGGGGATTGGGTCCGTCCGCCGCGCCAGAGCCCCTTGTCGTGGTAAGGCCATGATTACTCCCCAAGGTGGCCCGTTGTTGGAGAGGCGCCGTTATACTACAGCCGGTGTTGTGAACCTCCTGGCTGCAAACCAGTCCAATAGGCACGGTGTCGCGTAACACCCTGGATTAGTAGGTGACAGTTCTTAGTTGCCGACTACATGCGACTCTGGCCATGGGGGTTGATATTGCCTTGGCCCTGTCAACCCCATAGTCAGTATCGAGTGCATTCGACTTAAGCCTCTACACCAACGTCAAGGTGCCTGTCCTCGTAGAGGCCATACCTCGAAGATTAAAGACAGATAACGGCGTACAATTCGTCTCGGCCATTATTCAATAACTGAAATTCTGCTTCGGCATTCAACGGCTGCTAACGCCGTTGTATCACCCAGAGGCGAACCCTGTGGAGCGCAAGAATCGCGACCTTAAGGCTCAATTAGCAATACTCGTCCAAGCTCAGCATGATACCTGGTTTAATAAGTTGCCGGTTATACGTTTTGCGATGAATACGGCGAAGTGTCAATCTACTGGGTATTCGGCTGCGTTTATCAACTTTGGAAGGGAACTTCGCACCTTAGACGATATACAACATGATATGAAAGCCATGGTGAGAAAGAAAATTTGATCCCTCAAATATCGAGTTACTTACACAATCTAGCCAATATGTTTAAAAGGGCACGTGAAACAGAACAACGAATACAAGATACGAATAAAGCTCAGCATGAATAACATAGACAAAGTAACTCACAATTTGATGTGGGAGTGGAAGTACTCGTCTAGGTTTAACTTGCAAGTTTGTACCGAAAAGGGATGGTCCCTACGTCATCACTCGTAAAGTGTGAGCTACCTCGTATGAAATAGCATCACAAGATAATATTAATATGCCACTGGGAACGTACCATGCATCTGCATTAACATTTTGTAAGGGTTCACATGATGACCAAGCCGCTGCACCAACTCACCCAATAAGAAAGCGAGGACGACCAAAGAAGATGTAAGGTGTTGTCGTGCCCTCGGGACGAGCTCCGCACGGCAAAGGGGGATATTGTAACGAGCAGCCTTATTAGTTAGTTATTAGTTATAAGCGACATCTAGTTGTGATAACCAATGTTTGGTGACACCACCTTGTAATATGTTTGACAGCAGTTGCTGAAGCAACCGTGTGATTATGTGTTTATGTATTGGTGTTCACTTGATTGTTCATTTTTACGTAATTGGATTCATTTGTAAAACTATAAATAAAATAGGCACACGGTAAGATTAAAAAGTAGAATCGGTCTGCATTGATATTAGACGACGCTAAGTGGGCTGCACCAATGCAGTGGTTGCTCAAGTAATACCTGCCCTGCTTGTTGGACGATGCTAAGTCGTCCGCTTGTATCGTTGTTGTTGTTAGTCATGACTAACAGCGCTAAGCTGGCTGCTTGCAAAACAGTAATAAAAAGTCTCGTGGATACGCCTTCTGTGTTTTACTAAATGGTGTCTCTTCGACAGGTTGAATACCTAAAACTGTATCCTGTATTCTGAATTTTAATGTTATGTGTGCATGCGATATTATTGGTACTCCACTACGATAACCACACTCTCATAATTTAGTGGCTACGATAATTCTATGCGTTTACCGCAATTCGATCATATTTGTACATAACAATCTAATACAATTATACTTGCATCTCGTTTGCTGGCAATTAAACTTAATACAATCTCATTTATTGTGCAACAACCCACTACAGTTTGAAAATTTTATCAACGCAATCTAAATATTGAGATGAATGATACTGTTTTTGGTCATATTTGGAGGAGTAGGTTTGTGGAAAACTCTAATAACTCAGCCAATTATTGACGGATTTGGACGATTAGGATGTCATTTGAAAGGTATTTTCGAAACGTTGCCATTTCTGCAAAATTTGACCCTTTTTGACCAAATTTTACAAATTGCGAATATTAGCACACAGCTCCAGTAAATCTTAATATTTTTTCAAAATATTTTGGGGGAGTCTTTAGAAAAGAGTGAATTTTTAAATTCCGGTGGAAACAGTGCAACTTTTTTTGGAGTTCTTTTCTCAAACTAATATTTTCCCCAGTTGATGAACTTATTTGAGGTGCTCCGAGAAATTTGGTAGTCTCATTTTAACTAATCAGAACTGCAATTCGATCAACTTTGTTGCGACCTGCTAAGGCTTGCATAATTTTTTCGTCGAAATGCGCAATCAATGATCCGTCTTCAATTACCTATGAATGGAAAAAATAATCAGAGCTTAACAACGGCTCTAAATTACATTACGGGAGAAACCATCGGAAATTTCATGGAATGCTTTTGGCCGATGTTCTTGACGAAGTCGATGAAGGGTAGAACGGCAGAGGCCATATTCTTCTACTCGATGACCCAATGCTTCAACAGCGGCAATTAGTATATGGACTGCCATGACATCCGATACTTTTGCGTTGTCTAACGGAGCTACCAAACGAGATGTTATAATAAATTATGCAGACATATTGAACAGCAAATATGCAATTTTAATTAATAAATCGTAAATTATATGTTTTATTCCACTGACATTTACACTTGCAGTTCGATGGCCAATTTTATTGTATCTACAATGTAGATTATACTAGTTAAGTTTGCAGCTCCAGAGTGATTCTGGTTCAATTTTTTATCTCTTTGGTAATTTTTTTTATCTCTTTGGTCACTTTGGAGCCACTGTAATTGAACACTTTTTTATTTTTATAAAACACTTTATTAAGTCACTTATGTACTTCACACACTGCTTAAACTGCCTAAATTTAGCCGGGCTTAAATAGTTTTTTACCGACGAACTTTTCAGGTGATTCTCGACACGATTTGGCTTCGGCTACCTTAAGCGTGGTGTCAAATTATCACAGCAGATTTAATGCAGGCAGACAGCTAAAGCTGCCATTATGCATACTTAGCATATACTTGACTTGACTTGAGAACTGTCACTTACAGTTCTGTTAAATGGAGTTTACGTGTTATCGATTACCCAACACTTATAGGGTCTACACACGATGCGTCTGAGTCAAGAGTCAATTTAGGTGTATTAGTGAAAATACTCCGAAATTTCCGAAAATTAAAAAATATGCGTCTTTACTATAATAATTACTCTTTTCATTTTTAAAACCCCTGTTAAGAAATTAGCATTAATTGCAAAATAAAAACACGAAAGAATAAAATTAAATAATATTTCACACTGAGAGAAGATATTGGTAGTCGCTAATCAATTATCAGAGCAAGTCTGAGAGGTCACAACTAAATTCCTGCAACGGTTCACTCATTTGGAGCATTAAGAAACTCGCGCAAAATTACACTGGATCACAAATTCCAACTTTTTTTCTGCACCAGAGACGCCATAGTGAAATTCCTATGTAAAATCACCTCCTAATTCCGAAAATCAAAGTTATTTTTACTTGAATGGTACCGTTTTTGAGATATTTACGATTTACCGTTATTTCAAAAAACAAAAAAGATGGCTCTTAATAGTGTATATCTCAAGAACAAATTGAGCTATTCGAAAACGGTTTGAAAAATTTGAAAGCCTATAAAATTTACTATAATAAATATAGTACATACAACACTTTTTGCTAGGTCCTGCAGATTCAAACACAGTGAACAATCATTACGGATTTTTAATTTTTTTTTGTAAAAATATAAAAAAATTTGTACTTTGCGAGGAAGCATTTCGAAAACCTTTTGTTTTTTTGCAGATATTTTTTCCCCCCTCTAAGCTCTGTTTTATTACAAAAAAAAAAACAAGCTATCAGTGAACAAAATCGATGAACTAATACAAAAGTTATAAGCATTCAAGTAAATATATCCATTTAATGCTTAAGTACCCTACTGGTACATATGTGTTAGTATTCGTATATCAGTTAGTTAGCAGGTAGATTTTCGAAAAGTTATTAGATACAAAAAGCTGTTAGTGTCGTTTTCTCAAACCTAGGTACATTTTAAACAAGAGCATATTTTTGAGGCAGGTGGTGTTTTCTTTGTATAACTAGGGAACCTTTTTGTTTAGGTAGGCTTGAATTTTTACTGTATCTAAGTATAAATAAGAGTACATGCGCCTTGTTCCTTCATAATATCTGCAAGGCTCGCCGGATACTGTTCAGTTTATAATTGCAGCTTATAACCCGTCATTTACTTAAAAATAAAAAATGAATAAAAGGGCGCGAGAGTTTGAGTGTACAAATGATCTAGATATGTTCTGTTTCATCTGCGGTCAATTTATTGTTAAAAGTATGAGACGTGTGTTTTCAAATCCTTTGAAAGTTACATACTATAAGTGTTTTGGAATTAAGCCTAAAAACAATGAGAAACCATGGACACCGAACACTGTGTGCACCACATGCCGAGTCGAATTGATTTCTTCGGAAACCGGAACAAAAAGGTACGTTGTAAAAATTAGGAATTTGTTCCCTTTTAATACATAGCTGACTAATTTCTGAAACTATCTATTTAGGCGACGTGTGAATTTTATTACACCAATGAAGTGGAGGGAACCAAACTTGCCATTCAACGGACTGCTATATTTGTACTACAAATCCAGAAAAGTAACCTATGCGAGCGTATCTACAGTGTCATTACCAGAACTAATTTCAACAGAAGCGACACTGCCAGAATCAAATTTAACTTTAGTTCGGCTTCAGTTTCATTGTCAACAGTAGTATCTGATTACGCGGCATCATGTTGTACTGAATTTCAAACCGAAAACGAAAGAAATTCTTTGTCACAAGCACAACTCAATGATTGGATAAGGGATTTGGAATTGTCAAAGGAAAAGGCCGAACTACACGCCTCTCGAATGCAACAATTTAAATTTGTTTCATCCGATGTTAAGGTAACATATTATAGAACTCGTCACGAAGAATTTTCCAAGTACTATACGAAGGAGGACAGTGTTTGTTACTGCAAAGACATTGCTGGTCTATTCAAACAATTTGGTGAACCATATGATTCAAAAGAGTGGCGATTGTTCATAGACGGCAATAAATTAAGTTTAAAGGCCGTATTATTGCATATTGCCAACCAAAAGCCATCTATACCGATCGCGCATGCAGTAAATACGAAGGAAACATATGAGATAATGCAAAAATTGCTCAAGTTAATCAAATACGAAGAACATGATTGGAAAATATGTGCCGATCTTAAAGTCGTTGGAATGCTATGTGGTCTGCAAAGTGGATACACAAAATACTGTTGCTTTCTATGCACATGGGATAGCCGAGCTCGTCAAGACCACTACATCATAAAGGATTGGCCAGAACGAATCGAGTTTCAAGTTGGGGTAGATAACATAAAATACTCTCCACTTATAAAGAAGGAAAAAATAATTCTACCTCCGCTCCACATCAAGCTCGGCCTTATCAAAAACTTTGTGAAGGCTTTGGACAAAGAAGGCGAAGCTTTTCATCATTTGAAGACAATCTTCCCAGAGATTTCAGAAGCAAAAATAAAGGAAGGCATTTTTGTGGGACCGCAAATAAGGAAAATGATGACCAATAACCATTGCAAAGAACTATTGTCACCAGTGGAGGCAGCAGCGTGGGATTCTTTTGAAAAGGTCGTTACTTCTTTTTTAGGCAAACACAAAAGTCCTAACTACGAGATGATAGTGAACGACTTAATCAAAAACTATGCGGAAATGGGTAAATAAAAAAACATATTATAATAAATTATATATTACATAAATTTACATGAGAATATATAGCCATAAATCTGAATTCATCGTCCAGTTCTGAACAAACAAGAACGGGAAAAATATAAACAAAAAATTTGTTCTGAATTGAAAGATAAATCCAGACTAAGAAAATTATATACTAATGTGTCACTTATGTATTTATCTAATTTACTTTTTTATTTTCTTTCAGGAGTAAATATGTCTTTAAAAATTCATTTCTTACACTCCCACTTAAATTTTTCCCGCAAAATCTTGGCGACGAAAGTGACGAGCATGGCGAAACGTTTCACCAGCAAATGAAAGTGATTGAAAGTCGGTATCAAGGATTCTGGGATGTCGCTATGATGGGCGACTACTGTTGGTTTCTCATAAGAGAAACCGATCCTAATCTAAATAAGCGTCAAAACAAGACACATAACTTTTTCAATTATAAAATAAGATCATAGAGTTAAGACAGAACCATATGTACATTGTACACATGCTATTATTTGTAGGGTACTTAAGTATTAAATGGATATATTTACTTGAATGCTTATAACTTTTGTATTAGCTCATCGATTTTGTTCACTGATAGCTTGTTTTTTTTTGTAATAAAGCAGAGCTTAGAGGGGGGGAAAATATTTGCAAAACAACAAAAAGTTTTCGAGATGCTTCCTCGCAAAGTACAATTTTTTTATTTTTACAAAAAAAATTTAAAAAATCCGTAATGATTGTTCAATATGTTTGAATCTGCAGGACCTAGCAAAAAGTGTTGTATGTACTGATTATAGCAAATTTTATAAGCTTTCAAATTTTTCAAACCGTTTTCGAATAGCTCAATTTGTTCTTGAGATATACACGATTAAGTGGAGCCATCTTTATTGTTTTTTAAAATAACGGTAAATCGTAAATATCTCAAAAAACGGTACCATTCAAGTAAAAATAACCTTGATTTTCGTAATTTCGAGGTGATTTTACATAGGAATTTCACTATGGCGTCTTTGGTGCATTTTGGCTGTAAACCAGATCAGAGCAAGTATGCGAGGTCACAACTAAATTCCTGCAACGGTTCACTCATTTGGCGCTTTAAGAAACTCGCGCAAAGTTATCAGACTTGCTCTGCATAAGATCAACTTAGCATCTCATCTACATAGCATGTTAACAATAGCAAGAGTGATTCGAACTCAAGTCTGTTGAAATTCATATTAACTGCTTTTCGAGTTATGAATACAGCGTGCAAAATTGTAAAAATTAGTGCCTCTCGTTATTGTAGTCACGGTTGCCATAAGCTTAACGAAAACCATTACCAAGATGTTAAAAAAAATACCAAAAATCACCAAGCAGTACGCAACGCAGTCGTATTGAACTATCAGGGAAAGTAACGATTCGATTATACTTATACTTGGTAGGTGATAATAAAAAGTGACGCTAATTTGGCAAAAAAGGATTGAAAAAGTTTAAAAGTAAAAGCCCGGTATGCTTTTGAAAAGAAAATGCTCATGAAATATTTTCAATTATTTCTTGACCATGAAATTGTCATGAATAGCCAAGAAGTTTTGATGTTCCGTTTTGCATGTTGAATAATTGCAAATAACCCGCTTTTTCTATGAATTTCAATGTTATTTTACTATATTTTTTTTTTGTTTTCCGAAGCTTCAGTTTTTCTAAAGCGACAACTATTTATTTCTTGTCAAAGCCAGAGTTGCGCAGGTCGCGTTTTTGTAAACATTTTCCAGAAATTAGCAGTAGAAAAGTAGAATAGATTCTGACACAAGAAATTTTTCTTAAGCGTTTCATAAGTGTTATTTTATATAGAGTTTTTGGATTTCTTTGGAACAGCCTAAAGCCCTGAAAAAGAAAAATATTTTACAATCCCAAAGGAGGAGCGACCGAGCACGTTTATTGATGCATTAAATAATTACTCCGTGTCTTTTTCCCCTATGGTATGTCGATACATAAAAATTGCTGCAACGCTTCCAGTTTCCGTTGCTCTTCCCAGAAAAATTTTACTGAAAAGTTAGAAA